>VYXD01004247.1:39010-68415 GCA_013397195.1 Hylia prasina | reverse complement strand
TTCTCAGCAATGTGCTTGTGGCTTCTCTCTCTCAACTCCTGAGCGAGCGTGGCCCGCGCCGCTGAGCAGCACATCGCCCGTGAGCTGCCCGGAGGAAAATATAGTTTGGAAGTACGGGTAAGCAACAGTTCTCTTTGTGTTCAGCAGGAAGCTGCTAGAGATTGTCAAGACTTTGCTTCTGAATTCTTCTCCTCTGCAGCTACCCCCACATAACAAAAACATCTTTTTTTTTCTTTTCTTTCTTTCTTCAGTTTCTCTATAATTGTGTGAAAAACGCACTACTTGCTTTTCTGTATAATGGTTACCTAGAGGTTTGGTAAGAATGGAGATTAAGTTAGACGTGCTCATCTCTACATGTATCAAGCAAAGAAAACCATGGCCTCGCATATCATGGGTTGGACAAGTAAGTGTAATAAACCCTTTGAGTTTTAATTGTATAATACTTTGCGCTTCATTTGCTTTAGGAGGGTGTAAAAACAACATCACGAAGCATTTTGAGTGACCTTAAGAGTTATAAAATAATTTACTTTTATGTTATTGATATTAGGCAGGAAATTCAACATTTCTCAATGAAATATTGCAGAGCCATGTTTTTTCCTACCCCAAAGATCCACATCTTAGATGAGATTGTTGTTTTGATGGTTCTAGTTTTTCGTAGCTTTTTTTACAGTACATTGTGGGAAATGCGAACGATTCTTTTTCCCAATTTCATCCTGCATCTCTTGAAAGACATACTTTCTTAGACTTCTTTGATAAAATCACACTAAATTTTTTTCTTCTATAATTTAAATTTAAGTAGGTAGCAATTTAAGGCTGAATCCTTTTTTTTTCCCTGTTGAAGTCACTGGCAGTTATCTCATGGAATGTCCAATTTTTGTCATTTTTAGCAGGTAGTTTATCAGAGATGCTTTGAATAACTTTTTAATAATGACTGTAAGATCAATTTGGTATTTTGAAACCTGTGAATCAAATTCATCATAGTGTAAGTCCATACTAGATATAATGTACTATAAAGCAAATATGCCAAAGAATGAAATTATTATGGCAATTGCTGGCTTATTGTATTTTTTAAAATTATTTTTCCCCTAACATTTTTTATCTCTGCATTATTCTGTAGGCCTGTGTAGAAGATAGCATTTTGAAAACTTAAATGCTCTTTTGTTCTTTCAATAGGAAAAAGAGGCAGTTTTTCTTCTAGATGGTAAACATATAAATGAAATTAACCTGGCATCAGGGAAGACAACAAAGAAAATCCCTTCGCTGCAGTCATTGTTGAAAAATGTGGTTGTCTTAACAACATCAGGAAATGGTTAAGTATATTAATATATTATAAGCTCAGGTTATTTTATTTGTAGTAGTCTGGAAAGGCAGATATCTAAAGGATCTGTCAGTTCACTTAAAACTGGCTAAGATGGAAGGGAAGTAATTTTAAGTACTTCACAGTAATATCCTTCAAAACTTTTCTCCCCCAATGAACACAGCTGCGTGGTTGGCAGGAATACTTACAACAGGAGAGCTCTTTCTTTGGAATAAAGATCAGGACTGCTTGAAAATTGTACCAGCAATTGAAGAGTCCAAGAAAATAGTAGCAGCAGCACAAGGTAGGTTTCTTTCAATTCATCCTGTGAAAAAATGGAATAAAGGGAAAGTTGTATTCCTTTCTTTAACAGTTATTACATGAATAAAAACTGTATTCTCACATTGTTTTGCATTTGTATAATTTGTTTGCTGGCTAAACTTTGGCAAATGTCATTTGAATGGTACAGGTTTTTCATTTAGTAATCCCCCTGTAAATAGTTCATTTTCACATACTCTAAGTGTATTTTTAATGGTTAATTTTTTACTGTAAACATTCCTTACTAGGTTATCAATTAGGGAAAATCTACGTTTGATGTAAAAAGTATATGGATAATTTGAAGCTTATTCTCTAGGTGGGCTTTTATACAAATGCTAGCTGGAAAGAATAAAATACAGACACATATTTACAAACTTAAGTATCAAATACTGTCTTGTATTGGATAGCATCACTGATAGCAATTTAGATAGATACTGATCTAAAGTTAAGTGTTGCACAAGACATTCTGTCATTTCAGGGAAGATTGGTAGTATACTTAAGAGCTAAAAGTAATCCATCGTAGAGCACTTAGGCAATCTCAGGAAACATTTCTAATGTTTGAGTGTTGTGAGAAAGATACGTCATAGGAAGCATAGAGATGAACATTAATCTGACTTTACTGCTGCTCAAGGTCTGCTATCAGTGATGAAGCTGGAAATTACTTAACATGGCAGCTTGGATTTCTTGTTACAGATGAGAAGAGAAATTTCCTTTTTCTGTTCTTTTTAATTCTATGTCTAACAAAGGAACAGAAACAATGCTGGCACATTGTTGTGTTTGTTCGATTTTTTTTTTTTCTCCAGAGTGTTTAATGAGGTTGTACTTGTATGTATCTGGAGATGGCAGAAAGATACTGTTAACTACTCCTACATCATGTGCCTTTTTGTGGGAGAGCACAGAACATGAAAATACAGCCTCTGGTAAAAACTCTTCTTCTGGGCGTTGGACACAGATTTTACCTGATGAATCACTCATATTGCCTTCTACTGAAGAAAAAGAAATTGGAGTGGATGCTGCTTTCATACACAATGAGGTAAAAAATAACCCCTAAAGCAATCATTTTATTTCTTAATTAAATTAGAGCCACAAAAGCTACAGTGAATTTTGAAAGCAATGTCTACCTGTTCTGATATTTTGCTAGGCTTTATAATTCGGTTCATGTTATTTTTGATGACAACATAAGAACAGCCATATCAGATCAGGGTTTCTGGACCACTTACATTCTTGCCAGCCTATGCATTTCTGAGTGACAACATTGTGTTATTTAATTTGAATTGTAATAGCTATTGATCTAAATATATTCATAATTAAAGAGAAATTTGTGTGTGACAAACTTTTTGGAGTTGTTTTGATTGTTTTCTCTTTTTTTGCAGGTGCTAGGTGATTGCTGTTTGTGTTCTTTTGTATTTTACTTTGGTGAATGTTTGGTGCTCACATTTTTGGTTCTTCGATGGCATGAAAATACCTTTAAAAATGCTAGGTAAGTTCAAAGATATCTGAAGTTACAACAGCATCAGGAATGCTTTAATTATTTTTTAGAGCTGGGATTCAGAGATGCAACTGAATACATTTACATGGATGTTCCATTAACCTATGGTTGTAAGCACCTACTTATAGTTACATATGAATGTTTATAGTATGCCCTCTGTCATTTTAAAGCCATTCTCCCCTGTCCTTTCCATGGCCCTTGTAAAATGTAAATATATTTACATATTCCATACTTCATTATTAGCTTACATCTAGATAAAACTAGGTGTATTAATCATTCTATGTGGGTAGCTGTATATACATATGTTTGTTGGTACATATGTGTTTTAGTTTCATAGTTTTTTGCATGATGATGATAGAATATGCTTTTTCTAGTTTTTTCTTGTATTGCTTACATATCTTATATTTTCTTAAATTTCTTGTACTGGGCAGCTATGAATGCCCTGACTACCTTTTCCTCTTCTTTATTATGTGGATTTGCGTATTTTATTGGTTTTCGGTTTCCCTTTTCATTTCTTTTGCTTGATGTGAAAGTGTGTGTGTGTGCATTTCTTTATCTGGGTTGGACCAAGTACTGAAATACTTACACTGATACAACCACTTAAAATTGCAATTAAATAATAATCTGGAGCACTTGTATTGTCCATTCCTCTTCCTGGGTGACGTGTATGTCTATGAGTTTAAATGGATATGCCCTCTGCATGTGTTACTTGAATAACTTGCTAAAATTTTACCCTGCACATGATGTGGTACAATGTTGGAGTCCAGGACACCCCTCTGGCCGCCCTGAAGGGTTTGGAGACCGGACAGGGGGGTTTGGGATCTGTACAAGGGGGTCAGCCAGCCTCACACAGAGCCCAGGAGGACACTGCTCTTGATTTCTGGCCATGGGAATGAATACCTACATTGTATGAAGAACCACAAGTTGAAAGAATTTATAATAAGTAGTAGTTAGTTTATTATAGAATGTAGATATAGAAGTTAGGATTTTTAGTATATGGGGGTTGAAGAGACAAGATGGAGGAATTAGGGAGTGGCCCTGTCCTCCTTGTTCTTGTTCTTGTCCCCCATCTTTTGCTGAGTTGTATCCTTAGGATTGGTTTAGAGTAGAGGTGACATGCTAACATAGGTAGTAAGTATTGGCAAGATTTTGTAAATAAAAAATACGTTTTGAGTAGTGATTGGGTTGGGAGGACAGTACATAAAGTCCGGACCCTCTGTCCCACGGGTCCTTCGCCGCGTGGCTCGCTCTGCTGGGGACGTCTTGCAGAGCAGAGACAGAACAGAGAGATAAAGAAAGAATAAACATCCTTGGAACACGAATTATCGGACTCAGCTTGTCTTCTCTGGCACCGGCGTGGATCTCTTTGGGCAAGAGAAGCCCAAAAAACCTTAATACCTCGGGGAACAGCAACCCCGAGGAAATCTCAGGGAACAGCAACCCTGAGAGTACAACTGCTTTTGTTATATGATGTCCTTTTGATACTTAGTAATTATGTCCTTCTTGACCTAATCTTCAGTTTATCAGTGGCATGATAATTCCTTTCTGGTACTATATAAAAAATGAAGAAGAGCATCATATACCCAGTGCAGAAAAGTGTATGTATATATCTAGCTAGCTATCATGCCATAGTAATTGCAGTCTGAAACTGTAACTACTTCTCTCAGACATAATACTGATATTTTCTTAGGCCAACTCATGCTTAGTTTCATTGCTTGCTGTTGTTTAATTCATTTTTTCATATGGATGTTTTTTTTTCCCTGTCAGTTAGATGGCATAATTCAAGACAGACTCTGTCTTGTGCTTGCTGTCATGTTTTGAATGTTTTTAGGATCACAGAATGGTTTGGATTGAAAGGGACCTGTAAAGGTCACATAGCCCAACCAGAAACACCTTCTACTAGATCAGGTTACTGGAAGCATAAACCAACATGTCATTGAACACTTCCAGTAATGGGTTATCCACAAATTTTTTTCAGAGTCACATACTGTTGATTTTCAAATTCTGGGTATTCCTGTGGTGGATGATGTTACAAGGTCTGAGGAAGCTGTTCTTGGCTAGAATGCAAGTGCCTCAGTTATATGTCATTGATCTGCATATATGTGCATGTTCTAGACTTACAAATCCCATAAAAATCCCATCCCATAAAAATAATTCTTAGTGCTCAGACTTAATTTTTAAACATAGTTAAGTACAAAATATTTTTTAGTTTGTAAAGCATTTGAAGAAAAACAGGTGGGTTTTTTAATAGATCATGCTTTATATGGTTTTGTCTTGCATGGTTTTTTACTATACAGGAATAATCCCATTCTGCAAAGTGGAGTAACCACTTGGTTTTGTTGTCTTTTTGTTGGTATTCAGTTCTTTGCCATACCAGATCCAGTGGGTACAGCAGACTTGTTCTCTTGTTAATTTGGTTCCTCCGTGTGTGTCTGTAAAGTCAAGAGGAGCTCTTCTATGTGCATTTGCAAGAGATGGACTTCTGCTTGCAGTAGCTGTAAATCAAACTGATCCAAAGGTATGTATGGCAGTGCATCCTTTAAGCTAAGAGTTCAGTTTGAATGAAGTGGTAACAGGGATTTAAAACCACAGTTTTAGGATGATTTGTCAGCACTCATAAGGGGACATGAAATTATATTTACATTGTTACCCATAGCTAAAAACTTTTACTACAACTCATAATGGTTTGTATGTGGTGTTCAGTTAGAAGTTGGTATAAGATCCTCTGTCATTTCTAAGCTGTAATAAAAAAGAAATTAATTTCAGTTACTGCATTGTATCTGCAAAGACTCTGGATGATTCTCAGTCAAGCCTCAGCCTAACACGTTTTGGAGTTCCCACTTCATAATGTTATTCCTAGTAATAACTCAGAGGTCAAATTTTAATGTATTTTTAATGCTAATGATGACAGGGATTTTTTGATGTACCGGGTTGGGATGATGCAATCCTTCAAAGTTGCAGTTGTTAATTACCAGAAAGACTAAAGAAGAGTGATCTTATATTGGTGTTTTAGAAAAAGTTACATTAAAAATAATATTGAATTACATATTAAGTATGTAATAGTCCTTAGTTATTTTTCAAGTGTAGAACAACATGTAGAATTCAATACATGTTCAAATAGTAATAAATATTGAAATGCAATGTCACTTCCATGTATAATCATGTTACCAGTACACCAAATATGATGCTTAAGTTAGTAGTAGACTTTTTTTACAATAATGACATTTTGATACAAACATCTGTGATGTTTTTATTTTTTCTTTCTAGGCAACTCAGGTTTTGTTTTTAAACACATTGAATTTTGTAACTGTTTCGGGTAGCCTTAAAGGTTGTAGTAGCAAGAATAGCATTACCCCATCCAGATTCATCAGGTCAGTAATTGATGCTGTTTCTGCTGCTGTTATGGATCTTTTGGTTTTGTGTTATGCTTGGATTGCTTATTTTATACCCATTCTAATGCTCAGAAATTTGACAGAATTTTTTTTTTTTTTACCTGCCCAATTTAGATCTTACTGGGTTGGCGATATGAGTTGGACTCCTGATAGCCTTTTCTTGGCTTGCATGTTAAAACGTGGATGTTTGGTTTTATTGACATGTATGGGGGAATTGCTGACCTTAATTGCTTCTGGATGCTCTATAGAATTTGGACCAGCACAGTTTATTCCATTTCATCCACTAATAACATACAGGTAAAAAGGGTTTAAAAAAGTTTTTATGTTTCTGTCTTCTGGTCTTGCCTTACTTTCTATCATATTTGTTACAATTTTGCATAAATGTTATCTTTCAAATTCACTCTTTTGCTTTTCATGTGTCTTTCCAATATCTGTTTCTCATTCATAGTTCTCTTCTATTTCTTATAATGCATTTGTCGTGATGAAAATTGACGTTATGACAATGTAAGTATACATAAAGTGATTTGCTTTCCTAAAAGTGTTTGAATTTTTTAGTAATTGAGATTAGCATGTTTTTATGATATAAGAAGAAATTAAATTTACAAAAGTTCTAAAAGTGCTCATTTATTTTAATTCAGTGCTATTTCTCTGCTCATTGCTTAATTTTATGTATAGAACCTCATATAAGATATTGTAAATAACATGTTTGCATGGACAGAAAGTAGTTAGATTTGTTGTTTTGGGATTTTCTGATCTAAATCCTGATTTTATGCTGCTGGTTGCATGAGAGAGTTGAGGGATCTTTGATAACACACTTTAGAATAAACTGAAAGTAACGCAGTCTAAACAGAGAAAACAAAATAGAATCTAAACTTTATTTTTTTAAAATCTTATTTACTTTGTATGACTTAAACCACATAGTGTGTTAATATAACACACTATCTGGTTTAATATTACAGCTTGTGAAGACATTCAAAGCAGTATATTATCTCCTTACACTATCTGATTGAAAAATCAGATACTAAAATGTATTAAAATACATGAATAATGGTGATGCATTGAATGTATGCAGCCAGGTTTTTTTTTTAATAAACACAAACACTGTGTTATGTGGCTAATATTAGAGTATATGTATTCCACAATTTTCTGGAGCTCAGTAAGGAGGGACTCCTGTATAGAAAGACCTTTTTGAAAGACAAGACTTGTGTGTTTATAAAAATTTTCTGTTGAATATCTGAACTGATGCTGGAATCATAAGATTCAGATTGTCAGGGGGATTTGCTCTTTCATATATGACTTTCTTAGCCTAACCCTTCAATGTTCATCTTCAAGCATTTGTCATACCAAGTAAGAGCTGTATAAGAAAGTGTGATATAGAAGTTTAGTCTAATTATGAAAGAATACAATTATTACTAATGAAATAATAAATGGATACTGAAAGCTGATTTTAATTTATTTAAATTAAAAGAAGTTGTTGTTGTGGCAAAATACTGGCATCTTGCAAGCATAAATAGTGTTATTCAGAGAGCTCACTCTGCAAAAATGTAGACAGTTCCCTAGGATTCTGAAGGGATTTATTTGGATAGTAGATTGCATGGTATTACATGTTCTGAAATTATTCTGTTCATGATTATTACATATGAAAGTTGCTTCTTAATTTGTGATGTATTTCTATTTTAGACAGCACCGCTCTTGTTTTCGAGATTCCAGCCAGTCTCTTGGTTCTTCAGATTCTGAACATGACCTCATGAGACAGAGATTCTCTGTTGCTTCACATCCAAGACTACCCTACCTCATTGTTTCTGATGGCTACATGGTAACACTGCTAAGATTTCCCAGCAACTTTTCACCATCAGGGTTTATAAGATCCCTTTTGTTTGATTCAACCCAACAGCTTGAAAACATCCGTCGGAATTTGCTGAACTTCAAGGTAGTGTCATGAGCTATTTTGTAGGTTTTAAGTAAAAATTACATGCATGAAAGAGTGTAAATTCTAGACTGAGTACCTTTGAATTATAAAGTTGTTTAAGTAACCATATTGATCTGTAAATCAATTAATACAGATTTCCTGAAATTTAATTCCTTTGATATCTGGTTGATATTTCACTAAAACATAGTGAGTGGGACAGTCTGAACTGTTACTGTATTATTTTTCTGGAACTGTAAAAGAAACAGGGATTTCTGTATCTGTAGAGTTGACTGGGGGCGTTGACAGGCATTATGCTATTATCATCAACTCACCCTTTCAGAGTGATGCAGAAAGAATTCTGTAAATCCTCTGTAACTTAGTCCCCATAGTACTGCATGCATTTGTCCACTAGGTCTTCCGTCAAGGATGGCAGTTAAAATTTAATTAAAGCATTTCTGTTTAATTTTCTGTCACTTCTGAATTGACCTAAGTCTGGGAGAAGGGAAACCATCAAAGGAAGAGGTCCTGCAACTGTTGCTGACCACATAAGCTATAATAGATATTTAGTTCAGAATATTTGCATTTGCTGATAGAATGCAGCTTCTCTTCTAATTCAGTTTCTATTCTGATTTTTGGAGAATGAGCTATCATGGTATTCCTACATAAGCTAGAATAGTGAGCAAGGATTTGAGGATTTAAAGAGATACGTTACTAATAAAAATGCAGAAAAAACCCTACATACAGACAAATTTCTAGGGCTTTTTCAGGCATAAAGAATGCAGATTTTTTTGGTATGAAGTAAACTGAAGTTGTCTGGTGCAAGAGAATTCTGTTTCCTTGAAACATGGTCAAATGGTAGTTTGTTTCTGTGCAACAAATGCTTGCTGACCTGTTCTCCATGTCTATCTGGGGCTTTTGAACTGAAGCTTTTTACATCAGTAACCAATTTCCTTGACTTGTTTAGAAAGTGTTTGTCTTGCTAGAAACTGATAATATATTTTCTGTTATTGTTATTTATTTTAGTGTAAAGGGAGATCTCGGTACTTACGATCACTGTTGTCTTTAAAAGCTAGTCTTCTGAAACAAGTTCAAAGTCAAAATTCTATCTTTTCCACCATTCCAAGATTCCTGGAGGCAGCCACAACAGAAATGAATGAGAAAACCATGGATTTACTGGTACTTAATAGCATTTTTCCACTTATGATTGTCAAATTATCTAAGTTTTAAGTATTCTAAATGGAAGTAACAGTGGGGTTTAAAAAAATAATGATAATAGGTTTATTTGTTCTAACTAATGTTTTTAAAATGATTCAATATTCTCATTTTCTTTATAGACCTATGCTTCTTTATAAGCACATGTAATAATATGCTTATTTTCTTAAACCGATACTTGATTTTTATTTTTAAGCAGGTTATTTCTTTCAGCATGTATTGACATTTTGAAGAATATCTGCCCATATACACATATATCAGTTTATTGTGTTTCAATACATAGAATGAGGATCATCCAGTTCCGACCCCCTGTTGGGGTCAGGGGCACCTTTCATTATACCAGATTACTCAAAGCCCCATCCAACCTAACCTTAGACACTTCATGCACAGGGCAGCCACAGTTTCTCTGGGCAGCCCATTCCAGAGTCTCAGCACTTTCACAGTAAAAGATTTCTGCCTGATGTCTTATCTAAGCCTGCCCTCGCTCACTTTAAAACCATTGCCCCTTGTCCTATCACTACATGTCCGTATAAAGAGTCTCTCCCCTGCTCTTTTGTAGCCTCCTTTATGTAATGAAAGGTGCTGTAAAGTCTCCCTGGAAACCTGATATACTTTAGCTTCACCTTATAATGCAATGTAACATTAGTTGTTAGATATACTGGGTCTGTAGACTATTCCAGTAACAGTCTTAATCTAAATAAGTAAGGTAGTTATCCTGAGTTTTAGAGGATTCCTTAATCAGTTCCAAAATCTGTATTTGTCTTTTGGAAGAGTGGCCCTGTGATCATAATTATTGAGGAGTCTTTCCCAACTTAATTTCATGCTTTTGAGTTTTGGTTTGTTCTTTGAAGCTTTTGAGCTTTTATTGAATGACTTTTATATCTTGCAGGTATCTGGCAAAATCTCTGTCAAGTGTCTGGCAAAATCTCTGTCTTGTACTCTAGGCTTAATGAAGGACAGGGTTTCTCTTTCTGGTATAAAATTTACTGCTGTATTGGTAGTGTAATTTTGTTGGTAGATAATTTAATTTCTGTCTGCCCAACTGTTTTGCAAATAACGACATTTAATTTGAGATGAAACTGTAGTTTATTAAACATACTAGCATTTATACAAGGTAATTAAGCATAAAAATTTCATTTATGAGGCTGACTAAATGGTGATTCTTTTCAGTCTATGTGCTCTCTCTCTCTCTCTCTCAATAAACTTGAATTAAACCATTGTGTATTTTGCTTGTCTGATTTAGGACCATGAAGAAGAATCAGACAATGAAAAGCAGTTTTACAATAGTGCTTCCAACTTCTATAACCGAAGAATCCATTCATTTGTTGGTAAAGCTGATGAAGGCTGCTTAGATTTCGCATCAATGTTTGATACCATCCATGCAGAAGATTATATTGAAGAGAAAGATAAATCATCATTGGCGCTATATTCTGTTCAGAAAAACCTCCTTGGTGCATGGCAGATAGGGATTTCAAAAAATATGGAAGAGAAAGATGCATTACTGAATTACACAGTGAACTGCATTATCCATTTTTTCAGCATTGTTCAGTTTGTGAAATGTACTTTGCTAAACCAGGATGCATCTATAAACAAGTCTGTGAAGAATACTCAATGGATGCATTGTGTCCTAAAATATTTTCAACAGTGTTTGACTGTCTTGTACTGGCACTCAAGAGCCCGTGTGACTGGGCATGTGGCAAAATTGACATTAGAAACTTTAAAACTGATGCTTACACAGCAACAAGACAAGTTCTCAAAAAACCTTTTGGCATGCTTCTGTCTTTTGAAAATGGTTTCTCACACCCTAAGCAGAGTGTGTGTACTACAGTATGAGAATTTTTTTGCATCTCCTGACAGTAATATTCTTGTGGAACTTGACTCCCTCACCGTGCCTCTTTTCTTAGTTCTTGATGACAGTACTACTCAGCAGTTCAGCTCACTGAAATCTCTGCTTAGAGAATGTCCTCAAGTAAACCATGATGCAAAAACAGAAAAAAGGTATGAATAAACTTTGCATGGGGAAACAAATGTACAGCAAAACCAGGTGGTCAGGCCCAGCCAGCACAGTTTTATGAAAGGCAGATCCTGCATGACCAACCTGGTCTTCTGTGACAGGTGACCTTTGTGATGGATGAGGGAAAGGCTGTGGATATTGTGGATGTTGTCTGCCTGGACTTTAGGAAAACCTTTGACATAGGTTCCCACAACTTTCTTCTGGAGAAATTGGCTGCTTGTGGCTTGGATAGAAGCACTCTTTCCTGGGTTAAGATGGATTAATGGCTGATGGCTGCACCTAGGGAGTGCTGGTGAATGGAGTTACATCCACCTGCAGCCAGTCAGTGTGGTGTTCCCTGAGGTTTAGTATTGGGGCCAGCCCTGACTCATATCTTTATCAATGATCTGGGTGAGGGGATTGAGAACACCTTCAGTCAGTTCACAAATAATACCAAGATGGGCAGGAGTGTTGATCTGCTGGAGGCCAGGAAGGCTCTGCAGAGGGATCTGCATTGATGCATTGATGAGCTGAAGCCAAAGGTGTGAGGTGCAACAGGGCTAAGCACCAGGTCCTGTCCTTGGTCACAACAACCTCATGCAGCACCACAGGCTGGTGTAGAGGGGCTGTAAATCTGCCCAGCAGAGAAGGACCTGAGGATGCTGGTCCACAACAGCTGCACGTGAGCCAGTGTATGTCCAGGTGGCCCAAAAAGGCCAATGGAATCCTGGCAACAGGATCAGGGAAATGACTGTTCTGTACCTGGCACTGGTGAGGTCAGCACATCAAGTCCTGTGTCCAGCTCTGGGCCCCACAGTATCTGAAAGAGTTGTCAAGCACTGGACCTGGCTGCCTGAGGGAGTGGGCTGAGTCTCTGTTCCTCAGTATTTAAAAGATGTGTAGTTGTGGTGTTTAGGGACATAGTTTAGTGGTGGACTTGGCAATGTCAGTGGTTGGAGACAGTGATCTTAAGGGTGTATTCCAGCCTAAGTGTTTCTGTATGGTGGAACGGAAATGCTGTGAGTTAAAATATAATGAAATATCCTGGGTTTTTTCCTGCCTTCTACTCCATGGAAAGGCATGATAAACAAATAAACAATTAAAACATACAGATTAAGGCGCAGACCTGTAGTTGAATATAGTTTGGTTATGGTGACTAAACTATCACTGCAAATCAGTTGGGAGATAACTGATAGGTTGACAGCTGACACCAGGCCTGGTAGTACAGCATCAATGCAGATATTGAAACTTTAGATGCTTTAACTATCTCTTGTGCGTTTCACTGTTTCCTAGTTGAAAACTCTATGGAGCAAGAGTCTGCTCACATGCAATATATCAATGGTATCTATTTAGTCAGCAAAGTTTTTAGTCATTATCAATGTAGTGTCTCAGAGCAATAAGAAAAACATTTGTGGAAATTTGCTAAACTGTCAGAGCTATTTCTTCCATACACATAAACTTGACTGAAGTGTGCTGCCCAGCTTTTGGGAAAGTGTACTGTTATCACTGGAATATTTCTGTGCTGCAAAACTCCAGTGAATCAAAGTGTACTATTCACATGAGCAAGCTTCTCCTTCCAGAGATTTATAACTTAAGTAGCATTATAACTCACAAATTAGTTCCTAGTACAGTAAAAGGTATTCAATAATCCTTAAATATAGTACTGTGTTCACTGCAAATCTGGTATGCAAGTTTCAGTTGTCTCAGAGAAGATAATCTGTATTTTTGATTAATTATGCTCCAGGTGCTGACAGTCATATGCTTACTGTGCATATGACTGACTCTATGTGTTAATTATGAATGTGGTACTGTGTACTCTATGTGGTACTTCAAGGTTCAGATGTTTTGCAGTTCTGTGCAAGATTTTTCAAGTCTCTAACAATGTATATTTGCTTGTGTTGTTAAACTTACTTCGTGTCTGAGCTGGTACATCTAATACAACTGTGCTAGGCAACAGGGACTTTCCAGCCCTCAAACCATAGTCTGCAGTCTTGTTTTTTTGTCTTTGCTTCTCTGTGTTGTGCTTTAATTGTTTTTCAATCAGTCTTGTTTGTAAAGGTACTAATACCTGTTCTGAGGTTTCTCTGTCTGAGATTATTTCATTTCCCCTTACTAAACAACAGTTTAACTAGCAAGGAGATTAATTTTGAGGGTGTTTAGGTTCTTAAAGCAGATTGCTGTGCTTAAGGAAATTCAGAAGAGTTAATGTTTGTTAGTCAAAAATGAGGCAAAAAGTGCCTTATTTTTCCCCTCACGTAAGTCAATAAAGTATTTGATACAACTTAATTTTCAGGTGCATTAATGCAAAATAGAAGAATGTAAAAAATTGATGTAAGCAATTTTGTGAATTTTTGTGTGATTTCATAATATTGTATGTGTTGAATTACAGGTTGACTGTACTTTGGCGACTGTTGTATAAAAAAGTGGTTTGGTATCAGGTGCAGCTGAAAAGAGAAGTGAACAAGAATGCAGAAGAGGCTTCAGTTGTCTCAATGCTTTTAAGTCATATACAAGCAACCATCCAGTCTTCAGGAGTGACATTAGAACAACATGTGAAGATTAATTCTGTATCTGGTTAGTAAAAATGTTCATTGAAAACTAGAAAAATTAGGTCCAACTTAACAATCAGTAACTGACTACCAGATTTTTAAAAAGTGAGTATTGGGAATTCTCTTAAAATTCTTGTCATAATTCTGTCTTAAATACTTAATGTTCTGGTATGTCTGTAGATTGTATTATAATCTTTAGCTTGTTAAGCTAAATAAAAACAATGAATTGACTTCAGTTTGCTTTGAGCCATGTCCTAAAGAATCTGAATGGAAGATTTTAATTCTGATATTCTATGTTGTTTCTTCTGAAGTAAGTGGGCATCGCCATGTGTCTGTTACTGGATTTCTGTGTAGAAAGCTTGTTCACTCCATGTGGTCATTGTGGGCATGAGTGTGTGGTATTCACAAATGAAGTCAGCTTCAACTAAGCATCTAAATTAGTGTAACCTAAGGTGCTAGGTAATCTAGCATGTTTATTTTCCAAGCAATATATCATTGTAGCCTAATTTCTTACATTTTACTGTCCTATGTTCTACCTTCCTTTTAACTTCTACAATGCTAAGCTCAGCTTCCCATTTATGTCTCCCTTTACAATTCTGTTTCCTTGCCATGTTCTTGATCTCTCTCCCTTAAATGACAATTCTAACTCCTCTTCCTACAGCATTCCATACAATATATTAGCTCCTCCTGGAGGAGAGCTCATAGACTACCTGTCCTGGCAAGGAGTATTCAAATCTGAGAGTTGAATACTCTCAGATTCTCAAAACTTAGACAATTAATTGTATGAACAGAATTTTACTGGGGGCTCACATATTTTGTTCTGCTTTCAGTAAATCTCGGATGCTGAAATTAGAGCATATGTATTGGTAAATGTAAAAGGTACTATGTAGAGCTTTTAATTTGTTAATATGTGACTCTTATAGGTGAGGAGCAGTTCCTTTTAGGCTCATACAGAGAATCTGTGGACATTTGGAAAAGATCTCTTTGTGAACTCAAGACAAAAGGTAAGGGATAAAATCTTTGAGGGTGGAGGCGGTAGGCTGTATTAATCATTTTACATTCGTGACTCTGTTTTCCCTCAGAAAGAGGGGGGAAAAACAGATGAACAAAAATCAGTTCCTTTAGTACCTGTAAGATTAAAAGAATTAGTGTTTGGAAAGTAACAAAATAAAACTTGTGTCAGGAGTTTTTGTAAGAGTTGATTAAAAACAGATATGCCAGAGTCTCTTTGCAGGCATCATGAGAAAACTTTCTGCTAGTTATTAGAATAAGGAGTACTTCATTGAGGAAGAAAATTCAGAATATTGTAGGTTTGGTGGATGTCTAAGCAGCTCCACTGGTGGTTCAGGCATTCTTTCTTTGAAGGCTAGGCTTCCTTAAGTTCTCCTATCTTTCGCTGTGTCTTAGAAGTTATGCATAGTATTGTTTTGAAAACTGCCGTATCTCTAGAAATGAAAATGTTGTGGATTAGCATTAACTTATTAGGGACTTAGAGGCTGTATAGAAGGATCATATCCTAAAGTAGCTGCTCCTGATTTCTACTCCTCAAAGTGTATTGTTTATGTAGATGTGTTTCTGGAGAGGAAAGAACTAGTACATTCACTTGCTGCATCTGTTTTTGTGTTTATTGTTTCTCTTCCACTTGGACTTGTACCTTTTTTTAAATCTTCTAATGCAGGAGGAAAAAGAGCATGTTTTCTTCAGCGTAGATACTATCTTGCAATATTGTTTTGTCACCTGTATCAGTATAACATGTGTGAAGCTCAGGGACTCTGTGATCATCTGGTAAGAGAGATTCTAAGGCGATCACAGCTCTGCACAAGTCAGATGGAAAAGTTTTCTGGTATGTTTACATTGCCTAAAAATGTGATAAGGTATGTTGACACTGTTTGAATAACCTAGTGTAATTTCTGTGTCCTCACATGAACACCTTTTTTGGTGACACCTGCCAGCTTTTGAAGCTTTTCACTTTTCACTGTTTTCAGTGACTTTTTCTGATCCTTAGCTGACACTTCAGATGCACTTGTTGCAATATGTGTTTAGACAGCTCTCATTGTCTACTAGTCACCTGTTAAATATTTCTAGACTCAAACCTTCACAAAGATATCCTTTGAATAAGAAAATTAAGGGATAAATTATATTATTTTAATTTATATTAATTTAACTTTTTATGATACAGCATGAAAAAATAGCAGATTTTAGTTTGGTCACCAGTCCTAATTTGACTGTGGTTTACTTTTGCAGATGCTTGTAAATGTTTTTTTTTACAAAGTCTAAATTTAAGTGAAATCCTAATTTCCAAGTTTGAACAAGTGTTTTTTTGATTCAATGCAGGTCTAGATTTAGATACTAAAGGTCCATCTCCAATCATTAGAAACCTAGTATGAAAGTCTTGTAATATTAGTATAATGTGTAATTTGTGTAAAAGATTAAGCTTTGTAAGTTCTGCAAGCTTGTCAAGGAATTAGGTAAGTTTGGTTGTTTAAAAAAAAGCTTTAAACCTGTGATTACGTAATTTTAACATTCAACTTTAAAATAATTTTTCTCATGATGTTATAATTCAAATTTTTTTTTAGATATCAAGTATTTTCAGCATGAACTATGGACAGTAACCAGCATTCATACTGACACTGCCATGGCTGTGATTCGATCCATGGCACGATTCATGGCTGCTTATTTCACAAAGCAGCTGCTCTATATCTTCCCCCCCCACAATGTTGATATCCTTCATCCACTTCACATCAAACAAGGTATTTCCTGTATAAGCAGTTCTAGTTGCTTAAATCTTAGAATTTTTTCACGTGTATCAATGATGTCTGTTATGCTTTAACTTGATAATCATGTTAGCTTTTCAGTGGAGTAGGAGACATAAAGAAACCATAAGGATGTCGCAAAAATGTGTAGGTGATACAATTTTTTCCAACAGGTAGGATCATTTAGGTTGGAAAATTCCTGTAAAAGATGGTGTCCAACCATTGATATTGCCAAGCCCACCACTAAACCATGTCCCTAAACACCATGGTAACACATCTTAATAATTTAAATACCTCCAGGAATGGAGACTCAACCCACCTTCCTGGGCAGCCAGGTCCAATGTTTGACAACCCTTGCAGAGAAGCAGTTTTTCCCGATACCCAGTCTAAACCTCCCTGACATAATTTGAAACTGCTTCCTCTCTTGGTGCTTGAGAGAAAAGGTGATCCCAACCTGGCTATAGCCTGCCTGCCTTCAAGGAGTTGTAGAGTGATAAAGTCTCCTCTGAGCCTCTTCTCCAGCCTAAACATCCGCAGCTCCCTCAGTTACTCCTCACAGTACTCATGCTCCAGACTCTTCCCCAGCCTTGTTGCCCTTCTCTGGACACACTCCAGCACCTCAAAGTTTTTCTTGTACTGGGGGTCCCAGAACTGACCCCAACATTCAAGCTGACCTCACCAGTGCTGAGTACAGGTAGTGCACTATCCAAGTCCTGCTGGCCACACTATTCCTGATACAAGCCAGGATGCCCTTGGCCTCCTTGACCACCTGGGCGCAGACAGGCTCATGTTCAGCCACTGTCTAGCAGCATGCCCAGATCGTTTTCCACTGGGCAGCTTTCCAGACTTACCCAGCCAGGGGTTGTACAGGACCTGACACTTGGCCTTGTTAGATGCCATAAAATTGTCCTCAGCCTGTCAATCCAGAACCCTCTGCAGAGTCTTCCCACATCCTGTCATAGAAGGTGGTCAGGTTGGTCAAGCAGCACCTACCTTTTTCGNCCCAGAACTGACCCCAACATTCAAGCTGACCTCACCAGTGCTGAGTACAGGTAGTGCACTATCCAAGTCCTGCTGGCCACACTATTCCTGATACAAGCCAGGATGCCCTTGGCCTCCTTGACCACCTGGGCGCAGACAGGCTCATGTTCAGCCACTGTCTAGCAGCATGCCCAGATCGTTTTCCACTGGGCAGCTTTCCAGACTTACCCAGCCAGGGGTTGTACAGGACCTGACACTTGGCCTTGTTAGATGCCATAAAATTGTCCTCAGCCTGTCAATCCAGAACCCTCTGCAGAGTCTTCCCACATCCTGTCATAGAAGGTGGTCAGGTTGGTCAAGCAGCACCTACCTTTTTCGAACCCCTGCTGGCTGGGCCTGATTCTGGTTGTCCTGTACATGTCTCATGATGGCTGTCAAGATGATCCATGACTTTCCCCTGCACCACAGTCAGGCTGACAGGTCTGTAGTTTTCCAGAGCCTTCTTCTAGCTCTTCCCGTAGATGGGTGTTCCTTTTGCCAAACCCCAGTCAGCTGGAACTTCTCCAGTGAGCCAGTTCTAGCTCTTCCCGTAGATGGGTGTTCCTTTTGCCAAACCCCAGTCAGCTGGAACTTCTCCAGTGAGCCAGGACCATAGGTAATGATGGAGGCTGGCTCAGTGAGTACTTCCTCCGGCTCCCTCAGTACCCTGTGGTGGATCCCATCCAGCCCAATAGAACTAAGTGTGTCAAAGTGGTGTGTCAGGTTCCTCACCATTTTCCCTTGGACTGGGGTCTTCATTCTGTTCTCCATTCCTGTCTTCCAGCTCAGAGGGCTTGTTATTCAGAAAACTGGTCTTGGTATTAAAGAATGAGGAAAGGAAGGCATTAAGCCCTTTTATCATCCTTTGTCACAATTTTGCCTAAAGATCTGGCTCTGACTGACTTTGATCCTCCCAAAAGTGAGATGCCAGTGGTGCCGTAGAAGTAGTTGAATTGAATCTGTGATCTGGTGTCACCCCAGCTGAAAAACCAGAGGAAAGCATTTTCTGCTTATCTGATAGTCAAGGTCTTTGAATCCAAATGCTTCAGACACCATATTGTTAAAGCAAATAGAAATGTCAAGTTGCTTGGTGTTGAACCCAGGTAGTACTTGTTAGTTTAAGTCCTGCTTCTCAGCTTTTTTCTGAGAACTACTGTTTATCACAGTGAGTGGTTTCAGAGAGATTCCATTTAAAGATTTCCTTTGCTAGGAAACTGTTAATTTCAGAACTACTTTTTCAAGTGTTTATGGGAATAAAGATTTGCTTGAAAGCATTTTAAGTACTCTGCCAGTAAGTTGATATTATAATGCCACACATTTTACAATATTAACTTATTTTGATTGATTAGGTTTTCTGTAGTATATTTGAATACACTGAGTTTTTTAAATTTTTCTGTACTACAGCATGCACTGGTATCTAATTCTTTCTTCATGGTCTTTTAAATGCTTTATTTGGACAGCTTTCAAGATAAAATCTACAAAATAAAACTTTTGAGTTTTGGTGTTAATGCTTGATTAGGCAAAGATCAATGTACGTGGTGAGACAGGGTAAAATTATGTTGCACAAGCTGGATTAGTGTGAATATCTCCTAAGTAATGCCATTGTCTGAGCAAAACAGAAACTGTGAGAGAAGCAAATAACTCCTTATAATTCATGTTGATCGGTATCTCTCCAGGAGAACCAGGAAGTAAAACCTTGAAATACAAATCTAGATCTAAACAAAGAAGGAGATACCAAATTTGTCTGAAGTTTGTCTCTATATACTCTCCTAGAATCAAAGAATCACAGGATATTATGTACCGTTCTTTCTCAAAAATGCATTTTAACATTCTGTCTTCTGCTCTAAGCACAGTATGTACAATCAATGTGGGTACACAAGGAAAACTCCAGAAATTTCCATTTATCTCAGGTGTACTCTCTGGTATATCCTATAGATACAAAGAATATTTGCAAATAGTCCATCAGTGTGATCAAGTCTTTAAAGTAAAAAAACCCACAAGTTTTGCGCTTGCTTTCATATCCCATATTATTAAGCAGGAAAATAGCCTATTTGGAAATGCTCTTATACCACTTCATGAGCTGCATCTGCAGCAGCAGATGTGCTTCCATAGTGTACCTCTAAAAAAAGTAAATTAATAATAAAAGCAGTTGTACACTGAAACTAATCCACAAGCAATTAATTCTAGAACAAATGAATTCTAGATTATTCATCTGATAGCATGAGGATTTATGTAAACTTTAAAATGTGCTTTTTCGTGTCACAGACTTACCTCCTCGTGTCATTCCACTGCAACACTGTTTGGTTACCAGAGCTGTCAGGGACCAGAACCTTTCATCTGTGTGGACAGCTGAATATGCTCTTGATTTGTTTTTTATTGGTGGACTCATTCCAGAGGCTGTGTGGTTAGCACACACACTTGGGGACTGGAAGCTGTCTGTTTCAATTGGTCTGGCCTACCAGCTATTTTGTCAGAACTCTGATGAGCTCTCAAGGTAAATCTTCAGTTGGAATTACTGTATTATATTTTGTTACGTAGTTATTTCCATGAAGTTCATTGTGACAAGCTGTATATATTGCCTGAGAAATTCATATTCCTAAACTCCTAGTAGGTGTAGAAGTTAAGTTGTTATCATTAGTTATTTTGGCATAGATATTCGTTTAACAGATATTCTTCAATTATGTATGGATATTACCTTGTTATTCATGAACAATTTCTTGTTATACTTTCAGAATGAGAAATCCAGAATATCACCTGCCATTAAGCTTATTACCAATGCAGACTTTTCAGGAAAAGTTACAGTCTTTGTTAGGACAGCCAGTAACTTCTGAAACTTCAGGACATATTAAATACAAGAAGTTCACAGGTACTTCAAATGAAAAATAATTGTGGTTATTTTTCATGTTGTCTACATATTCAGTGTTATACACTGTCTGAGAAAGAAACAATTGCTTTGTCTTCTCCAGTGTGTGTATTACTGTTATAATATATTCAAGCACTTTAATTTCATGAGAGTGTGTGGTTTGGCTTTGATCACTCTAGACATGGAACATATTATCAATCTCGTCTTCTCATTTGTATTGTCTAAATCTTTATTTGATTACATTTTATATTAACTTACTTGGAAGAAAACTGAATCTTCATTACAATAAGCGAACAAAAAATTAATGTGTTAACAGTATGGAAAGTATCATCACACTTGAAATTAGCTACAAGAAGGTGTTTAGTTTTGCCTGTTCCTTTCTGATAACGTGGATCCTCAGGTCCGGCATCTGGCAAGGCTGAGAATGTATTCCCAGTAGGCACATACACAACCACGCATACACAGCACCTGTATATGACTGGCCACACATGAACACCTACAGACCTGCTCACCACAGGCAGCACCAACAATCCTATCACCTTTCCCTCTCCTGCTGGTCAGGGTGAAGGTTTGCATATGGATACCTGTTTATGCAGTGTGTATCACTCCAGTAGCTGGGCTGGTATCAAGACCATTAGCTGAGTAGGTGGCCAGCAGACCCAGTGGCTGAGTGTCACAGGTTGCTTATTGTTGTGTATGTGAGCCCTCAAAGCCCCAGACCCTCTTTGTTTTCTGGTACACTCACAAACACCCTCTTCCCCCACACACACACTCTCCTTGCACCCCCACAGCAGCTGGCCTGGAGTGTACAGTCCTGTCAGTGTACAGGATACAGCAGAGAGCTGCTCTGGGCTCCTCAGACTGGCCAAGTGCCTGACCTTTAAAGACACGCACATACCTATGTACACATTGTATTTCTGGCTCATGGCTCCCTTGGTCTCCCCTTGTCTTGCCCTTAGAGACATGAAGACACAAGCAGGTCTCTCAGTTGTCTCTGGCTTTTGGCCAGGTCTTCACTGGTCCCTGCAGATACTGTGAGCTCCTAACTTAATACTTAACTGCTGAAATTCACATTGTTAGCTAGATCAACCTGTCCTTATTTCTATTCTACAGAAAGTTTACTGGCACAATCTCTGTGTTTTATTCTCTTTTTGTCTGAAAACATTACAAGTTCTTGTCAGCAGGTGGATGTACTTACTGATGAAGGAGTTGCTTTAGTTATTATTAATAATGTACCTGTTTATGCCTTCTTTGTAAGAATGATTTGCCAAAATGTTATGCCAAGCAAATGCCTGGCTAAAAGGTTCAGTCCTCTACCTGGAAGGGCAATAGACTTCTTTGTAATGGGGCAAAACTTAAAATTAATAATTGAATACTAGTTTTTAAATGTATGAGAGCTTATCTTAAAGCAAGTAGATGACGTCTGTCATTGTAATATATGAATGCAAATTCAGATGACATAATCTCATGATGTCAGAAGGAAGATCCATACATTAAATATATTTATCAGTTTCTGGGCTTAATATTTTATAGATCCCATTGAAGAGGAAGATGCAGATGTTCTTTACAGTTCAATACAGGAACTACTGAAAGCAGCTGTTATGGCAGATGTTGATGTTCTCTCAGAGACATTTCACCTTTTGATGGATTCTGCCAAGGATCTTTGCAGAAAGTTTTATGGTTTGGTTCCAGTTGGGCTCTGTCTTCCAGCACCACCATTGTACTGTCCTCAACCAGCTTCTCTCAGTGAAGTAAGTGTATTTCTTGTGTGTTTGTTTGAATGCATTTATGAAATTTTATAAGCTTTATTCTGGTTCCTTTGAGCTCATTTTTCTGTTTTCTTCCATGTCTGCTCATTTACATAAGTAGCACAGGCAGTGATGAGAAAGTATGGGTGCCTCTGTGTTTTTTTCCATAAATGCTGTAAGGAAGAAGGGATTAGGGCCAGTAACAACATTTAATTATACATCCTTTCTAATTTTGGGCTTTTTTTGTCTTTGCATTTTCAGGAAGACAGTGATGACATTCCTTTAAAAATGGAGAAAGAAGTCCGTCAGAAAGTGTCAGGAGTTCTTCAGCGAATTATCTTGCTCTTCCGAGCTGCTCATTGTTCTTGCTCTGCAGCACAGTGGTATATTACACAACTGAAGTGGGCTAGAAAAGTTATGCAGAAAGTAAAAATTTAACTTTATATTTTTAACTTGTTTATCAGTTGTAAATATTACTGATGAATTTGCAGTTGCAGAAGCATTCAGTCTCACCTTGGCTTTTACGTCATGTTTTGTACATGTCATCTAGTTTTACATATCATGTTCATTTTTGTAGGAAACCAGGGTATCTAATTCATAAAGTGTTTCCTTTTGGGTGTCTTTCTATATCTACTTGGTAACATACAAATACATTTATTTTCCACTGAAAGAAAAAGCAGACATTAAGTGGGAGTTATAGCTGTTAGCTGGAAATAATCTTCATATCACTTAGAGTTGAGTAAATAACAGAGAGGGTAATGCTCACGTCAGGTAAAGGAATCATCTTAGTGGACAGAACTTGTAAGATCTCATTTTACTTTTCTGCAATTTTTTTGCACAGATGCAAGTTTAGAATAAATTGATTAAAAATTTTTGTGTAAAATCAGTCTTCTCTTAGGTCACTGTAGCATAGCTACTTAAAGAAGGTTAAGTTGATACAGAAGGGAGTGCGTGTGGCTCTCCCTTCCTGCAATTCCCCTGCACCAGCATTAATGTAGTGACGGAGACCAGGAACTGGTCTGACTGAAAAGTGTTTACTTCTGTTTGCATGGTCACATGCCTAATGTTGGCATGGGGAGCTGGTCAGATGTACCAACTGAAAGTCAGCCTTGGTGACAGCAACCTGGGGTCTGTTGAATTAGTCTGGTTTTTTGACTATCGTGATCTTAGTTCTTCTTAGACTTTGTGTTAGTCGTTGTATTTTGTGGTAGTCATGAGTGCCATTCAAACAAAAGCATTTTTTTGCCATAGCTCATATTACACATCTTCCTTCAAATGGATTTTCAGAATAGTGATTTTAATAAAGTGGAAAACAAGCTTCAAGGGGGTTTACTGGTCTTGGCAGTATTCTAATAACTAAAAGGCTGTGCATTTAGAAGTGAGGCGTGTAAAATGTTAACTTTTTTATTTCCGTTTTGATTGGTTTTTTACCTATTTTTATAGATTCGAATGAAAGGTTCTCTTCCTTTGCTGAGTCCATTCCCAGAGACTTTGCTTCGTTACTGCAATTTCTGCACTGTTCTCTATGGATCTACGTCTACTGGAGTCCATCAGTTTGATGACATAACCTGTAAAATTTTAGGTCTGTATGCAGTAACATAAAATAATTTAGAGCTGGAAAAAAAACACCAGTGAAAATCCACAGGAGGCTTATTAGCTCTTATTAACTTGAGATAGTATATTGCAATGTGTCAGGAACACATTTCATTTTCAGCTTTTGTGTCAGCTTGTTTTATCAAAACTCTTATTCTAAAAGGTACTGTTCTGGTTTGGGGATGGTGGGGTCATGTTACTGACCTGACAGATGTGAAAGACCATGAACTCTCAGTGGGACTAAGGAGCTCTAGCTCCAGAGCAATACTGAAGAATCTCAGGCTGTTCTATTTAATTTATTTAAATTAAATAATCACCATATTGCATGTTTGTATTGTAGGTTGGTTCAGAGAGTTCTGTGCAATATGTTGGATGTTTCATGTTCGTGAAAAATTGTCTGACAGCTGTAGGCGATATCAAACTGCAAGGGAAAATATTAACAATATCAAGGTAATTGTATTACTAATATAGTAGAGATACATCTTAATTTCATAGCTATGAGAAGAATTCTAAAGGTCTGCTCTATATTCCTGTGAGAACTTCTATTTGCTAAACAGAACAAAATGAGCACAGTGCTTGCAGTGTAAATTACATATTTGACACTGTGGAGCAGTGTGCTGTGCATATGATCTCTGTTTTCCTGACAATATTTCTGTTAGGCTTTTGCTTGATATTTGAGTCAGAAGAGCTGCAAGGAGAGCAATAGCTTCTATACTTGACCTAAGAATTTACTTTCTGGTTTGTTTTCTTTCCCCATTAGATCGAGATATTTTGAGTATTTCCTGAATAATATATACTTAATATATGTGCAGCACACCACCAAAAATGGGGCTCATAGTATGCTAAAAATATACATGGGTGTCAGAAAGAGTAATGAAAAAAATTAAAATGTAATCATGTTTTCTCTACCTTCATCAATTGATGTCAGAGGTCCAGGAAGAAAAAGAAAGAAACTACTGGCATATTTGTCATGTATTCTGTAAGAAGTCCAGTATTTTTCTTCACCAGAAAAGACAAATTTCAGATAAACAGGATGGCTCTGTTTCAAATGGTAGAATGTTCTGATTTTTCTGTACTTTGTGTGACAGTGACGAATGAGATAGAAAATACAGTTCAAAATAAACCAGTCCATCTTAAAAGCCTCTTGCAAGGCTTAATTATCTTGCTCAAAAGAAAGAATTTATGATCACCTGAAGTCAAAGTGCCTTACTTCACAGTTTAGGCAGATCCTCAGGTTTTACTTGTGACTGCAAACAAACTCTTCAGCAGAGTGCTAATGAAATTATTTCCTAATCTGGTTTAAAAAAACCCTTTCTTTTCTCTCTCTCTTTTTATTTTAATGTACATTATGATCCATTACAATGTTGATCTGTTTCCTGCCATCCTACACTACTTTACTTGGCAGATAAGTTAGAGATTTTTATTTTCTGGGGGCTGGGAAAGAAGCATAACTATTTGCAGTGTATGAATAATTTTGCTGAAATATATTGTTCATACAGTAATGTTTCTGGTGGGTTTTTTAGGATCCAAATAAAAATGGATATGATGCCTACACAGTTGAGCATTGTCTGAATGCAGTAGAGTGGGCTTGTCGAATGCTTCCTTTCTGCAGATTCATGAATGTTGAAGAATTAGTTCAAGATGTAATTTTGAGTCTGCTTGGAGAATTGCCACCACTAAAAAAGGTAAAGGACCTTAAAACCAGAATAAAAGCAATAGATTATCACACATATTTCTCCTCCTTGGAAAACCTACTTGTTAAAATTTCTCATGGTGTAAGTTCTGTGTGAAAAGACACCTACTTGTATGATAGCTACTGGAAAAGATGTGCTTTGCTTGTGTAGGTGGCAGAGATTTTTGTAAAAGCATTTCCTAATCCTGAAGATATAAGAGTTTCATTAAGAGATAAATATCATGGACTTCAGGAGCGACTCAGACACAGTACTGTTAAAGGTAATGTCCATCATTCTTCAAGAAGTTTTAAACATGCTTTTTTTTTAATCCTAGTTATCAGCTTGTGACAGTACTTCCTTTCATACCCCATGCAAAACAATTATTGTAGTTTTCACTTGGATGCCTTTGAGTCTTGTAACAAATTTTGTGTTTTCTTTCTGATATGTCTATACCAGTCACAGAGTATCATGGCTTTCACAATGTTGATGTTTCTTCACTTTATCACAGTTTCTTGTTGAATTTATAAATGGCTCTAATTTATGATTTTAATAGAAATTAATTCATGCCCCAATTTGAGAGACTAACTTTAAACTGAAAATTAAGATTAAAAACGTGATTTTCTTTCTTTCAGTAGGTCCTGAAAGTGAAGAAATGATGTCTGTTGTTATACAGGCAGCTGAAGAAGTGAGGAGGAAGGCCTTGAGACGTGTAGTAAAGAACATAGGTCCCATAGAAAGTAATATTTGGGAGCCATTAGAAGAGGGAGCATCAAATGATGAGGAACACTGTTATGACAGATTCTCATTAGGCACTAGTCTAAGCACAAGCACACTTACTGGTGCTGGGAATCCTCAGGTATATAGTGATGCAGACATGACAGACACACTTTCTGATGCTTCGCTTACTGAAGAAACAAGAGCTGAAACGCCTTCATTCCCAAGGTATGAAAAAATTGCAGCAGAAAGCTTCTGATTTAAATTGGCGGGGGGAAGAGTTATCTCCTGCTGATCAAGTAATCTCTTCACCAAACAGGTTAATTGTCACTATGGGTGATTTATCAAGTGAAGAATTTATCAAGTCGTAGAATTGCCAATGTTATATTAGTTAGTATGTGACTAAAGCATTATTGAAGTGTAAATTACTATCAGCTATGTCTACATTCATATATGTTACTGCCTAGTTTCTGTCTGTGGATTTTGAATTTGATGAATTTGCCACCCATACATTGTACTAATGTAAATTTATGGTTGTTGGCTATTTTTAACTTCAGTGGAAGATAAGGAACTAATGTTGCGTGTAATTCTTCTTAAAATGGATTTGGGTATTAATGGTTCCTACATTTATTGTCTTACAGGGAAAATGAACTCCAACGACAAAGGGAAATAGGTAGCAAAAATACCACACACAAGATAAAAGCTCCTAACTGTAAAACAAAACATAAAGACAAAGTGTCTAGGAGAGACATGCTTAATCAGTGTAATTTGCCTGTAGTTGGTGCATGGGAATTTGAACGTGATGATGATGAATACGTTAGATTTTTAGAACTCTTTTTGAGTTATGTTCTTGAGAGAGACCTGATAAAGTACAGTGACCTTGGAATTCCATTTCTCACTAGCTTTTCTGGGCTGCTTCAAGAGCATGAATTGAATTCTCTCTTTTTTGATGTTCACACAACACTAAAACGTCGACAAAACAAAACTAGAAGAAGTCAAAGTGTGTTTAGAGCAGGGTCTTGCTATACTGTCACCCTGGCATCTTGTGATCCTGAAAAAGTGTCTGCCTGTGACGAAAACAAAAATATTTTGGAAAACCCAACAATTGTACCATCTGTTGGACAGACCACAGAACCTGCTGTGTTTAACCCAACAAAAGGACTTAAAGAAGGCTTATTTGGTTTAAAATACAAGTCAATATACAGAGCTCAGACTGACAATCAAGGAGTCACTGTTGCTCTAACAAGCCAGACCTTTCCTAACCATACTTCCTGTACCCTGCAAACTCAGGCAATTTCTAAATATGTTTACAAAACTCTTGATGTAGTTGGTATGGTACCAGCAGAAGAACTGCCTATAGAACTGATGGGCAAATTGAGAAATATTTCAAAGTTGCTGGAGTGGATGATCAGATGGTCCGATAAAAGACTGCTCTGTGGTTCCAATAAACGAGATTTCTTAGAAGAGACTCTTCCAATGATACATGTGAAAACATCGTCAGCAGCTGTTCTTACATCTTTTTGGTTGTTAGAACAGTTATATGCAGACAGATCTCGAACAAAGAGCATGAAATGTAAGGTAAGAAAAAGGATGGGACAAGGGTCAGTGAAATGTGTGAGTGAGTTACGCCAGTAAAGAAAAATCACATAGATGTCTTACCTCATAGTTCTGTTCTCATAGAATATGGAATATTAATATAATAGCCTTTCTTTTAAGAGTTGCTAAGAAAAGGGGAAAATTCTAGAAATATTGAAATTCTGTCAGAGGAAATACTTGAGTGGGAGGTGAATGTTCTCTTTGGAAGTTCAAAATATAGGTCATTTATCCATAAACCACATTTTTTGCACAAATTCCTGTAAGTTTGGCCACTGTGTCTAGTTTTAGACATCATCTTTGAAAAAACATACTACTGGAGATAGAATATGGCAAAGCAAGGCAAAGAAAAAAGAAATAATTCCTCTCACCAGAGTGTAAGTTCATTTGTCCTTGAGGACAGTGCAGATACAGTCTGACTGGAGTATTTTAAGTGGTTAAAGACCAGTGAAAAATGACTAACACTGTTACAGAGATTTGGAGTGTATGTGTGGATATGAAGGAAGAGATTTGCCAGAGGAATCTGGTACATGTTGCTTTAGTTTATACTTTAGGGACAACTGGATCACTTCTTTAATTAACAGCACACAGAGTCAGAGAATACATGAAAAGCTTTGAGGGGTGAGGGTTGTGGGACTTTTTTTGAGAAGGCTTTTCTCCAATTTCAGAAGAGTTTTTTTCTTACTTTTGGTTTGTATTTTCTGGGTTTTTTTGACAAGTATTTTATTTACAACTTACCAGTTCTGTGCATGCATCTAACCACAAGGTTATGTATGTCTTTTTGCCTTTCATACTATTTTTAGTGATAATTTGAGAGTTCTATATTGTGTGGATAAGGCCAAATCTTACTGTGTATATTTGTCTTGATTATATTGTCATAGTGTTTCTGACAATTCAGGCTCAGTTGACACTGAGAAATCTTTCTTGTGCTTCCTTTGGATAATTCAGAGGACCATTACTTAATGCAAAAAGGGGAGAAACTCATGTTTCACAGGCAGCTGTAAATGCAGGATTTCTTGGCTCTATAATAAAGAAAAGGTTATGAATTTAGCATAATCATTCTGTATGAAATAATTGTGTTTTTTTAAAGTACCTGGCATCTTTCTTTTTTAACTAGTGAATTTTGATTATCATTATTTTTATTAATAGCATCCAGCTGATCAATATCTGAAAGAAATTGCATGTCTATCAGAAGCCCAGTCTAGAACAGTGGAAGAAAGCACTATGGATGAAGGCTTTTCCACAGTGGCCAGTTCTCCTCTTGATGTCCAGACTGTACAAGACTATAA
>VYXD01004247.1:326-38976 GCA_013397195.1 Hylia prasina | reverse complement strand
GAAAATGATTTGGGGTAATTTTTTTTTTTTTAACTTAAGAACTCTAGTTGGTCATGATTCCTCTACTGAGCAGCATGAAGAGATCTGCTGTTATTTTGAGTTATATACATGTTTAATTTTGTGTGAAAAGTCAAACTTGGGCATATTGGTTACAGCTGTATGAAGCAAATTAAATATTCTCCATCAGCACATGTACATTAGGTAGAAAATAATGTAGCTGTTGCATATTAAGTGAATTTTACATGGTTGTTTATAAGCTTAGTGATGTGGAAATAGAATCTAGATTTCTAATATAATGGGTGTCATGGTTTTCTCAAAGAATTCAGATAAGTTCCCCTCTCTTCATTATAATTTTATTTTATTTGAGATGAGTGGTTCAGAATGTTAGTTTATTTTCCCCTGGATCTGTAATCTGGCTGTGTTCATATGTGTGCATATCAGAAAAATAGATGGAAAAGGCAGTAAATATTTTATTTGTTAAAATCTTGTACTGTCCTGAAGATAAAGAATCCTTAACCTGAATTCCTCTGTGGCATTTCATCTTACGTTGCAACAAAGAAAAAAAGTAGATCTCTAATATTAGAATATATAGAGTGAGTTATATAGATCTCTAGTATTCTGAAATAATCTCTAGTATTTTGAGACATGACTCTACATCTTGTCTGACAATTTTCTATTTTTTTGGTAAACGAAGTTCCTGTGAGGGAGGTAAATGTAGCCTTAACCAGATGATTTTGAAGACATAGCACAGTTTGTCTGGAAACAGCTCATCTGAAAGAGTGTACCATTAATGACACTAAAATATCACAGCTATGCAAAAAAAAATTAGGCTTAGTTTAAGTTGTAGTCAGAGAGAAAACCTGAATGAATATTGATTATATCACAAGAGTGTTTATTTTACAGTTAAACACTAGCCTGGAGTCTGAGAGGAACAGCATACTTGAAGTGAACCAGATACTTACATTGTTAATTACATTTTCTTATCCCTATTAGCAGAATGTCTGCAAAGTCAAAATATTTTTATAAGAAGGAAATTAATCATGGAAATAATTCTGTGCCTCATATAACTGAAGACCTGGATGAAGTGGGACCATTTGTTCAGCAGGAGTTGGATGTAACATCAGAACAAGGTTTGTTTTAATGGTATATCCTTTTACTGTGGTCTGGCATATAAAGCAGTATGAGTTTTGCATGAATACGCTTTTTTGTCCCTCTGTTTATTTAATCAAAAAATGTGAATGTCTTCATTATTCTACTGGAATTATTTTATCTAGTTTGTATTATAACTAAATGATATAAATTGTTTTATCTAAGACTTTCCCATCACTTTTTCACAATGTCCCCCTTTTCACAATGTGTAGAGATAGAGCAATGTATAGAACATGTTCTATTCTCTCATATACTTTCATTCTGGAAATATTCACACAACTGTGCAAAACAATTCACAAATTTTAAGAGCTGAGTATGCATAAATTATCATATTCATACCATTTACATAAACTGTTTTTTTTTAATCTCTCTCTTTGGGTGTATGCATCAATACCAGTAAGAACACAAATTTTGAGTTTGCTGAAACCACTCTGAACACTTAGTGGAAAAAGTGGACTAATGTCCAAAACAGTACTATAATCTATGTAGTTTTCTAATTTAGAGTAATTGTGTTTATTTTGTAGAGGTCTTTGAGGAGTTTTATGAAACTTCAAAGAGCTCCAGTAGCTCTGTCAAGATCAGACCTGTAGAACATCAAAGAGAACAGGCAAGTTACCATGGCATCATCGAGATCATAGAAGCATTTGGGTTTGGAAGGGACCTCAAAGATGATGTCATTCCAAACCCCCTGCCATGGGCAGGGATAGACCACATTATCCAGGGCCCCATCCAACCTTGTCTTGAACACTTTCATGGATGGGACATGCACAGATTCTCTGGGTAACCTGTTCCAGTGTCTCATCTCCTCACAGTAAAGAATTACTTCCAAAAGTCTAGTCTAACCCCACCCTTTTTTAGTCTGAAGTAAATCCTCCCTCCCATGTTACTGTGTCCTCTTGTAAAAGGTCCATCTCCAGCTTTCCTGTAGGCTCCTTTAGGTACTGAGAGACTGCTCTGAGGTCTCCCTAGAGCCTTCTGGTTTTTATCTTGAACAACCCCAACTCCGTCAGCCTTTCCTCTTGGGAAAGGTGCTTCAGGCCCCTGAACACCCTTTGTTCTGCGCTTGCTTTATCAGGTCCATGTCTTTCTTATACTGGGGGACTCAGAGCTGAATACAGTACTCCAGTGAGTCTTCTGAGGACAGAATAGAGGGGAGAATTGTCTCCCACAGTATGCTAGCCTTGCAGCTTTGGATGCAGCCCAGGATATGTTTGGCTTGGACAATCTCTCACCCTGAATTCCTCACCCTGTCCTTGTTTCAATCCTCTGTTATGCTTCATTTTTTTTGTTTGACTTTGTCTGGGAACTCCTTGTTCATCCATGCAAGCCTCCTGGCACTTTTTCCTAACTTCATCTTTGTTAGGATGCATCCCTCCTGAGGTTGGAGGAGGTGATTCTTGAATATTAACTAGCTTTTTTGTGCCCTCATTCTTCCAGGGCCCTATCCCATGGGACACTACCAGTCAGATCCCTGAAGAGGCCAAAGTCTGCTCTCCTGACGTGAAGGTCAGTGAGTTTTCTGTGTGCCCTCCTTACTGCCCTGAGGAACTCAAACTCCACCATTTCATGGTTGCTGCAGCTAAGGCTGCCCTTGAGCTTCACATTCCCACATTCCTCCTTGTTGGTCAGAATAGATCCCTGCTGACTGTTCTGTCACGTGTGGAAGGTAGTTATCATCAGTACCTTCCAGAATCTCCAGGACTGCCTGTGCCATGCTGTGTTGCCCCTCCAACAGATACTGGGATGGTTGAAGTTCCCTGTGAGGCCCAGGGCTTGCAAGCATGAAGTTTTTCATATCTACTTCTAGAAGACCTCATTTGCTTCGTCTTCCTAGTTGGGCAGCCTTTTATTAGACCCCCACTGTAATGTCCCCTGTCCCTGCCCTCCCTGTAAACCTGAGCCAGAAACTCTTGGTCAACTCCGCATCCATTCCCAGGCAGAGGTCCATGCACTCCAGCTAGTCACTGACAGAGGGTGACACCCACTCCTCTCCCCTGCTTATGCTTCCTAGAGACGCTGCATCCATCCATTCCAACACTCCAGTCATCAGAGCCATCATACCACGTCTGCAATGCCAGTAAGGTCACACTTGACAAGTACATGTCTCCAGCTGTTTTTTATTCCCTGTGCTATATATGCTTGCGTGGAGGCCCCAGATGAAGCTGAGTTACTGGCAGGAGTAATTGTAATTCCTTTGTGCAGCTCTTCAGGTGCTCTGCTGACATGCAGTTCCACTCCAGGCATCTTTTTCTGACCCCGGCAAAAAATTGCCCCTCCCCTGGCAACTTCAGTTTAAAGCCCTCTTCCCCCTTGCCAAGACTATGACCAAAGATGCTCTTCCCTTTCTCTGATAGATGAACCCCATCAGCCCTCTCCAGACCAGGTTCTCAAAGCAGGTCCCATGGCTGAAGAAGCCATACCCCTAGCTATGGCACCAGTCCTGTAACCATTTGTTGATTCACCAGATTCAAACCCTTTCAAACCCCTTCCTTTTGACTGGGAGGATTGACTGTGCACTCCAGAGCCCTCACTGCCACTCCCTTCTCAGCCTGCTTGTGGATGTGCCACAGGCACCCATGTGGAACAAGAGTAGCAGGTAATAGTGGGCTGTACAGGGCTTGGTTGTCTCTGAGACATCCCTGACAGGAGCCCCAGGGAAGCAGCACCTCTCTAGAGAGTGTGTCACGTTGGCAAATGGATGCCTTGTTACCTCGCAGAAGAGAGTTGCCTCCTACTACCACCCATCAACCTTACTTAGGTTGTGCTGGTTGCAACACATGGAGCAGGTCTGGCTGCCTTTAGTCTGCTCCAGCATTTCTCCTGACATTACAGGATCTTACATGGAGGCATTGAATTGTCATGAATACTGTTTTCCAAGTATCCTGACTTCCTGAATGTATTTGTGAACTTGAGGGCTAAATTGTTTAGGGTTGGTCAATCTTCTTCCTTGCTTAATATTAAAAGTAACAATTAAAAGGTAGTGAAGTGAGATCTACTCTGAACACTTTTGAAAATGTGTGTGTGCTTTCATATATGTATATATAGTAGATGTAATTATATATACATAAAATTGAGTTGATTTTTTAAAAAAATCAAGTATATCAAGATGTTTATTTTGCTTCTCTCTGAAAACTCAGTCTGGATTTATAAATGAGCCTTTTTTCATGCATCATTTTTGGTCATAGGTATCTTTTCTTTGAAAGTGGCTAAGGGCAGGGCTATTATGCTATGTATTGTGGTCTTCAATTTTTCAGCACCTTTTACTCTAGTGAATCTGTGGCATGTAAAATCCTACATATGTTTAATTTTCTTAGTTTGTAGATAGTTTGTGTATAATGGGATTATTTCCACATTTTTACCTTTACCTAGGGGAGTGAGATTAGCAGAATGTATATCCAGGGTACTATATGAGTATGAACTTAAAACTAAAATTTCTTAATAATGAGGTTGTTGTAAGAAAAAGGAAGATGCTCAGGTGAATTGTTGTATCTCTTTGTTGCTGGTCTATAACTGTCTTCTGGTAAGTGTGTAATTTTGATTATTTTTGTCAGATTTTTTAAAATCAGATGATTAATCAAAAATACATTTGCCATAGGCTAAAAATTTGTATTTTATTGAAGCAGAAGGGATAGAAAAATTTGCAAGTTCAGGTACATCTTTTTATATTCAGCAGGTTGCCATTTCAGCTGTAGATAGTGCACAAGAAGGTCAAAACGTGGAAGAAACAAAGGAAGAAAAGGCTAAACAGAATATGTAAGGGACTTCTTGTTTTTTTTTAAATTCTTCTTTTAACTTTGCTTAAAAATCTAAGGTAGTTTTGTTAATGATTGTGTCCAATCATTAACATGTCTCAGGGGTTCTTGCTGTTGCTTATAGCAACAAAGTCATAGTCTCAAACAATTTCAGTCATGTCCTATTTCAGGTGTTTCACATATATGAAGGGCTGGGTTGATGAGTCATTATTTTAGTAATGATCTAATAAAATAAGCATGGTTTGTGGGAAGGTGTATTTTATCTAGGAGAAAGACAATAACTGGAAAAATGGAAAATGTTATTACAATAGCATATAAAAAAATGTCCCTATGTATATATAATATTGTGAAAGACTTCAAAATTGCATTTAGAAAGACTTGAAATCCTCTACTTTTTAAAATTGTACATTTTTGTTTTAACTAATATAAGATGCGCTTTGAGAATTTATTATGACATTGTTTTTTCTCTTCTAGAGTTGCAGATTATAGTGATATTAACAGTATTAGCTAAATTGGATTTTCTCTTCCTTTGTCTACCAGAATCCACCTCTTTTTTTTCCTGCTATCTGTCTTGAGTAGCCGGAACTTTTTCAGTGCTTTTGTTTGAGTCAGTTTCTGATTGCTAGGGGAGACAAAACATGAATGGCAATATTTGCCAGCTCAGATTGCAGTGTAATGCAGTAATGGAAGCACTGCAGATAAGTACAACTTTTGTCAGGTGGCTTTCAGGTATTTTATCTCATACTAATTAAAATACTTTTTCAGGAGGTTATGTGCATATTTGTACACATACATGTCTATAAAATGAAAACAGACAGCATAACAAATTATTGCAGTATTTTCGGTACTAATTTTTCTCTGTTTATAGCATGACTGAGGTTGTTACTAGCACCATTTCCCGCCCATTCTCTTTAAAACAAGATGCAAAAGTTCCTAGGTAAGGTAAACCTGTACTGTTTTACATAATTAAATGAAATTTTCAGCTTGAAGTAATGTGATGTGTAGATTTGCCTGCAAAATAATTGTAGGTATAATGTATCATACCTGTAAACTAAGTAACTTTTTCTGAACTTTTTTGTACTATAATCCTTGTGTATCATATACTGTCGTGTGTTGTCTGGAATATTACATGAATCAAAAGTTAAGTCACAGCTACCAGATTTCAAGAGGCATGACAGCTTTGTTTTCTGGTTGTGGGCAGAATTCGTTATATAATATTGCCATAGAAAATATTTGGTTATATAGAACACCTGAATAATAATGTTTTAAACCTATATATACATTTTAATTAAAATTCTTAAAATGTGTCTATCCTATGGCAACTGATAGATTTACATAAATATATACAAAATAGAGAGAATGTTGGAATTGGGAAAAGGATTCAGGAGTCAGTCTCAGGCTTTCAGTTCTGGAACAGTCCTCTCTGAGGCTTTTTTCAGTTTAGAGGAAGATTTGAACTATGCATACTTTTGGGTTCCATTTTCATGTGTTTCTAATCCCTTTTCTCTTGTGAGCTTCTCGTGCCAACTATTTTCAAAAAATTTTTTACTCAAACTTTTGGCATTTCAGGCCATGCTTGCACATTCTATTGCCTTCCAAAAGATTTCATATGCCCCTTCACATCTATTACATATCTAAAACTGTTACTCATTAGCCATTCCTTTATGCCTCTGTTCACATGTTTGGAGGCCATCCTGTACCATTGTGAAAAGTCCTCCAAGGGTTGCCTGTATCCATAGCATTGTCAGCATTTTCTTTAAACAGAGAAATGTCTTTTGGGTCAATTTCTCTTGGTGTAAGTAAAGTCCTTCAGTTTCTTTATAGCTGAATGTAAATCCTAACCCTCTCTTCTTCATGTAAGGAACTCATGTACTTAATATTCTTTACCTACTGAAAGATCTTTTTATCACTGTGGGAAAATGTAATGTATTGTACATGTCACTCCAATTTTAAATTATTTTCTTTAATCTGTAATCTTGTTACTTTTTAAGCCCAAATATCTAAAGGACCATTACTTTAAGTCAGAGTGAATCTACCTTTGCCTTATTTCGACTAAGAATTCCCTCTTCATTTTCCATTAGCTGTTTGACTTTATGAATAACCAGGCCTTTTTTCTGTCTTTTTTTAATCATTGTTTTCTACTTGTATCTCTAGTGAAAGTAGTATTTTAGATACACTTGTGGCTACAAAATCAGCTAGAACATACTTCTTTACTATTGTTTTTCATTCAGTATTTTAAGAAGTAGTAGAAAATATGTCCTACGTGCTCTCTGGCCAAGATTGTGCACTGTTAATTATTCAGTTGTTCTTACAAATTAATCATATTTTTAAAAACGGGTATTATTAAAATTTTTCTGGATTGATTTAAGACAACCTTTTATATGTGTTTTGAACTCTGAATGTTTTTCACAGTTTGTTCATTGTTTTTTTAAGTAGTGCAGGCATTTCTGTAAGTGGGTCTCAGCCTTCTCAGACTACTATGTCAACTGTGTCAAGTCTGGCCTCCCATACTTCTGTTTGTGCAAAGAAGCAAGAAGTCAAGGAAGAAGTCCCTAGAGAAGAGAAACTAAACACATCAGAAACTGTCAGGCAGATGCTGCAAGATGAGATGTTTAAATTAGTTCAGGTGAGAACATCTAATTATTTTAAGTAGTTTTCATGGTACCAACTGTGTTGTTAAAAAATGGAATTAATTACTGTTCTAAAGACTTATGTGTGGTTGTTCTTGATGTTAACCATCATGTTAGCCACTGTTCCATCAGTTCCATGTTACCCACTGTGAAACTTATTTTAGACTTAAGTCTTGCCTTTAATTCAAGAAGATGAGTGATATAATAATAGATGCTTGAGTGTGTTTTAGGTCACATGCTATAATAACTTTTCAACTGTACTAGGATTTAAGTGGTGGTAGTATGTTGAGCCAATTTGAAGTGACCTTACATTTGTTGAAACTTCACAAAAAAGTGAAGACATTTGTCTTGCTTTAGCAGAACCTGTCTGTGGCAGGTATTTATTGTATCTTACAATAAAGTCCAGTACAGTAAACAATTATACAAATGAATTATTATTGAATCATGCCGTTATTGGGATGTTGTTTTGTCAGCTGATAGGGAACACCTGTAAGATAGGCTAGATATTTTTGCTAAGATTTCTGTTAACGTTATTGGCATTGTTAACTTTGTTCGTGTCTGTATTCAGCTACAGCAAATCAACTTCATGAGTTTAATGCAAATAGTGCAGTCGTCCTTTACCAATGTGCCAAATGTGCAACAAATGTTACAACAGCATCAATCGGTTCACCTGGCAGGGAGCCAGCCTGCACACACTGCCCAAAGCTATGCTTCTCCAAAAACACAAGTGCCCACTCAAGAAGAAAAAGGAAAAACTGCTCAAGAGAGCTCTGTATTTCAGCCAAGGAAGAGTCTAGAGGATGAAAGCAACAATAGCCAAATAAATGTAGGTATATCAAAGTGTGGTTTATGAAGACTGTTCAGTATATCTGATATATCTGTCCTGTTGAGTTAGGAAATGTGTTCATAGTGATTGGTGTAGACAGAACTGTTTTTGTGCATATTTAGTGCACGGTTGATATTTAAATGCTGGTTTGTTTGACTTTCTCATTTAGAATCATCTGGATATGAGTGCCTCTTTGACATTTTTTGAAACCAGCAGCAAGGAAACAGGATTAATGCCACCATCCCAAGATTTGCATTCTTCAGTGCCTACTAAACCACTTCATCTCCTAGCTCCTTCCTCAGGCATCCAGGAAAAAATGAAGCTTATCCCTGTTGAAAAAAAAATTAGTTACTCAAATGGATTTCCTTTGCTTAAGCTTCAATCAAGTTACCATGTGAAGCCAGCATTTTTACATCCAACAGAAATGTCATCCGCACTTGCCAGACCACCCCCAGTACCACGAATAGCTTGGAGTTCATCAGATTCCTTATGGAACCACCAGTCATCACACACACCAAGAAAGAGTAAGGCAGAAGAAGATCTCTACAGAAGTAGATACAACCCTGAGATTCCAAGACAACTGCATGAGGAAAAGGAGAGATGGGCAGAAACAGTGTGTAAGGGATCCCTAAAACATCTGAATTCAGATCAGTGTGAAGGACAGCAAGAAGATTCACCTCAGTTGCCTGCAGATGTTAGTGTGTTTGAAGCACCAACCACTCAGAACCTGGCTGCTATTCCACTGCTGCACTTGCAACTTGACCCGGTACTTAGAGTTCCACCAGCTGCAAGGCAGCCAATCACTGCTACTGTAATACCTGTTCAACCTGCAACAAAGAATGCTGACTCCAGGGAAACATTACAGGATGCAGGAATATCACTACTTCAGATTAATTTACCTCAGAAAAAGAAGGTACTGGATTTTAATAATATATTTTTCTAAATTGTAGTGTTTTGTCAGTTTCATGGTTTCTTACTCATCACAGGTAAATTCATGTGGAATTTACAGACTGGAATTTGGAAATGTTTGGCACAGGTACCGGAAGGGATCTAGAGCTAAGAGTACCTGCTTCTTGACATGTATGAGGCAGACTGCAAGCCTGAAAGTGTTTTTAACTACATTTGATTGATTCTACATTCCATAGTTCATCAATGTTCAGCCCACTGATAATGAGTGTAAAGAATTTACTATCTAATTGGACAATATTTGTATGGTAAAAAGATAGGATTGTTTGGGTTTTTTCCCAGAGATTATAATAGAATTATTTACAGAAAGAGGATGTGGTGAAAAATCCTCTTTTGGAGGGCAGAAATGGAGTGGTAAAAGGCTTTATAAGAAAATCTTACGGATGCTGAATACTGGATGTTTTGAAAAATGTTATTTCTTATAGACTTACATGCTTGCATATCCCAGTTGAGAAGCATGGAAATGCTTTTCCTTTAAAGGTGCTTCTTCAGTCCTTGTCTACATTGGATGGTTCCTAAATTCATGTTGAACTATGTTCAGATGAAATGCAAGTATTAGTGAAATATATTCTGTGGAGAAAATTCATATGCTCTGTGGAAAAAATTCATACATTTTAATTAATTTTCAGAAAATAGTTTACATATGTACAGATTGGCAGAGGTTCTGGTCTGATGCTATTAATATCCCACTTCCATATTCTTTACAAAATGCTATAGTAATTTGTTTGTGTAACTGAAATCCAAACTGGACTTATTTTTTTCATCCAGTCTGACTGGTGTTCCCCTCCCTGTTTTATGTCTTCTTTCTCTCTCTCTGAACCCTCTCAGGCACCAAAACTCATCCCACTTCGAGATCTCATTGCATTTGAGCAATGCCACAAGCATTATTCTGTTCCCAGTACTTCCTTTGGACAAGAGCAAACGGAACCTATCCAGCTACTAAGAACTGATGTTGAACCATTTGAACTTAGAGATGTGCAGAGCAACAGAAAAAGGCAAGCCAGATTTTTAAAGCGGAACTTCATTTTGACAGACTAACTGATGGCTTGTACCTTCTTTGACATCAAAGGCAGTGTATACTCAGTAGAGAATAAAAAAGCAAATGTTAGTAAAGACACAGCAGAAGTCTATCATTAGGGTGTGAGGAGTTCTTGCTCTTAGGCTGACAGGAAGAAGATTCAAGAGGAAATGTTTTTCATTCCACTATCTGTGTTTTAAAGTCTTGTTGTGTCCTGACTGTTACACTCTTAATGAAATGCTTCGCTCCTTGCACAGTGAATATTAGTAGACTCTTGTCTGGGCTGCATATTGCCACTGTTGTGATCTTCAAGAAGGAAAGGATTATATGCTCTTTCAGTATGATTAAATATGTAGGCCATTTTTAATACAAACAGTTGATTAACAAAATCCCTACTGAAGCTGGGTTGGTTTTTTATTGCTAAGTGTGTTATTTATAACTTAGAAAATTTGATCTATTTGATGTTAACTGATTGCACAAACAGTTAAAACAGTTTGTTTAAGCTGCTTACATATCTTTGTTCAGTTCTCACAGAACACTGATAAAATGTTCTGGGATAGAATACTTGGTTTCTTTCAGTTATGATGGTTGTAATTCTGTCATTTTGGTGCAGAGGCTGAGTTTTTCACTCTTCAAGTGGAAACTTGCTACACAAGTAACTGCAGAGAGAGTTTAGATTTTAATAGTATTTGTGGAAGTGCTTAAAGCTGCAGAGTTGCTGTCATATAATCTACTTGTCACATATTAAAGAAGAAGCTACAGTTGCAGTTGTGTAATCTACTTGTCAGGTGGTAATTAGAACTGGTGTGTAACTGAAGTTTGCTTCTTACAGATTCCTTGTAGGCGTTTGGTGTAGTAATTATTAATTACACACAAGATATAGATGTGAAATGTTATGTGGTTTGTAATACTTAATATAAATATCTTATTAGACAATAGATTTTAGTGTGATTGCTGGTGTTTTTATGGGTTCCTACAATATTTCCATGTAGAGTTCAAGCAGACAGAAACTGTGGTTTGAACTGGTCTTTATGCAGCAACTGTTTATCCAATCTTTATTTCAGTGTTTATTTCTTAATAGTTATCTTACCTAGAAAACAACAACGATAGGTATTGTTGTTATTTCAGAGCGCTTCTTACTTTTTATCTGTAATTAATATGTTGACAGCAAAAAGAGGCGTAGTAAGAAACAACTGAAAGAGAAGAAGGATAAGAAGAAACCAAGTGTGTCCTTCCGTCCAGACGACTCCATCATCAGTATTAGTGACACAGCAGTGGTTACTGAATCAGAGACTGGGGTATAGAATTATGTTTCTTTCTTAGCCTTTTTCCATTCAAGTATTAGCACAAAAGAAGCAGAAAACTATAAATCAAACAATAATATACTTCTCTTCCAGGCTCTAGTCTAGAAACAGCATGCATATTTTTGATTCACATCCTTGCATTTTCTGAAAACAGGAGATTGATTTTTATAAAGGATTCCAAGGTTGCTAGTTTGGAACATGAACCTGTCTGTTTTGATAGGATATAAGTCTGTATGTACATTTGTAGTAAATACATACAAAAATGTTAAAAATGGGGAAAAAAATGTTTTTTCCTAGTAGTAATGATAGAACAAGTGACCCAGGCATTAGTCTTTGCACGTGGGGCTGGATGGATGACAGATGGATGTAGAGCATTGGGATCTCAGTTCTGCCTCAGCCCAGACACTGAAAAAAGAAAGCCTTCATCAGGCTGGGTTCTGATATCTTTTAGAGGTTATCTTTGCAAGTACAAAATTTCAAGCTAGCACACTACCAGTTTAATGCTGGTTCACTACCCAGAGCTGTGTTTCTGGTCCATACTTCCTCCGAGACTCCACTCCAGCACAGCAGCTGGAAACCCTCACCAGACCTGGAGATGTTGGGGTACAGCCAGGGGTAGGATAGACTCAAAGAGGAATAAGGAATTTGTGTTAACTGCACGTCACGCCAAGGTACATAAGAGAATGTTCTGTAGTCAGTAAATTCCGCTACCTTTGAATCGATCAGAGGAATTAAAAAGAGGGTTGAGAAAAGTAAGTGACAATTATTGCTTTTTTTTCCCCCAAATCATTACTGATATGAGGTAAATTTTATAGTTAACATCACCAAGAAAGCCTTTAATCTGCACTGGAACTGTTTTTAAAGATGATTCTTTTTTTCCTTATATTAGGATCACAAACCAAAATTGACATCTGATGTTCAAGATGGTTTTTTCATATCAATGGGCAAGTACAAGTCTTTTTAATGCTTTGAGTACTCAAATTAAAAAAAAAATCAAGGAGTATTAGTCTATTAGAATTCACATGAAAGCTCTACAATCATCAACGTGTTAAAAACTAAGATAATGTGGTCTGTGGGCAATAGAGCTTGCTGGCTTATAGGATCTTTCCCCAGACCTTTCAGGGTGTACAACAAGGTGTCCAGAATTTTTGGAAGATACTAGTTTTTTGGGGGATGGAGAGAGATGCAGGCGAATTTAAGATCTTGTATAAATTATCTGAAGATTCAGAATAATCTTCCCAAAAATTTTAGAAGTATTTTAATTTTTCTTCAAAATTAATGATAGTCTTGTATTTATGTTTATAAACAATAGAGTTAATGAAATAATAACAATATGTCAAGTTAATCTGATTAGCTGTGGTTGACAATGATTTCTGTTCATGTGATTAATCAAAATAATTCTGTAAACATTTCAAATCCTTATTTTTTTATTTATTTTAAAAAGATATTATTCCAACATTATTTGCCTGCATATTCTAATTACACAAAATTAGGGTTCTTCTAAAATAAACTCAGTGCATACAATGTTTCTAGCTTGCAATATGAAGACTATGCCTGTGGAAAGATTTTATTCTTTATAGTATGTTAATTCATGACAATAATTGTTCTGTCACAGGACCAAATGTAATTCATTCTCTGAAACTTGGCCTTAAAAAAAGGCGAACTGTAGAAACAGCCAAAAAGAAATGAAGACATACGTGTCTTAAATATTCATCCCCTCCTTTTAGAATGTGAAACAGACTGTTACTGTTCAGCATACTAAAACATTTAATTTAAAATCACATACCTAAACTGAATCTTGGTTTTAATTCCATGTAACATTATAAGTGTCAGTTGTATATTCACACAAAGTTGGTACCACAAACTTTTCTTGGTATCATTTATGAGGTATGCTTTGAGAAAAGTTAAAATTATCTCTCAGAAATACAAGTAAGAAAATGTTGGAGCCCACAGTTGTGGTTAGTATCATATTTTGTATCACATTTTAGATGCAATGGAGAAAGCAAGTACTACTACCTCAGCAGATCTACATTATTTGGCTTCTGTAGGAAAAAAGCCAGCAGAAACACAAGATGCAAGTACAAATACTAGTCCAGGTAAGTGCTGCACAGGTGATCTACAGAAACCAATGTTTCTGGTGTTGCTTCTTGATTAGTTTTAATATTTGGTCAGTTTTCAAAATGCAGCAAATTTGTAAAGGGGAAGCTGTTTTCTGTGCTCTCATTTCTTATTTCAAAAATAAGCAGAAAACATTGGAATATAAATTATAAAGCAGTAGTAAAAATAATGATAATTAAAAATATTACTGAAGCAATTGTATAAGAGTCTTCTCATGCTTTCTATGAGTCTGTTCTGCTGTGACTTGTTCTGAAAGCTTGTTTTAACTTAATTTTACTTTACCTTAATGCATTTTAGACAACAATTCTTGAATGACATTGTTTCTTTGCCCCTTCCCCCGTTTTTCTTTGATTCTGAACTGGCAAATAAGAAATGTACACTCAGATAATGCCATTGATATCTTTACTTTCCTTGAACTCATGCATCCTCTTTTTTTTTTTTTTTCAATCAAGTGTTCAAATCACATCAGGAGCATGGAATCAGTGGTGGAGATGAGGTTTCCAAAGTTCCAAAAAATGAGCTGGTCACATCTGTTCCTGCATCAGGTGTGGCTGCAGTCTTTCTCCACTTCATTTGTTGTTTGGAAAGTCTATAAAACTGCTCTAACAACATGGGTTTTGTGCCTGAGACAGTTTAATGCAGGGCGTAGATAACATGCTAATTTATCTGACTTGTTAAAACCCAATCCTTATTTTGTGGATTTTAGCTTGATTTTAGTTCCCACTTAATCTTTGGGATTTAGTGTAATATAGACCAAATTATTTGATCAGTGAGATGTTAAAACAATCACTTGAAATTGAACTGCAGTGGCATTGTTCCGTAAATACATTACATACATTTCACTACCCAAGTATTTTCCCTATGGTACCAAGAGAGCATATTAATTTTTCCATTATTGTAAAATTCAACAGTGTTTTTCCATTTGAAGGTAATGACTCATTTGCAAATAGTTTTACTAGAGGTTTCTATTTGAGTAATCTAATTTCTTCGGATTAAGATGCAGATTTTTTTTTTACTTAAGTAGGAGGGGCTTGGATATTAATAGCAATTTAGATGGCAGCTTAGCCAAAGCTTTTCTTATCTTCTCAGGAATGCAGAGCTGTTTCCTAATAGTCTTAATTTTTTGTGGCTTTTACTGTAAATATAATACTGACTATTGTTATTTCCTTGTAGAATCATCTAGTTCCTCTGTGATACTACTGCCAGACATGTTAAACCTGAGTTTCCCTACCGAAGTGAATGAGAAACCTTTACCGTCCTTTCTGTCAGATGCACCTGATTTGGTTAGTGATGTAATGTACATATAGCTGAAATGTATTTTAAGTAAAACGTTTGTGTTCATGAATTTGGGTTCTTTGTATCTGCATGAGTCAGTTGTGTAGGGAAGATTGTATTTATTTTGTTCCCAAAACAAAAAACCTTTCATCTACAAATGTAAAGAGGTAAGCACAGGAAATGGTGAACAATGCACTATAAACAGCTCCTTCAAAACATATGCTGTATAATTCTTCATTATCTTGTTGTTTAGCATAAACAGGAATATATCAGTGTGACTGACATTGAAGACGGTGACATCCTTAGCAATTTGCCCATGATACCTGAGTCTGCAGAAGAGACAGCTGCTGCACAGCGGAGCGAGAAGATTGAAATTCCATCTACTGCAGAACTTCAGCACACAGCAGCTCCTGTTACTAATGCAGTTCCACTTGGAGCCCTTCAGAAGCAAGGTAAACTGTTTCAGTTTTAAATCCAAGAAAAGGTAATACTCTTTTGTTGTAATACTCCCACAGAAAATCTGCCACCTTTCCCCAATTAACCTCATCGGTTTTTAAGTCTTAGACATCGGCATTGATACATTTGACTTCTTTTGTAATGATTCTTGCTTTCTAAAACACCCTATTAGGTATGGCACATTTGTGCCTAATTACTTGCAGTATTTAGGTGGCTGTGCCTTATTCAGTGATACTGGTGCATTCTTTTTTTCTATTTTAAGATGATCATCAGAAAAATGTATCAAACAAATTACATAAGAAAGATAAGTCAGATTCTGCTACAGATGTTGTAACTTGGAACATAGCACATGGAGATGGAGGAACCCTTCCTTCTTCAGGGCTTCCATCTAAAGTAATTGAAAAAGAATACTTTTCCACAAAGCAGAAGGAAATGGTTATGCAATTACAGACACTACAGAACATAGTAGAAAATATGGAGCAGGATTTCAGAAATAGCAAAATGGTAAGTGCTAACTGTTAACTTTTAAACAGTTTGTTTTTTCAGCTAAAGACAAAACCTACATTTTGGAACAATGTGTTCTCAAATCTGCTTAGTATCTGTTGAAACATATTGAAAATAACATATATAATATGTTTATTATATATTTGTTATGTTATATCTTATATGTATTAATTATATTATCTATATTATAATACAAATTTTATGTATATGTATATACAATGTTCTTTCCCATTTAATACTGAATCTGTTGTCTGACATGGTTGCTTCCAAATGACCAAATGTTGGCCATAGTGGTCATGTTGTTAGTGAATGGGCAGAACATATTTAGTTTGTTTGTACCTGAGTTCAGGCTGAGCAGGAGATCTTTTTGGCAAAGACTTCTGCAGTTGTGCCTCTGCAAAATATTGTGTGACTGTTTCTAGAACATGATCCGATTTGTTTTATAAAATATTTGCATTTTTGCCATCTTTATAAATCCTAATTTGGAAGTAAAATAAAATTGGGCTTTGATGGATCTTGTAGGTCTTTTCTGACTCAGGGTATTCCATGATTCATGGAAATATAAGACCTCATTGTGTCACACACAGTATTATACTAAGGTGGATAATTTAACCACTTACATTCTTCATCAAGGTTGTTATTCAAGTCAGATTTTTTAAAAGCCTGTAGGGGAAAAAAATCTTGATATATCCTATATTTGTTCAGCATTTCATAGCACCTGGATTTTAAAACTTCTGGATATCTTAAGCCAAATCCTGAAGAAAAGCCATTCTTTTTTTGCCTTTTTTTTTGGTTCATGCTAGTTGGTCATTCCTTTTATAACAATTTCTCATGTATTACATATCAGTTATGAGATTTGTTCTTTTTGAGATAATGCACAGTAAAATGTTTTACTCTGGGTCAGTCAGTTTTAGTTTTCATTTTCCAGGTTGATTTATGAAGACGGTGGAAGTATTTTAATACCTGTGGGTTTTAGATAAAATATATATTGGAAAACTTCAGCTATTTTAAAAATAATGTGATCAGTAGGAGTAAAACTGTTCAAACAAATAATAGAGTTTATATGTATTTTTTTAAAGTAAGTATACAGAAGATTGCAATTCTTACATGAAATGAATCTACTTGAGCTACTTTGATTCCTGAACTTTTTTGTTTGTTTTCAGTCAGAAAACGGCATTAAAATGTTTGTAAGAGTCTGACAAGAAAAATATATTTAAAGTCGTCTTTGCATAAATATCTGTGGTGTAAGTCTCAGAAATACCTTGAAGAAAGTATGATTACCTAGTTTTTGGGTTTAACTTACAGTTAGTGAAGCTGATAGAAGATTTTGAAATGGCTGCTGATTCAGACCTTGGTGCCCATCCTGCAATCTCTGAAGCTGCTGGAGTCATTGGTGCTGGTATGTGTCCAGTTAACACAAGGATAATAAATTTGCCGTGGAATATGCATTCCCTAAATAACTTTTGGTTACCACTGACGTTTAATGCAATCCCTAAAGGTGTTACTGAAATATGAGCCAAAAATACCAGGGAAAGAAATAAAATGAAAGGTAGCCAATCTGAATATTAAGTTGTAATATTTACTGGTTTTATTAAAATCTTACATCAGCCAAACTGCTTACTAGAGCAGTTGTATTGAGTGATTTCTTGCTTATTTAACAAATAACTACATAGTACCTACTTAAAGCTACTATACTGTGCCAAGAATATAGTCTAATCTACTTATGGAGTTAATACAAAGCCAGGTGGTGGAACCACATCATGGCTATATCTGTGTTCGTACGTAAGACGATGTTTAGGATGTCCTTGCAGCTCACACGGAGTAATTCCTGGTCCAGTGACTGGTCCAGTCACTTTCTTTGTGTGTGCAGGACTGGGTCACACAGCACAGCCCTGGAAGTGCCCTTCCATGGGGAGGCACAGCTGATCCAGGTCCAGGCTGTTGTAGGTGACAGATAAATTAAAAATGCTACTAAGATAGATGATAAATAGTTTCTGCATTGTGAGGATTCTCCATTGGTCTACACTAAGTACAATTTTTTTTTTCCCCACAGAATCAGAACATCATTTGACAGGTGTGATTTTTGAAGATATTACAGATGATCAAAAGGAGAACTTAAACTTGGAATATCCTATGCCCAGTTCTACCACAGTGGATGCACACTCTCCTGCCTCTCCAGCCTTGGCGTCTAACTTTCCCAGCAGCCTGAAGTCACCTTCTGGTATAATTGTTATTGTATATTTTTCCCCTTTGCATCTTTTAAAAATAAGTAAACCTCTTCTTCATATTGTAATACTTCCTCATGGCTGTTACACAGAATGTTATGTAATGCCAGTGAGCTCATTAAAGTCAGGCATGAGTCTTTCTAGATTGCTTTATTTAGAATGGCTTCACTGATGTGCTCTGATAATGGGTTTGTTACATGACATAACAACATCACTAAGCTTTGAAAAACAGTTCAGCAACTTGCACTCAAATTCACTGTTACTGAAAGAAAATAGTCAACATTGGGTCTATTTCTGAAACCCATCACTGTGCTGATTTGTACTTATTTACCTAAGTGAATATAAATAGCTATGGTATCACAGAGCACTAAAAGCTTCCTCCAGAAGCTGTCTTGATCATCTCTGTCATCTGCCTATGTCTAGAGAGGTGACATCTCTGTTAAATCCAGCCTACATCAGCAAAATCAGTTGGTTTATTTCTCTGTACAGTAACTACTGTCTGTGTCCTAAAAGATTATTTTATGAAATCTAATAATTTTGAAAGCTGAGGGTAAATTGATTTTTGCTATTATGAAGACTGCAATAGCATTAAAAGGCAGAGGAAAAATCATTCTGCAAGCAACTTGTTGCCTGAGGTTAAAAACGCAGTTTTATTTTTTCCTCTGCATATTGCCTGCATTGCTTGCAGTCAGGCTCCCAAAAGTGATATGTGCTTTGTACATGTGAATGTGTATTTGATAGTCACATTTACAGCAATCTCATTAAAACATGGCTTCTGTGTCTGTATACAGTACAAGTGAATCTCAAATAGTACATAGACCCAGTTAAATTCTGAAAACAGTAACAGAGTTTTCTAAGTATAAATTTGTTATCTGCAAGCTAAGAAAACCATAGGTGATACTAAGTTACAACTATAATTTTTTGAGATGGAGAGATTAGTTTAGGAGAGGAAGCAGTGCTCTTCCTTCCAAGACAACCATACTACTCTTCAGTTCCATCTTCTGAATGCCAAGCTTCTTCTGAGTACCTGGATTCGTCAAGTAAGTGTCAATCATTAATTTTCCATGAAACACCGTATAATTAATTGGAACACATAATTTTCAGTTAGTTGGTCATGGCAGAAAACTGTCAACAGCAACAATATCTTCCTAGCAAAACTACCACAAAAGCCAGGAACTGTTAATTAATGATCTCTGGAGCCTCTGTGCTCACCTGGCAGTCAATGACATGTTGTCTCACAGGCCGTTAAGCTTATTTACAATATTAATTTATTTTTAATGTCAACCTATTGAGGTTGATGTGTTTCTATGTTTTATCCTGTTTAGGGTCATACATAGGCTGTTTAACCTATGTATGATTAGCGAGTGTACAAGTGCAAGGATATTGACTAACAAGGATTGTTTCTGTTTCAGGTTCTCACATATGCAGAGATCTCTGTCCTGGGTATGTATTTTGAGACTGGTTTTTTTGAAAGTTTACCAAAAAGGTGACTGACAGGGTGGAATCATCACTTCATAAAAATCAAGGGTTTTATTTTCCAACTTTCAAAAAAAAGCCCTTTTTTCAACTAATTGCAGGTATTTACTCTGACTTTGGTGGTGTCTGTTCGATTTACTTCATGCAAAAGCTACAGAAGCATCCAAGTTCTTTTCTAGTTACAAGTACTGGAGCTGTTAATGTAGATGGTACTCTTGCCTGTGTGCATTTTTTATTTCTCCTAATTGCGAACCACATTTTCAGCAAAGTACATGCAACTGCCCTGGGTATTTTTCTATGAAGGCCAGCTATCACCAGAAGCTTTTTAAAGTTGTGCTGTGTGAAAAGTATAAAGCAGCAGACTGAAGATTTCAAATCTGGATAGAGCCTGTGCATTAAGTAAAATAGTCTGACATATGTATTTTTACTTTTAGCTACTTTTGGTCTTCTGAATCCAGTAGAAGAGAGTAGTTGGTTTCCTTTCTGTCTGGTCATGCTGCTCCATTACCCTTCTTTATTGCTTTGCTTGAAGCATAGCAGTAAACTGAATGGTTTATCCTATTTTTCTAGTGTTTAAGTGGAACTGGTTTTTGTGGCTGAAGTAGATTAGGAAGTAGTTACATAAGGTGGAGTGTGGGTGTGAGGCAATAAACTTTAGCAGACACTGATACCTTGTAGTCCTAAACTATGAGATTTGTTTTTTACTGGGAGCAACTGATGAAAAGAGAGGAAGGAAATGGGGAGAATTTAGGTGAAGCTGTGTTCTCACTGACACTGATTTTTGCTCAGAAGGTTGCTGAGATTTGGCTACCACTGAGACTGGTAGCACCCCATAACCTTATCTCCTCAGGGCAGCAATACAACAGCACCCTGTGGGTCCTCCTGACTGCCAGGCTGTCTCTGTGGGCCAGCCACGTTCACACACCACAGCAGAGTTCAAGTATTTCAGTTCTGGATTGTCCCTCTGATATTAGTCAGGTCTTGCTTCTTCTGTCCTCATCAAAGCTGGCTCAAGTGTACTAACCCAGTGGAGATGTGGGGAAAAAATTTTCAGTCCAATGGCTTTATGTAAAACACCCTGGATATTGTTGTTTTAAGTACAAAAGAAGGAGGTTTAGCTTGTTGTTCTTACAGGAATATTATACATTAATTTAGTAACAGCTCCTCTCCCCTGCCTAACATCAAGCTCTTTAGAAGATCCCCTGCAAATTACTGGTCCAAGTGATGTTACTGGTGTTGTGAATGATGTTGTGGTAGAAGGTGACACCTCTCTGTTGGAGCTGGGTTTTGCAAGAATACGGGCTGAGAAAATCTCAAGGTAATACCATGGCTGGTTTTTGTTGTGTGGTGCTTAAATCATTTTAACCCTGGTTATTCTCATAGTTCACACCTAGTAAACAGTGGAAGCAAGTATGTGGTTTGATGTTAATGGGACTAGTATTAGAGCTTTTAATCACCACAAATCTACTGGTCATTATTGTCAAATGTACTAAGTGTTCTAGTATTCTGGTTTTGAAATTCCTTCCTTCCCAATAGCTTGTTCCATCTTGTTCCTAGGTATAGGCTGGAGCACAACTGTTTTAAAACAGCAGATTCAGTTCAGAGTCAGACCTTCAGGTATTTTAAAACAGTTCTGAAAGAGAACAGAAATTTCCTGCCAGTGGCACAGCACCTTCAGGAACTCCCAGCCCCAGACTCCAGCTTGTCTTGCTCCCCTGCCTGCTGGAGATTTCTACACCTTCCTGTCAGTTATAAAATCAGCTGTATTCTTTCCTGAGAGAGGTCAAAGTGACAGCTGTTTCCTGCTCCAGTTTGTGATATCAAGGCAAAAACATACAGCTGTTCAGGTCACCAGTCTGCTGCATTGATGACACAATTCCCAAGCTCTAGTTCTATTATCTGAATGTAGCTGACAAGTAAAAGAAAAAATTTAATTTTTCAAAATTTTTCAAAATTACTTGTTTACCAGGATTTTATGTTTTACTATTATTTTATGTAGAAAAATTCTGCAGAAGAAAATTTTCTCCTCTTGTTAATTACTTACGATTCCAGCTGTGTCATAATTTTGAGAGGTTCTCAATATTTTTGTTATATCATGTAGTTGCCATTGTTTGCAATTTAAAGGATGTGCTAGATTATTTCCTGTTTACACCTGCCCTCAGGGTTCTTGGTTCTGCTTCTGGGCATTCTCAAAGAACAGAAAGGGAGAGGAAAGAGATACAAACATGGATGAAAAGAAAGCAAAAGGAAAGAATGAAAGAATATTTGAAGAAACTGGATGAACAAAGACAGAAAGAACATCATCCATTCAACCTGAGAAAGAATACGGTAAGATGAACAGGTGTCTTGAAGAGTAACTGTTATTTATTATACAAATGTTGATTATTCAGGTTAGATAATGTAACTGCTGAGAGTAGTTGGCTTTTTTTCCCTATTGTAATGTTGGATTTCTACATGTATGATTTTATTTTACTGGAACTGGCCATAGTTATGTCAGGTAAGTAAATATACCAGTGTTCTTCACAGGCTGAAGTGGTGGCCATTGGCTGCAGGTGGCCCTCGACTGTAATGGATACAGCTGCAACATTCACTGATGAAAGATGTGTTTTTCAGGGAGTGATAGCTACAGCAGTTGTTGAGATGTGTTTACACCTTGTTTCATCTTCCCACACACCTCCCCAAAACCCCCAGAGAATTTAAGAAGCAGAGTTCAGATGCCAGCATCCTTTACAAACATGGCAGGATACTGAGGGCAGCTGTCACTGTCATTCACCCATACAGAGGTGCATGCAAAAATCATGAGGGGTCAGCAGAGATGCTAGAATATGCCATATATGTCAAATATCTTATGAAATAGTTTGTTGAAGGCAGATTTCAATGAACAGTTCACTCCCAGATTTTTTTACATTTTAAATTTAATTAGTAAAAACATGTTTATGGCCTGATCTGGAATTTTTTCTGTGTTGGAAATAATAGAAAATTAAAATAAAACATACAAAAGCATTTCAGAGGAAATTTTCCAATCACTATTAACTCTTAAAATATGCACTTGCCATCCTGATGCCTTCAGGACCCGAAAAGACCCTGCTGAATCACAAGCTCTGGAATTACAGGAGATGAGACCTAACAACACCAAATATATGCCTATACTTTCTACTTGTTGAATTCAGGATATACTGTAAATGTTTCCAGGTAGAAGCTCTATTTTTAACTCCCAAGCAACAAATATGTAACATACACAAATTCCCTGTTACTAAACAATTCAATGGTATTCACTTTCAGAAAGAGTAACAAATCTATATGAAATAAAGTATTTCTTCTAGTTTTAAACCATCTTTCTGAACTGAACTGGGGTGCTTTTCTGCACATATGTGGAGAGAAATGATTTAAGAAATATGGGTCCTGCTTCTCTCCCTTTCCTGTGTTGTCAGCCCATAAATATACATTTGATGCTTTTGTTACGGGCTTTTCTCCTGAAATCATTAGTGGAGGGATTCTCATCTTTCAGTGGATGGTTTCGGTTGGGTTTGGGTTGGTTTGGATTTTTTTTTTAAGAAGAATTAAAGACTTCAGATTGTATTCTAGGTACTAGGGCAACCTTGCCCTATTTTTTTAATTGGTTATTAGGAACATCACTGATTTTTAGAAAACTGAAGGTGAGGCCATTTGAAACTTTGAGCTTGACTATGAGGATGTCTCCTTAGGAATGTTAATATTTTAAGCATGTGAGGTACGGAAGATGTGACTGCAGGATTTCTGTATATTTTTTGAGACTGGAAAGTTATAGAGACAGTCTAACTTGAATTTCCTAGTAGGGCCATATGCTTTCATATTGGTGTTTTTCTGAAGAGTTTCTAAAGCAGTAACTTTCAAATAAAGTAAGTACATTTTCGGAGTGAGAGACTGGAATGAGACCGCAGTACATAATTAGTTAATGATTTTTATACTTTCTTAAACAGCATCATAGTCCTACTTCAAAGGATATTAGAATCTTCCAGAAGAAGAAAGAAGAAAAAGACAAGTAAGTTGCTATTAAATCCTTACTTGTATATTTGTTTTCCAGTCCTGAGAAAGAGGTTAGAGATAGTTTTAACTTTATTGCTTATGAAGCTTCAGATATGGATGAAATTTCAACCAAAAGCATAAATAATTCATGTTTCCTTTACCATTTTGGAAAACTAAATATTTTTCATCCATTGGCTATATATGTGGCTTTCCAAATATTATTGTTTGTTTTCTTTCCCCAGCATTCACTCATTCATTCTGTCAAACCCTTTGGTAAGGAATGTTCTAATTTTTGCTAAATCATCTCTTAAAAGGCCTAGTATATTTTCTGTGAAATCTTGTAAAAAATGTTCTTCATGTAGCCTTACAGGACTCACAAGCCAACTGTGGTGAAATGACTGACAGCGAGAGGTAATGTGTTATATTTCTCTGCAGAGCCCTGTTGTCTGAGCATCACAGAATCAGAATATCACAGGCACTTTCCCTGATGAATGAAATGTTATCCGAAACACTGGCATCACCAGCAAGTGATCACAACAGGACACTGTCCAGCACAAGATCACCTCAAGCTTACAGAAGGAGGAATGTGGCATCTAGTACAGGGTGACACTCTAAGCATGAAACCTGCTCTGTTCTGCTGATGTCTTTACTACACTCCAAATCTCATAGCATGTTTAGACAGGATTACCTTGAGAGAAAAGTCATATGCTGGCAGACTCAGACATACAATTTGTCAGGATTGGAGGACTCTTGAGTCCCTGTTCCAGGCTTGTTAAAACCAGATCTTGGAGAGAGCCTTAAAAATGCCTTTGGGAGCACTGAATAGGCCAACTCAGGAGTCGAGCTGTGATCAGTGTCCTAACCCATTCCACTCAATATCAGTTCCTTTACAGAAGGAGTGGTTAAACACTGGAACAGGCTGCCCAGGGAGGTGGTGGAGTCACCACCCCTGGAGGTGTGACTGGACATGGCACTTGGTGCCAGGGACTAGTTGACAGGGTTGTGATCCTATCAAAGGTTGTACTTGATGATCTTATAGGTTGTCTTCAGTCTGTGAGTTCCACTGGACCAGCAATATAGAGCATCTAACAACAAGCAAGAAGATAATAAAAATTCTGCTGTGCAAACTCTAGACTTGTTCTCTTTCTTGCTAATTTTTTCATTACTTAGGATTTTACTTGTTCTTTCTTTAGCACTTTGTTTATTGCCTTCTGAGGAGGTGAGGGTATCTGAGTATTATAAATTGATACATTTATTCAGTTTGATGGCATTAATACTACATGTGTGTATGTGTAATCCAGGTGTATATTGCACTGTAGTTTTTCTTCTTATATATATTTTATGCTTATCAGACTAATAGAGGGAACTTTGTTCTTCAGATATCCTGTAATTCAATATTTCTGCTTCTCTTTTTCTGCACAGTACCTTTTTTAGGTACAGTTCCAGGATACAGCATTAAACTGAATGTAGTCAGTACTGTGCAGAACCTGCTGATAGTGTCCAAGGGAAGTTTAAGTGCATCAGCCCAGCCAGAATCAGACATGCCAAGGAACATCATGCAGGAATCCAACTTAGGAGTGGCAGAAACTGCTAACTAATTGCTGGCCCTAAAGTGGCTCTCTGTAAAGCCAACTTGATGTGTCTTCACTGTGATTGCAGCAGTTCTGATTCTGGTGAGGCTTATTGGCCCCACAGGCAGTGTGTGATGCTGATCCTCAGCTAAATGGGCTGAATGTGATTTGTCTGGCTTTTATGTCTTTTCTGAATATGCCCTGTGAGATCTAAGTTGTGTGGAGGAATGGTACATGGTACACAGTAGCAAGTATTTAAGCATTGTTGTGTTGGGTTTTTTGTGTTCTTGTAGAGGGCATCTGAACAGTCCTGTTCTGGCAGAAAGGAGCAGCAGAATTGCTGCCAAACCTGGCTGTAGTCAAAAAGTACAACGTTTCACTCCAGCTCTTGGTTTAACACAGTCCAGAGGTAAGAACAGAACTTTTTTAATGAAGGCACATACTGAAGAGGATCTTCAAGTGACTACTGGATTTTTGGGGGAGAGGAGCTTTGATATCTGTGTAAAACATCAGATTTATAATCCTGGATGTTTCCTGTCCTGAGGCTTTTGCAATTCTGCTGCCGTTGATCTGCTAAATGATGAGAGTTACCCTTTCTTACCACTTCTCTTTAGATCCAAAGCAGCTTGAATTGCCATAGCAAGAGTACTGTGTAATCCAGCCAGCAAACTGGTAGATGAAAATTTCAAAGCATCTTTGAGTATATTTGATCTGCTTTTTAAAATGGAAATGCTTACTTTTGTCTTTCCAGGAAATGCCTGTATGCTCCTTCCAAAAAGTACCTCCAGAAGAAGGCTGAGAAATGCTACAACCTCTCCTGTTAATTCCAGATGCTGTAAGTGACAAAGAACAATGGCATAATGCTACCTAGTACAGGGCAGGAAATGAGATGCAGATACAGCATTTGTTTAGAAGAATAAAACTCATAATTTTTTCCCCATATAAAAGTCCTTTTAATTAGAAACTTGTGAAATATTTTAATCACCTCTGTTTACCTTCTGAACAGTTTCAGCCAGATGACAGTTTCAGGATTACTGAAATAAAGGTGTTAGATTTTGAAATCAGGAGGGACAAAGGCTTTGAGTCTTATCTTTGAATTTAAACCCACAGCTAGAAAGTTAATTAGCAGACTAGGACACAAGAATTATGCCTCTCCCTATGCTGCTTACTCGCCAAACTTTTTAAAATAAGAATTGTCTTTGCTATCCCTCTGTACAATATCCATTTAAGATATCATTTTGTCATAATGTTAGCATGGAAAATTTTGACTAAGCTTAGCGAAAAAACCTCCTTTGGATTTTAGTGGTCCTTTTTTCCATGCCTATCTTTGTAGGTCTGGATTCACAAAAGATTGCTCCTAATGAAATTCTTTAACAGATACAATACTTGTTAACAGCAGCAGAATTTCTGATCAAAGAATGAGGAGTGAATCAGTCTGAGACTTAGGAAATACTGTGGCCTGATTCTATTCTGCCTTACACCAGAATTATACTATTGGCATAATTTGGACAGTCAGTGGTCAATGTATTTGACTTTGCAGTGTAGGAAATTGAGAGAAGCAATAATAAGCAGAAAGGTACTTTTCCTGAATCACCTCTGCTCATGTGGAAAAGTAATTTTTCTCCATTCTATATATTCACTTTTTAAACTCTATATATACTCATGTTGATCTTTCTCTGATTTCCTGCCACCTTCTTGTATCTGTTTTTCCGGTATATCACATCACTGCTAAGGGTTTCGTCAAAGTTCCGTGAAAAAAGAGGCACAAATTCAGAATTTATTTAGTTTAGTGCTCTGCCAAATAATGAAGCAATGTGCTTTTATGGAGGGACTGCACCACAGAACCTGGATGCTGTGGGCACCATGCATAGTCCTGTTCCTCTTTGTGTTCTGCCTTGGGAAGGCAGTTCAGAGCATGAGCAGCCTTATCTCACTGTAACCCCACATCAATTCTAGATAATAGAGCTTTCTTTTTTCACATGGATTTACACACAGCTTCAGTTCTTAGAACCTGGAGCTTCTATTCTTGAAGGAGTTTCAAGAGATTGAGATGAAAAGTGCCAGAAGTGTTACAGTGCTATGGTTGGCCTGTTTTGTCCTCAGCTGCTGAGTGCAGAGTCAGCAGAAGCTCAACAAAAAAGCCTCCTCAAGTTGCCACTGCAGTTCAGACAGAAAGTGTTGATCTTGATAGTGATCGAGACGTGGTGAGTCCTTGGACTGTGCCTGATGATATCCAAAGAATACTTCAAGATACCCCTGACTCCATGTTCCAGGTTGAGTACCTACTTATTCTATGAACTATTTGATACTTGCCACTTAACACTTTGTTTACTTCTGCTTTATTTAAAATGCAGTTCTCTCTTCAAAACATGTGAGTGAGATAGATACAGAGGGACATAAATGGTGGGGCTTCAGCAGAACCACATGATTTTTTTTTTACAAGCAAAGTCATTCTTGTGAGCCTTGAATTTGAATATTCTTTTTAACAACTGTTTAGGCACATTGCCTGCTCAGGCAACAGACACCAGTGGGAGGGCATAAACAGGAAAATAGGTTGCATTTGTTGCAGAATAATCAGACACATAACTTGACTTGGATATGTTCTAAAATTAAAATTAAATTTGAAATAGCATTTCTGCTATCCACGAGTGAAGCACTATGATCAGTTCATCTTCTCTTCCCCAACAGGCCTCTGCAGTGCACGGCATGAGCTCCTCTCCTCTCGGCAGTATCAACACTGACAGTGTTTCTGAAAGCACTGGGAGCATCCTCAGCAAGCTGGACTGGAATGCAGTAGAGGCTATGATAGCAGACGTGGAGGACAAGTGAATAGTTCTCAGACACTGTGCTCTTCCAAGCAATTGCTGGTGTTTGGGTTTTGTTTTTTTAAAAATATTAATCGTCCTCCTTAAAATGGGTTGAGGCCTGCATTGGTTTCCTTCTTAAGCAGCATGGAAATTCTCACTGTTTCAGCCTTGCCTGGATGAAGTTGAATTCCTTAAAATGTAGTTTTCCTTCCATCTTCAGGTCAAGAAGAACTAAATATAGTTGGTAAAGGCAGACCCACAGGCTTGAACAGATCTGGGTCAGCTGCTTTACATAGAAACATATATAAACACAACAAATGTTATTTTATTTTAAGAGCAGTGTCCAACTGTTTTACTTTTGTATTTAATATTTAACATTATTATGAAGTTATTTTTGTAACATAAGGTTGTAATAAACTGGCCTAATAAAAGTGATTTTATTAGTTTCTGCTATAAATTATTTACACATGTAGCACTATTAATTATTGCTGTGTACCACTAGACTGTGTACGTGTGCACTGCCCTCATCTTTTAAACCCATCCTGCTTGTGCAGTAGTTTTGAGAAATCTTAGAAGAGTTTGAGTGATTGATAGAAAGAGGTACAAATAGTCAGAAATGAAAATGAAAAATAGAGTTTTGTTAGGAAAGTCAGCAGCGTGAGACACAAAGTGCAAGTACTTACTGGGGTAAAAACGATATAGCTGTTCATCCATCTGCAGGAGGTTGCTGTTCTGATCTCCTCCAGTAATCCCCAGGGGTGTGTACAAAAATTTCCCATGTGCTCAGTGACCATCAAGTTGTGATGTCTGAACAGCTGTGGTGTCTTTTTCCCAACAGCTGTAGTTTTTATTTTGTAGTGAAGAAATCTGAATTTCTCATAGAAGTCAAAGTTGTATTAATTTCCAGTGGTTAATTACTGTCACCCCAAACTGTAATAGTTAAAAACGCTAAAAATTTAATGTTTCCAAGTGAAGCTGTATCTTTGCAAACACTAAAAAATAAGGTTCAGAGGGCAACTGTTAGAGGATTACACACATGACAGGATAGAACTGACAGTTCCTGTAGGCTCAGAGGTCCAGACTGGCCACGCTTCTTTTAGGAATCCTCAGAATCTCCATCAGCTTTTCTCACAGAATTGACCAGAGTGTAAAACTCAAGACTGGGCTTGATCATCTTCAAATGAAAGGGGCCTTGGAAGAGCCAGTCCAAGCATGAAACCGTGACTTCACCCAAAGTGTAATACTGTGTTTCTTCAGAGTGGCAGCAAACAAATAATCAAGAAGTACTTTGTGTTCCTGGTGGAAAAAGACTGTGAGAAATACTGGTTTAGCCAAGTGTGGAAATCTTGTAATGCCTACAGCCATGTGTGAGAAGGAAGAGAAAGCAGTCAGTCCATTTCAACAGTGGTATAGGAAATACTCTCCTGATGTGCCTCCAGATCCACAGCATCACAGACCACAACACAAGGGCAGAGAGGCAGTTCAAAGACCTCCCAGTCAGGATGGCAGCACTGAACTCCCACTTTTCCTGAGCGGTGACAGCAGCAGAGCCTGGCCAGGCAGAGCTGCTGCTGCAGAGCCACAGCAGTGAGAAAAAGCACTTGGGACACAAGAGGATCATCAAGAGTGATCTCTTAACCAAGGCACTTACATGGACCCTCAAAAACTTTTTTTCAATTTCTCTTCTTTTATTATGCCACTTCTAGGGCTGAGGAGGAGGAAACTGTTTAGAATGTCTTTTTTTCTGAGAGAAACAGTCATTTGAAATTGGTGCAATCTTGAAATAGACATTAAAAAGCCCTTGAGGAGGTCTGCTGTCATAGAAGTTGTAAGGATCAAACAAATAAAAATCTGTTAAATCATTGCAACCTTTTAGAAATAGATTTTAAAAAGCCCATTTTCTCTAATGTCCTGGTAGATGTAGTCAAAATACAACTGTATATGTATTTACTAATCTGAACTGCTTTACAGTTTAACTGCCTTATTACTTGCTTAAGTTCTCATGGCCAAAATCTCTCTTGCAAAGCTGAAAGAGAAGTTAATGCTTATGTTCAAATTTGAAGGCTTAAGACTTTCCTCAAGCACCAAATTGCAGAATTTGAAACTTTGGGAAAGGAAGAAATTGGTAAATTTTCCTATTCAGCCTGCCTAATTTTTGCCATCCCTTTGGGGTTTTTTGTTAGTTTTTTATGGGTTTTTGATCACAGCCTCTCACCTGTTCCAGTGACTCACCACCTTCAACAGAAAAAAATTCTTTATATTTAGCCTGAGTTGACCCTCTTTCACTCTAAACACATTCCCCCTTGTCCTACCACTACGTGTCCTTGTAAAAAATCCCTCTCCATCTTTCCTGTGGGGCCCCTCCAGGTACTGGAAGGAGCTCTAAGGTCTCCCCAGAGCTTTCTCTTTTCCAGGCTGGACAATCCCAACTCTCTCAGTCTGTCCTTGGAAGTGAGGTGCTCCATCCTGTAATCATCTTCATGGCCTCCAGCACGAGCTACCTTACGCAGGACCCCCAGCTCTGGATGCAGAGCTGCAGGTGGATCTCATCAGAGCAGGGGGGGAGAATCCCCTCCCTCCCCTGCTGCCCACGGGGCTCTGGGTGCAGCCCAGGACACGTTTGACTTTCTTTTCCAGGAGTTTCCTGGATTCTAAAATTACTTATTCCCAAGCAAATGTCTGTTTACACTTTGCATAGAATAGGTTTATGTTTAGAAACATAACTTTGTTTATTTTAATTTTGAGTTAGTGGCTAGCATGGGAAGCCTTCAAAGTAGCCTCTTTGGGAAAATAAGAAGAAAAGTGAAGAATAACATTGCCAGACATAGACAAAATTCTCATTGTTCAGTTACAGTGTCTGTTCTGCTCAATGTGTGTCAGCGATCTGGATGCAGCAGGGGAATGCACCTGTAGCAATTTGCTGATGATCCAGACTGGGAGGTGCTGTGGATTCTTCTGAGGGATAAGAGGCCTTTGCAGAGGGATCTGGATAGACTGGAGCACTGAGCAATCCTAAATGGGATGAAATTTGACAAGTCCAATGCTGAATTCTGCCCCTGGGATAGAGGAACACCGGGCACAGGGGTAAAGCGGGAGAGGAGCAGCTGGACAGCCGCAGAGGGAGGTGGGGCTGGCTGGTGCTGGGCTCCGTGTGGGTCAGCAGTGCCGGGGCAGCGCCGAGGGCAAATCCCAGCCCAGAGCACCGAGCGCGGCCCCGACAGGGCGCGGCCTCAGCGTGGGCCGTGCTGGGCCCTGCAGGTGAGGGATGGGAAGGTCCTTCAGTGCGTCCTGAGGAGTGAAACAGAGCTGGAACCTCCTGCGAGGAGCAGCTGAAGTCTTTGGGCTTGTCCACTTTGGAGAAAAGGAGGCTGAGGGATGACCTGACTGCTCTCCACGGCTTCATGAGGAAAGAAGAGGTGCTGAGCTCTTCTCCCTGGCATCCAGGGGCAGGATGCACGGGAGTGGTCCAGAGCTGAAGCAGGGAAGGTTCAGTCTGGATACCACGAAGCACTTCCTTACCACAAGGGTTGTGGGCGGTCACATAGAAGAACAGGCACTCTGGAGCAGTGGTCAATGCCCCAAGCCTGTCAGTGTTCAAGAGGCATTTGGACAGTGACATTAGCACTGTCTAACTGACCCTTTGGTCAGTTCTAAAGTGTTCCTTGGATTAGCAAAAAAGGTCTTTGGAAGTGGCAGTTGGATTTGATGATGGTTGTATATCCCTTCCAACCATAGTTGTGCTGTGCTGTGCTGTGCTGTTCTGTTCTGTTCTGTTCTGTTCTGTTCTATTCTATTCTATTCTATTCTATTCTATTCTATTCTATTCTATTCCATTCCATTCCATTCCATTCCATTCCATTCCATTCCATTCCATTCCATTCCATTCCATTCCATTCCATTCCATTCCATTCCATTCCCATTCCCATTCCCATTCCAATTTCTCTACCATGATATTGAAATGCCAAGTTAATTTTATTAACCAAGCAGAGAGAGAACAGTGCAGCACCTGCCAGTTAATGGGAAGATGACGGGAAAAGTAATGAACTTTACACTGGTGGTCATTAACCTCAGCAGCTCCTTGGCATCTTTCACCACAGTCACTATGTAAGAAACCTCATTTAAAACATTAAAAGCCTATTTTCTTCCTTACACAGAAACATGTAAAAGTACAAATTCTCTTTTGAGTTTTAAACTGTCTCATCTGCATATTACCCACCAGACACAGGATGTGTTTGAGTTAGTGACACTCTCTGTCAGCTCTGTAGCTGATGCAGGAGTGCCAGTAGGATGCCTGCTGTAATTCCCTGCAGGACCTTGGCAGATGCTCCTCAGGGCTGGCAGTGCAGCAGGACCATGGCAACCCCTTCTCCGATCCCCTGACACAGCCAGGATGGCGCCGTGGCAACCAGCATTAAAAGCCATTGCCTGAGGCTGTTGCCATGGACACTTGCACTGAGATGTTGCTGTGGCAACCAGCCACTGCCGCTGCTTTTTAGGAATCTCATCCGAAGAAACCAAAGCTTCCTTTAGCACTCTAATAGCATGGTATTTCCGTCTGAACAAAAGATAGGGAAGTTTCACAGATAAAGCATATGATTATTTTCTTTAGATTAAATCCTATATAGAGGCTGTGATCTGTACGTCATGGATTTTACATTTTAATATGTTTTGATCTTTGTTTTCTGTGGTGTTTTCTGTCAGAAAGCTTTAAAAAGTCAAAAGCAACTTATTTCAGGGAGTTAAAAAACCAGCAACAAAGCAAAAGTAAAACCAAAACTAAAAAAAAAATCCCCGCTAACCAAACCCAAAAAAGAGATATTGGAGACAACACCCAACACCAATTTTAAAAACCCCAAAAGGTACAAGAACCAAAATAAGATGAAAAAGACAAAGCTACAAAAGAACATACTACTTCAACCATTTTGGTTCTTTAATATGAAATCTTGATTACTAAGGGAGTCAGGGATAATGAAGTCACTGGCTGACATGAGAGAAGCACCTTCATCAGAAGTGTCTCTAAGCCAGAGCTCTGGCTGAGATATTTAGAGACTACCAGCAAGATGTGACATTCTGTGAAAAGACAGATTAAGATACACAGGTTTGGCATTTATGTTTTCTCTTCAAAACCTCTGGCCACTGAAGAAAGAGAAATAGGTTTCAAGAGGAACATACAAGGGAAGACAAGGGAAGTTTCCTTTCAGTTTCCCTGTTTCCTCAAGGCCAAACTCATACCTTCTGAGGATAGAAGTGAGTGTCTTCAGCTATGGAATTTTAAAGATCCTACATAGGCTTCAACAAATGATGTGTGGCATTGGAATGTGTACACAAGATAAATCTGCACTACAATTTGTAAAATTTTGTAGAAAAAAGGAACAAAACTTCACTACAACCCAAACAATAAATACAACCTGAAGCAAGTTTTCAAACTTACTTTTCAAATACTATTGTCAGTTTGAGATAACACAGAGGAGGTAAAGCACCAACAGACGACCCTGAGCCTCACCTGGGAATTTTTCAAATACACTAAGGGAAGGAGTTTTTCTTTTTCTGATATGGAAAGACACAACTAATAGATGGAATGAAAGTTCAAAAAGTACTTAAATTTGAAAAGGGCCTGCTTAGAGTAACACATGCCTTCCAATGACCAATTATGTGCACCCTCCTACAAACACCTGGTATGACATTAAAGAAGCGGGCCAGAGGGGTTTCCCATCCAAGACTTAAAAATTATTTGACTTTCCTACTCAAAGCTAGGATGAATTTACACTAACCATGGAGGATCCTGTAACTGGGATCAGTTGTCCAAAGGAAAAAATTCAGGATATAGAAGCCTGTACATGGCTGGTCTGGAAAGTCTGGTCTGGATGACTCAAAGGCTGAACACAGACTTAATAACAACTTCTGCACCAATTTTTTCATGTGGATTTCTACATGAAAGGAAGGAAACGAATCCTCTCTCTCTAGAGTGGAACAACAGCGGTACTTTTTGAAAGTAAAATAAATAAAATAAAAAAGCAAATAAAAAGCCTTGATGAGGAGTGATCCAAATCACCTAGAACTTGGTATTACATGAATCTGTCCTGCAAGTTTGTCAGTGGAGATGGAACTGCAGAGACTCATCACACAGGTGATGTTCAAGGCTGACCTTGAATCTGAACATCTACCTCCACATGAGACCATTCTAAATAAAAAAAGCTCTCACAAATAAGGAACAAATAGATCTTCTCAAGGAATCATCACACTTTATTGCCTGTGCTCACTGAATACATTTAGTCTAAGCAGGAAACCCACTAAAGGTCTCCCTCTACACATGTATTTCTGGCTTTCAGGAATTTAAGTGCAGTGAAGGAGTATTTCTGTACAATCATGAATCCTAACAAGAGAAAAAACCATGCAAAATAAGAAACTGAAAAAGGACTTGCTAAAAAGCACCATGTCTTCAGTCCGAGCTTGTGAAGTCAAAATGAAAAGCAGAGATGGCCCCCTGTATGTTTTCTCAAAAATAAATTACACATAGTGACAAAATGTGGATGTTTCCAGCAAATTTTGTAGACTTTCTTAGCAGGGGAGAGAAATACAAATAAGGGATAGGTAAAACAAATGCAGAAGCCCTCTTGGGAGAAGGGAAAAAAGGAAGTGCATTGGAAGTGAGCTGAGGGACAGCATGGGCAGTGAAGTGCAGCCAGCACCAGCAGTGACCACCCAACACAGCTCAGTGCTGGTGACTGCAGCTGCTGGGAGGCAGAGGCTGCACTGCAGGCACAGCTGCAGTGTGACCATTCCCCAGGAAAGTGGGGGTGAAGTCAGATAAACCACCTTTTTGGATTTTAGGAAGCAGGATCTTGTTTCAAAATAGAAATACGAGCCTTTCAACACAGCCGCACAAGAACAGTGATGGAGCAAAGCTCCTTTGAAGCCCCACCAGATCTCTTTAAAGAAGCAGCTGCTGAACTAACGAGTATCACGGCTCACTCAGGGCCGGACACTGTAGGTGGGACAGGCAGCCACTGGTGACGTCCTGCTGTAACTCCAGTGCAGGGAGTCCCTCCCCTGGGATGTTGCCATGGGCACAGCGCACCCTTGGGCCACCCTGCTGGTGTTGGTGGCTTGCGCCAGTTCCGATCCTGGCAGGATAAACCCTCCCCTGCCCCCGCCCGTGCCCCCGAACCCACAGGGCAAGGAGAGTCTGGAGGATATCTGAGCTCACGCTTTGGGCAGCTGTGAGCCGTGCGTGCAGCTGCACCGCCCCTGAACAACGCAGCAATTAGAAATGATGAAGTTATGTCTGATGGGGTGAACACAGACTGGCAAGAGGTCTCCAAGAATAATCCAAAAATGCATTCCCTGGATGATTTACAGGTGTCCAGGCAAAATTTGAGCACTGTGAGCATAGTGAGAAAGGGATCAATGAAGTGTGTGCACATTCTAGGATTAAGAACTTGCAAGTTTCATTTTGGAAGGATCCAAACTGAACTCTTAAAACATTTATTTTAAATAAATGAAATATGAAAATACTATGAACTTATTTGTATATAACAATAACACTTTAATATTTTGTCAAGGAACCATGAAATCTAAAATCTTGCTACTTACATTAAGAACTCACCCATTACAACTCAGAACTTCAATGTTAAGATGACAAATTCTCTGAAGGATATGGAAACGCTCATATGATTATGGTGTGGCTCTTTGGTGAGTGGAGGAACACTAGGATACAGGAATTGTGGCTTGCACTCCTGCTATGTGTAGGGTGTGAGAGTACAGGAGTGTTGGGACATTGGAAAGCGTAGAAAAGGTGAATTTGTCCGAATTCAGCATCACTAAGATCTGCCTGCAGCTCAGAGTCAAAGCAAAGGACCAGCTGAACTCATCTGTTTGTTTTCCTGGAATATCATTAACACAAGCATTTGGCAGAATGTCCTGCTGTTAACTAGCACCAGATAAGCCAGACCTCATTAAAAACTTTTTTTTGACATGAGCCACAAAAACATTTAAGAGCTATTTTAGGGCTGCAAGGTATTTCATGTTAGAGCTACTGTTTAGCACAACCTAATTATTCCACAGTAACAATATTCTTACTAGTGACACCACAACAGCAAAACAAAGGCTAAAGTTTGACTCAGATTTCAAAAATTTAAATAGAATTTAAATTAAAGTTCTTTTTTAATGGCCACACATCACTAAAATACTTATGCTGAATTTCCCATGCCTACTTTGTACACGTTAGAGTTGTTAATATAAGCAATAAAGAACCTCAAAAATACAAAAGGGTGTTACTGAATAATTTAAAAAAATACTTATAATTACAGTTCTGTCAAAAACTATTGTGATCTTGAAAATATTCAAGAATTATTCTGAAATTTTACAGTACTGAAGTGGAAGATTAAAAATAAAAATTTCATTATTATTTAGATTGTGGAAGGGTCTGTGTTTTCTTAAAAAGTACAATATGGCTAGAGTTAATTCTAAAAGCTTATACCCCTTCGGTAAGCTACTGCAACAAGTTCCATGTACAGATCCTGTACTCAAAGGGAGAAAGCAGGAAGAATAAAAAAATCAGTAATCTTATAGTTATATATGTAAAAATCTATAGCCATACAGTGAAAAAATACTACAAAGCTATGTCAATACAAAGGAGGAAAATTGGATCAATTGGATCACTGGATCAATTACTGCACTGCAGCACTTAAACAAAAAAACATAACCAAACCAAACACTTCATCATGTAGAAAAACTCTATCTTGGTATGTGCTGTTGCTACTGATGTGGTTCATGCTGGTAAAACTCCAGTCGCTGCTCAAGAGGTTGAGCTCTGCATGACGCCACTGGTGTCAGGACTGGGCACTTGACTCGGTGCAGCAGAGAACCATCAGCCCGAGACACACACAGCAAACAGGAATTTGTTTCCCAAAATGGGGCACTGCTACCTTTTCCTTTCACAGCAGGCAACCAGACTACTTGTGACTGGCATAACCAGACTAGCTGTTACTCTGTACTTCGGGAGGGTAAAATTCAACTCTTAACTAGTAAGAATCATATTTAATTTATTTAAGCATCTATAATCAACTTCATAACTGTAAATTATATAACAGCCATCACATCTCATCAAGGAGCATGTATGCCACTGGCACATAATACAATATAGTAATGGTCTAAATCCTCTCAACTAAGACAACTTTAGACTTCAGGTTTATATTGTCTAATTATAACTTCTTTCTGATAATTTTATTCCAATAAATACCAAGCAAATTGAAATAACTCCCCATCTTTGCTACTGGAAAAGCCACATGAAATGAACAAGGAAATATTTTTATTACCTATTAAAAATAAGATGCTTTAATATAATTGCATCAGAAATTACTAACAGCCAACTTAATCTTAAACTACAACCGTATGAAATCCTTGGGTTTATCACTTGGGAGTTTCTTGGTGAAGTATTTTCAACTCTGCTAATCAGTAATATCGGACACGTCATATAACCCCTCTAGTCTCCAAGTATGAGTTTCCCGGTATAAAAGCTGCACTTGGCCCTGAGAAATATAGTCTTTGTTTGCTACAAAAAATGTTGTTTCTAGAGCTGCAGAGGACTGACTCCTGCTTCTACTTCTCCCTCCTTTAACAATACTGATCTAAGCCCAAGAGAAGCCTTTTTGTACGGCGAAGAGAACACTATCAACATGGAACAAAGAGGTGCTAAAACTTCTGTTCAGAAAAATTCCACTGAAACAGCAAAAAGGCATTCCCCAGCAATTTACTAACTGGATTCTAAGGAGTTAATAATAATTTGTTTAATGTGTTGTTTGTGTTTTTTTACATATCAATATTTTGGAATACTGTTACTGTTCCTCACAAATTGAATAACATATTAGAATGCTGCAAGTTAGTTTCACAAAAACAGCCCCCCACCATATATTAAGTTTTTAAAAGAAACAAAACATAATAGAAAAATAATTATGTTGAGGAACACCTCCTTTTCGATAAATACATTTGAGAAGACAGCAGGGTTTAATAGACTCCTACAAAGTTTAGCTGTTTTTAGATTTTTTTTCCTGTTTGCAAATATGCTGCTTTTCTTGCTCGCTAGGAAGACAAACTGCTTATGAAAGGTTGTGGCAAGGCAGTTGAAGCAAATGCTTCTGGAAGATTTCAATAGCATTTTTCAATTTACAAAATGTGAAAACATCTTTCAATTAGTAAAAAAATTAGTCTCATATACAAACACTTTTTAAAAAATTCATTTGTGAAGGAATGTAGTGTAATTGCCCAGACTCATACCCATTCACTCCTCAGATACTGGTAGCCAGCTCCTCTTGATACAAGCCTCTCTGTATTAACCCAGAGAAATGTGTACATGGCCAGTTCGCCCAAGCAGAAGAGTCATTCAGCTTTCCCCAAATTTGAACTATCATAAATTACCACTTGGACAGCATTAGAAAGAAACTGAAGCATACAAGGAATAAACTATAGTTTCTTTTTATATCAAAATGTACTCTTGCAAATGTGTTTGGCACAGTTCTAAATCATATAGTTAATACTAAATATTGCAGGATACAACAAAACCCTGGAGT
>VYXD01004246.1:68957-86784 GCA_013397195.1 Hylia prasina | reverse complement strand
GAATTTTTTTTTTTCTGATTTCTTTTACATGACAGAGTTTGTGCTGTCTATGTTGAATCAGCAAGGAAGAACAACCCAACCAAGCTGTTTGTCTGTGAGGCTGTGGAAATACCAACCATGAGGCTCAGCAATGTAGACTCTGTATGCAGCGTATCCAATTTGGCAGGCTGGGGTGAAGAGTCTGCCTTGCTAGCTCCTCAAGGAGTGTCCCTCCAGGGCTGGTGGCAGTAAGGCCAGGTTGTGGTAGCTGGCTGTGAGTGGATGGACAGGTTTCCTGGGGAGCACAGCATGCACCCAGTGTCACAGCACTAGTATGCACTATAGTATAGAGGCACTAGAAGACTTCCTTCCACAGCACATGGCTGTTGTTTTGCACATGTGGACTTCATGAAAACATTTGACGCTTTTCAGGTCTCTTCTCTTTGTGGCTGAACCTCCTCATTTTTCGCATTCCCTTTCCAAGGCGGGATGAGTAGAGCACATTTCAGTGCTGCAGGGGCAAACGTATCTTTGACTTGCATCATATTGTTATGAAATTGACACTGTTTTTTAGTCGCTTTCTAGTACAGTCAGTACTCTCCTGTCTGCTTCTATAATTTTAGTATACCTTGTTATGTGATGTCTTTTTAAAGAATGGATGTAATTACTCCAAAACCAGGGGGTGTATGAACTGTTTGGACAATGACCCATTAAACTGTTCATAACCAGAATGGTTGTAACACCAGAGATGTGAAGTAACTTTCTTGCTGTTTCTCCTGATCCTTTCCTCTGTGCCCAACATGGACCCTCTATATCCTCATCCTCCCTCTCAGTACTCCAGTTTATGTCCTGGCTGCCTTCTGCATCTCACTGCTCTGCCAGTGAGTTATGTCTCTGGTATTCCCAGACAGTTCTTATTCCTCACCAGCTGTGGGCTCCTTACCCTCTCCTTGATCCTCATTTCATTGGTGTTTTGCCATTGTTGGTTCTTCTGCAAGCTCTGCCCTTCCTGACTGTACTGCCCACTTCACAAGGGAGAGCTTTTTGCTTTTCTCCATTCCCATGGGAGAAAAAAACCTTCAATCTTGTCTAGAGGTGCATAAAACATGGCCACACTGTCATCAGATTTTTGGTTTGTTTGTGTCCTCTTTGACTCATCTCATCTCTTCCCTGTTAACCATGTATGAAGTATCCCTCTTCCCTTTGTTTTCATGGGGTTTGCATACAGTGTCTTGCTCCCCTAGGACTAAGTGTCATGCCTGTTGAATCCGAGGGTGTTTTCAGCAGTTCTTGCTGCAGCTTCTGAGCTACTTGTTCAGCTGTGCCAGTGCAGCTGAAGGTGCTGCTGCACATTGAACTGGATCAAGGAATTGATCTGGATTAAAGTAGCCAAGGTGGAGAGGAAAGCTGCTTAACCCAGCGATTTGCTGAAAGAAATACTTGAAAAACTACAGTTTAAGAGCACTTTGACTTGATAGCCCTTTGACTAACAACCCCCTGGTATAGAAATCCCTTCTTTAAATGTAGAGTTGCTGCCTCGGCTCTTCAAACCCTCCTCCTGAGTTATTAAACACCAGTGGCCGCCTTCTTCAGGCTTAGAGCAGCTGCTCTGGGATGCATGGGACACAATACTGTTTGGAAGGGATGAGGACCCCCTGGAGTAAAAATGGACATGTGTCGAAGTGTGCAAAATTATCCTTTCATGGAACATCACAGACTGAGACAAAGCTTTGCGCTTCTTTTATCATGATTGCTGGTCTGGTTTCACCCTGAGCCTTATTAATGTTCCAGGTTGTTGCTGTGCCACTAAGTGTGGGAAATATAGCATACCTTGATGTTGGCTCGAAACGTTGAAAATGCTTCCCTCTGCCTTCTCTGTGGGACACATTTAAGCTGCTCCATCCCTCCCAAGCTGCTAGAGTGGAGCCCTGTCTGGTGGCACTGCTCCTGCTCTTCCCCTTGGCTTTCTCGTACCCTTCCCTGCCTGATCCGTTCATGTGCTCCCAGCTTCATGTTGTCCAGGGTTTAATTTTTGTTTAAGATCTTCATTCCTTTAGTGGCAGCAGGAACCGAAGGCTGTTCTCTGTGGGGGCTGTGGTGCATGGCTGTGCTGGAGGTAATGAGACTTGAGGAAAACCTCTTGTTAACTGTGGCAAGATTTCTTCCTTCTCTGTGTTTAAGAAGAAAGGGGTGGGGGTGGGGGGGGGAGGACGAAAAGAAAAACTGATAGACCCTGCTGGGTATGTTAATATGTTTTTAATGGTTTCCGTGTGGCTAGCTGAGGACTTACTTGTCCAGCCTGTGAGAAAAGGGTGGCAGCACGTTATTCTTGCACACCTTTGAGCTCAGCTGGGAGTTGAAATGGGAGAGAGGAAGGATTGAGTGAAAATTTCACAGAAATCCTGTTGATAAAAATGAAATCTCCTAGAGACTGAGGGGATTGGCAGGGAAAGAAAGATTGGATCCCAGATACCTCATCACCTCCCCCTCCCCAAACCTTCCTTTTTTTCTGGAATATTCCACTGTCTGCAATCATCACCTGTCTCAAATGATGGTATTTCTACCAGTGGTAAGGGGAGAGATTTTTCGAAATAATTGCTGTATTTTTGCAGAGAAATATTTTTGAGAAACAAAAGGGTTTACACTATGATGGCAAGCTAGGGAAGGGAGGGGGCTGGCAGGGATGCAGGGTAGGTGCTGGACATTTTCCCCTTCCAGCCTTATTATGCCAGTGAAGCTGCAGGCAGGATGAGGCTGGTGGTCCGAGCCTGCTGCCTGGGGCGATGAGGGGTTTTGCTGCTTTCCTGTTCCAAAGGCAGGCAGAGCACTGCTGGGAATGAGGGGCAGCCAGGCTGGGGCAGCTGTGGGTTCTGGGGGTCAGGAGCCAGGTGCCTGGGGCAATAGGTCAGAACAGAGATGTGCTTGATGGGGCTGTGAGGAGAATGAGAGCTGCTGTGAAACATTAATGCTGCATAGCCCTGGTGAGAGGGGGGAGAGAGCAAACAGGGAGGAACCCTGGCACTTGGTGTGTGCTGATTAGATGGAAGTGCCAGGAGAGAATGGTGCTCGTGACACATTGGCAGATGGGCTGGAAGGGTTTTGGTATGGTCAGGTACAATGGATTGAGTCTGCACCCAGCCAACTCCTGGTGCAGGAGGGTTGGGGAAGCAGTGACATCACTCTCTGTCCTTGTGTTCTCATTCTTACAAAATCCCAGTCAAGGGTGATGGGTGATTCCTAGGGCAAGAAGGACGGAAAATCAGGTAGACACCAAACTAGGGTTTTCCCTGATGCCAGCAACTTGTTGTTCCTCAAGAAACAGCTACTGTGCCAGCTCTGTATCTCCCCTGTATTCAGTGACAAGCTTCAATGTCCGCTTAATCTCCGTGGAGATCTGTCCACCCAGTGTTGAAGCCAGGGGGCTTGGCAGGCCCTTCTCCAAGTAAGGGAGCCAGTGCATGTGAGGCGTTTCTTCCCAAACCCATAAACGCATGCTAGCATCTCTTGAGGCAGGTGCATGGTTGGGGTCACTGCTGAGAGGATGTCAGGAAGTAATATTCTTGAGCCACTGCCCTCTCCTGGAGTAGAATGTGTGAACTGGCATCAGCCCTTCTTGTTTCTGAGTGGCTGGAAAACATCCCATAGCCGATATGCCTCTTCTTGGTGGCAGCTTCTCTGGGTGTTCCCAAGGTAGCATCCCTACAGGGTCAAAGCTGTATTTTTGGGAGAAAATTAAGATTTGGGTGTCTATTTAATTTTGGAGCCAAGAAATAGTGCTAGACTGGCAACTCTTGGGATATCCTTTGTAGCCTGCCCCTGCCAACGTACCAGATTGCTGATTCGCAGCCAAACTAGCCCCTCTGATTTTTAAATCTCACAAAAACAGTTTGTGGGAGATTTCTCTGAGGATACTGTAAGTTTCTTTGTGTTGCAGAAGACTGGAAGCACATATGGTGAGTTACTGATATCTGTCTGAAAGGACAACCCTGACCCAGTTGCTTGGCTGATCTGACCATACCCTTATTTAGACTGAAATTAACTTTCAGCTGATTTAGTAAAAATAGGTTTAGTAATGAAGCAGGCAAATCAGGGATACATTTGCATTCTGCATAAATCTGTTCATACAGTGTGTGTTTTATGTAATTTTTCCCATCTGCCTAAAGTGCTTCAGCTAACCTCTCCTGTGTGCCCCTCTGCAGGCAAGACCTAGTTTTTGATGAGTGTCCACTGCTTTCTTCACCCACTTTTCGAGCTGGGCTGAAGGTGCCAATGGCATCATCACTTACTCAGGATCATGAGTGCATGCAAATTGGCACAAAATACAAACCGAGGACCCATCAGGTTCCGAGACCAGTAAATTCAGAGTTGTTCAAGTCCTCCTTTGCTTGAGTAGCCAATAATAACAGTTGGCTTATAAACTCATATATTATTATTTTTATTCAAACATCTTCCACTGATAGTATGCTTATAAAAAAAAGTAAGGATTTTGTTCTCTCCTTGAGTGTGCTTTCTAGTGCTAGGTCTAGATTAGTTTTACAGATGACCCAAAGGGAATGTTCTAAATTAGGCTTGTACCAGTTTATCTCCCCCATTCACCCCATCACAATGGATTTAAAAAATGGTACTGTCATCAAGCCTGATATATCTAAGGCTGCAAAAAAGAGTAATGTGTACTTTGTGTTTTAATTTTTTGGAGGCCTTAGAGAACTGCTACTGAGGTATAATGGATGTTTCTGTGAGCTCTAATACTTTATTTGTAGGTAAGAGAGTTTTGCCTTTCTGCAGCTTAAAATATCTCAATAAATACAAGTCTTGGTATAGACAGTAGCAAAATCAAGTGAAGACCATCGAAAATTTGTTGTGAGATGAGTAAAATCCCATTCCATTTTAACAACACAGCTTTCAGTTTCTTACTGTTCAGGAGAAAAAATTTTATTGGCCCACTGCTTTTCATAGTCTTTCAGTCTGGAAAAAACTTTCATTGCTGGATGGACAAGATGGGTGAGGTAAAGGAAATGGCCAAAATTTTTGTCCTTTTATGTTGTATGTTTTAAAAAATACAATTGCCAAACTGCAGCAAAAACCAAATCACAAAGTCACATGCATGTCTACCTTTAATTTTAAAGATTATTGTAATGTCGTCTCAGTCTCTGCTACAGGCCTCTACCTGCACCATACCCTCTTCTACGATGCATTTCCATAGTCCTGATTTTCTGTAGGCACAAGTCTGTACAACATGGTCTTCCAACTTTCTAGTTTTTTTTACTGAGGACACTGGTTTCCATAAAATGAGGCCATTGGGGAAGGTCTCAGAAGATGATACAGTATCTTGCTGGTGTTGCATGCATGTAAAAAGTGGGCATGTTATTTCCTGAGGGAGAAGGAGGGGTGAAAGGAGTTTAATTCCCTTATACAGGAAGGTGCACAGACAAGGCTAGGGGAAGGCAGCTGATGTAGATGCCCATCAGCTCAGTGAAGTGACAGTGAGGTTTGTTCATTAATTCAATAACACTTCACCCCAAGCTCACCCCCTTGCCTTTCCTCTGGGTTCCTTAGCCCTTCCTCCTCCTTGGGAATCTGCACTGGGGGAATTGCAGCCTGTGAACTGCACCCAGCAGCTTGTGGTGGCAGTTGTGGCTGCTGCTAAATCAGCCAGCTGAGCACCTCCTGTCTCCTGCTAAAGGAACTGAGCAGCCAGCTATTGGTTGTTAAAGTGACATTGTCAAAAAAACCCGCTGTTTTAACCAGGCTTTTCCTTATATTCCTGAATAAAGCACTGGATTACTAAATTAAATTAAATTCAAGAAATCACATTGGTCTGCCATTTTTAGCCAGAGGGGATGGCCTTGAGCACCAGGTATGAATACCTACACACCCTGCAACCACAACTTCATGTGCTGAGGTCAATAAATTGACTTCTATGCAGTTTCTTAGGCGGGGCTCTTTCAGATACGACCTTATTAAAACCTGGAGTCATCTCTGGATGATAGCAATCCCATGACCATTTCCTTAAGTATAGGGGAGGGTGTTGTTGAAGTGTCCTTGACAAAATATCTTTCTTGCCCAGAATATCTGCGAAGAGGGGCATGGGCCAGTCATTCACTGAGCTTTAGATATTACTACAGCATGTTGCTGAGTGAACAGATTCTTCTGAGGGGCATCAAAGGCAGATACTGGCCTCATGCTAATGTAAGGGCTAAGGCTCTTCCCTGAATGGGTAGTTGTGTACTACACTTGATTACGTTTTGTTGGTGTGATTCCTGTTTTTCATTAAAAAAAAAAAACAACCCAGCTTTCTCAACCCAGCTGTTGCAACATTTCATAACCTCAGACTGTTTCCTTCCCTGCTTCTGACCCATTAGTTCATTTTTGTAGTGCTTCAGAGCTGCTTCTTTCTCTGTCTCCTCTTGAACTTCCTACCGCTATTCTTCATGTGCATGGGCACATAGCAGCATTGAAATGCCTGTGTAAATGCCTGCTCTGAGGGGAGTTTAAAACTACTGTGAGATATTTAATGTGTGGAAGACGAGATTGACTTGCCACAGACACACAGGAAGGAGAAAGGAGTGACCTAGCATCCCCAGGCTGAGATGTGAGCTAGTGCCTGCTCTTCTCTCCCCTGCCTCTTAGCCTCCTGAGAAAGTTGAAGGTTTCTGCTTGAGCGTGAGGTCTCTGCTCCTGCTTATCTTCCAGTGTTATTTCCTGGCTCTTTTCATCCTTGCTCAGAGCATCATGAGCGGCACAAAGTAGAGAACAGGCCTTTGTTCCTGGTACGAGCTCTTTTGTCAGGAGGGAAAGAGGAGCACTGTGGTTTGGGCACTGTCCCTGGCTTCCCCCGTTCAGATGCTCTGCTGTCTGCAAAATGAGGCTGTTGCAGCCCACAGGCCTGGGATATGTGCCTGCTTACAGGCTGCAAAGCACTTGACAGCGGGAGAAGGGAAGACTCTGGATGGAGAGCGCAGAGCTGCCCCTGCCCTGCAGTAGCAAAGTGGAATTGGCTGGGAAACAAGAGGGCGAGAGCTAATAAAAGATCAATTTCTAATCTGTTTTGTGGGAAATGCTGAGCAGCAGCAGAAGTGCTGGAGCTGCTGATCTACAGATTGCTGTGGCTTGGCTTAGTCTTGTTTCACATTATAATGATTTTCTATGAGCTTGTGTGTGTGTGTGTTAATGAAGGCTTTAGTTCAGTACAAGCTGTTACCACTGGATGACAGTTTCTTGGTTTTTTTCACAAGTGAATTTTCCCAATGTCCTACCTCTCTGTATGCACACATATGCACATGCATGTGCATTTGGGGATCGTTCAGGGTGGAAAGTGCAGTGGAAATGTAAAATACTATAATTATGTGCAGTGTTCATTTCTGGTTTTTCTTTGCAGTCAGCTTGGCAAGGGGAACTCCGTGTCTGGGCAGTCTGATATCTGATCTGATCTATTTGTGCTTTTTTTGCATTGTGGTTTACAACCATGCAATTGAAACCTTCAGGATTACTTAAAGATGGAATGAGAATGTGCTTCTACTGCGCTCTGTAAAGGCCATTTCTTCTAGTGCAAAATAATGGGCCTAAATGAGTTGACAGTGCTCCTTTTAAATCCACCACTTGGTTCCTGAGGGGGCGGGGGCAGGGGCGAGGAGGTAATGTATAGGTCTTACAGGAATAAAGCCAGTTGTTTATGCTCCCCTGCGGCTCTGCAGCAGTAGCTCGCTGACTGACCCTATTTTCAGAGCTGTGTTGTCAGTGTGGGCCAGTCCACTGTGTGCACGGGGAGCTGAACTGAACAAGTGGCACCAAGTCAGGGGTTCCAACAAGGCTATGGCAGAGACTGCTGCATGGGGAAAGGGAGGGATGCCCCCTCATAGCTGAGTTGTAAAAAAATATCCGAGTCCCTCCTTCTCTCCCGTTCATTTGAAGGTGCAGCCTGTGGGAGTGACGGGTCTGAGGAGTTCCAGTAGAGGCAGTGCCTTGCAGTGCTGTAGAAAAGCACTGGGGGTACCAGAGGGGTGCATTTCTCTCTGAGCCACAGCTGAGCCCATGTACCAGCATTGCTCCTGAAGAAGCTGCAAGGACTACTGGAAACCCTTATGCACGAGAGGTAGAGCCGAGGTCTTGATCAATCGTTAAAGATCCCACTGCACTTCTCACGAGACGAGGGGACAAGTAACCTCAGTGTCCTGGCCAAATTCCAGTTCATTACTTTCTGCCTGTCTAAAATTTCCCCTTTCCTCCCCCTGTCGTTTGTCCTGGAGAAGTTATCATTTGCTTCCTCTCTTATCGACTCACGGGTAATGCTGCTGGCACACAACTGATGCTTTATTTCATCCTGGTGATGAGGGAGTGATCCCTGTGGTTTGGGGGTTTTGGGCTGGAAGAGGTGCTATGGAAACACAAAGATGTTTGGAGTGTACACATATATACAAAGGCACTGTTGGCTACTGTTCCCTTCAGCCTCTGTTTTGGAACAGGTAAACAAGTTTTCCGGCTGCATCTTCCAGCTGAATCCAAATCACAAATGTGTGTGTGTGTGTGTGTCTTAAGTGTGTGTGAGCAAGCCTGTCTTCCCCCCCATCCCCTTTCATCTTGGAACAAGAAGAATGTGTCAAGCCCTCTGGCTGCAATCCAGACTCTCCGTGGAACTATAAATCGACCCGTCAGGGAGGGGGAAAGAGATTAACGTTGGCCATCTTCATTAGTGAGTCCCCAGAGAGAACTGGGTCTGCCATGAGCCGTGAATGAGACCGGCTGAGAGAGGAGGGGGAGAGCTTGTGGTTTTTATCACTGCCTCCAGAGACCCTGGAGGAGTGGAGGAAAAGAGTGTGATAGGGATGGGAGGATGTAAAATGAAGGAAGCTGGAGCTTTCCAGCACATCACTCGCTCCCTCATTGGTGGGCAGGTAGCTGTTTGCTGCTCCTCTGCGCCAATCCCTGACCTGTGAGTCCATGTGTGTGGCTGGAGTACTTGGCATACTAATTGGGAGCAGAGAGGAGCGAGCCCAGTGGCAGTGCAATGCCCTGCCATGCTAAACAAATGCCAGTAATTGCATGCAAGGTACTTTCATTATGTCAGATTTTTCACAGAAACAGAAAAGTACATTTATCACAAGCAGCATAATTCTTCCTGGGCATTGCTTGGGGTGTGTGTCTGCTTAATTCCCTGCCCCCTCTACCTCACAGAAAGATGAAAGTAATTTTTGCCTTTTTTTCATCCTCGGTTGCACACAGATTTTTACAAATAGCTTCTTCGAGCTTCAAACAACAATCTCTTTCTTCCTTGTACTGTTTATTGTGTATGTTTGCACCGCAGGCTCATGCAAACACATGCATGCACTAATGCACACATGTGCTAATTGTTGTTTTTCCAGGCTGACAGAGGGTATGGAGGCTGCAACTGCAGCTGGTAATGTTTCAGGACCTCTTGTAAAGTCCCTGAGAGCCTGGATTCTGATGATGCTCCTACCAGTAAAATCTGGTTTAAGCTGGTAGTTGTCTTCGTCTCCCCCCGCTTCTTGCAGTGAGTGACGCAGGCTCAAACAGCTCCAGATAGTGATGCTCTTTATTCACCGAGCAGGCATCACACATCATAGCAACACTAGCTATGCATACACACTGTTCTGCCAGGGTACCTAACAGTGACCTGAGGGGACCAGGGAGAGGGAGGCCTCCTGTCTGTACCCATGTGGTCTGTGTCACCTCTGCAGCATGACAAGAGAACCAGTTAGTGTCAGCTGTGGTGGCAGTTCTTACTGATGGGGACATAGACCTGGCTAAGATGTGAACTGAGACATCATACATCTTCTCACTCTGTCGCTCTGTGGGTCTCTGGTAGTGGAAGTCACATTTTGGAGCAAGGAAGGTCCTGGGAAATACAGCCAGTGCCTGCAGCCATTCTGGTTACAGGAGGTGAGAGTGACCTTTGCAGGTGATTGGAGTTACCAATCTGCATGGGAGAAATCTCTGCTAAAACTTACAGTTCTCTTCCCCCTGTTCTCTCACTACCGTATTTTTGTTCTCTTGCTGTTTTCCCCTTAGACATCTGACTGCCCTCAACACCAGCACAGCTTCCCGTGTTTGCTTTACCTTGATATCCACAGTCCTTCATAAAATATGGTGCAAGGCTTAGCTTTTGCTTTCAGACATGTCACCAGAGTCTAAACACATTTGGTGTGGAATTTGTCAGCTTCTTGAAATTGCTTTTTAACTAACCTTTGCAACACAACTGTGACTTGTACTTCTAGGCAGTTAGTATTTACTGAGTGTTGCTCCTTGGTAATAAGTAATACCATGTTTCTGATATTGACAGAGTTTTAAAAAAATATTTTTTTAGGACCAACCCATAGCCTATAGTCCCTAGCTTCAGGTGTTCACAGGCAGAACTGGACAAACAAATAATGGTTCAAATAGAGATGTGGACAGGAGAACAAAGCTGGAACAGAGGAGCTGCTGTTTACATGAAAGGAGAGCACTCCTGGTGCTAAAAGGTGGTATTTCAGGTGAGCCAGCCCCAGGCTTTGTCTGAAAGCCAGTTTCTTCAAAGCTTCAAATCCTGCTTCTTCCGTTCTACAGATCTCACTGTTCCCAGCTGAGGAGCATGCACTGATGTTTTGCCATACCTTGGAAGGAGAAGAAATAAATTATAGTGAGTAGAAGGGTAACTGCACTATGGTGTGTTGCAACACCAGCAGCTATGGTGTCACTAATGAACAAGCTGATGGATGAGTTATTTACTCCATGGTCTGGAGGGAAGAAGCCACCATTGCTGATGCCCACCTCTGAGCAGTGTGAGGGCTCTGCATCAAGAATAGTGTGTCATCTGCTGGAGCAAAATCCTGCTTTTTCTTGTGCAGCTGGATGCCCTTTGGAAAGCTCCAGTTCAAGCCTGATCCTCCTTAGCTTGTGGTGTGGCCTGAGGTAGTTCAGTCAGTGAGGCAACCTGCGAGCTGAGGTGGACGTCTCTGCTCCTGTGGGACCTCTATCCTAGTGGAAGAGTGGAGGAGTCACAAGGGGAATGCAGCCTGGTGTGGGGAAAAAGTGCTGCAGTAGATTAAAGCAGCTGCTGAGGGACCCCTCCAGTGAAGCTTGAAATCAGATTGTTTGATAGACATCGTGTTAGAAGCACCTGGCTGGTTCTGTTTGCCCCACAGCTCCCTACGTCCGAGAGAAAACAAGGATTTTCACTGCTCCAGAATTGCTTTACTCTTCCCTCTTCCCTTTCTTTGCTATGCCCCAGAGGGTAGATTGCCTGCCTGCAGTGAGCCATGGGTGTTTGCTGGAAGTGGAGGGTGGTGGTAGGATTTGGGAACCCCTCACCCCAATGGCATCTCCTTGTCTGAGAGACGGAGAGCTCATGGAGACATGGGTTGGTTTAGTGTGATTTTTTTTTTTTCCCCAGCTCTGATTTTTGTTCTACCTCATTTGCATATTGTGGGTTTTTTTTCCAAGCCTCTGCCTCTCCTTTTTGCTTTTTTTAAAAATTATCTTCTCTCTGCTAAAGATTGCTCCCTAACTCTCAAATGTCCCTCCCCCACCTCACTCACCCCCAGTCCCCCCCTGCATTTTTCTTTCATCCTTTGTTCTTGATTGCTTGTGCCCGGGAGCAAAGAAAGGAAAAGGAAAGGATACCATCTTTCTGTGAAGTAAAGGAGAGAGAAATAGGCAGGGAAGCAAAGTTGTCAGCCTGACAGTGTGAGATTGAATCCATCTCAGGAACACATTGCACACCTTGGACATGGGATTCACCTTCTCCATTATGCATGCCATGCCGTGCCGTGCGGTGCCATGCCATGCTGATGGGTCCTGCCAGCCCTGGATGGGACTCCCCTGCAGAAATGTTGCTTTTACATCTGCTGCCCCAGAGGGGCAAAAACCCACTTGCTGTGGCTGCGCTGGTTGCTAGCAGGGTCCCATGCATGGTCCATTCCTGGTCCTAGTCCTGCTGTGAATCTGCTGTGTCTTTCTCACACATGAGTTTAGGGGTAATCATCTGAAATATGTGTGCATGCTGGCTGATGCATCATGTCTTCTCTCCCCCTGCATCAGCAGCGCTGCCATAATCTCTCAAAATCAACAGGCCATTACAGTCTGATGTAACTCAATGAGTAGTCTGAGACAGAAATCCTGCAGTGTACTTAAAAACCCTAATGCAGAAACACAGTGCTGTCTTGCATTCTCCTTCCACTTCGTTTCCTGGTTTCTAATGTAAAATGAGCACTGTTTCTATGCCTGCGCAGAGGTTTTTTTAGCAGAGCTAGGCTTCAACCAGCTTTTTATTCCCTTTCAGCTCCCAGAATCTCAAATATAGAAGCTGATCTTCCCCCCTCCAAACTTCTCAATTTTTCATTACCTTTTAGAAGCAATGACCTCCTACTTGTGCCTTGGGAGAGTGGAGGTCATAAAGACCCCACAGAGGCCCTCTGTTTCACCTGCCTTTGCCTGTCTGGCTTGTCCCTCAGCAGTGGAACATGTACTTTAGTTGACCAGACCCCATGGGTGGGCCATTCAGGTAAAGATGAGCCATACTGGATTTAGCACAGCAGAAGTGTCTCCCTAGAAGAGCTTTATGTTAAATGTAGCCTTATATTTCAATCCTCCTTCTTAGTCCCCTCCCCTGAGTTTTTGTTGTAAGCCACATTCTGCCTCAGAGAACTCTTGAACTTTAATCCGTATTGGGGAGGAGCATCTACTTTCCTGATATTTACAGGTTATTCCTGTTTCTCATAGGACTCTTACGCATCTGAGACCTAAGCTGCAGGCTGATGCAGTGGGGTAGCACAAACTTCAATGTCAAATACCACAGAACTGGATTTTTCAATATTTTGGTTATGTAAGATGAATGTGAATGATGGATGAAATTGAGTGAGGTGTTGGCTGGATAGACTGTGTTTACCATCAGTGGTTCTTCTAAGCCTCTTACTGTGGCATCTTGCTGGATCATCGTTGTGTGGGGTGTCGTGGTTCATGTGTTGCTGTGTGGTTTGCTTTGTGCTCCTGGTAAAATGCCAGAGACACTGCCCCATTGTTGGGCCCACTGACCCATTCAGTCTGATACTGTCTTGGACACTGGAGCTGGCTGTGATGCCAGAGCTGACGCCAGGTGTCCTTGGAAAGTGAAGAACTACTCCAGTGTGGGTAATTTGGAGCAATGATCCTAAGAGAGAAGCTGCTTCTTTGTGTCTCTGTCAGTGGTTTTCATACACTTCGAAATGTGAGGGTCTGCACTAGTTTATGACTGATTTTGTGTCTGATACCACTTTGTTATCTTTGCAAAAGTCTCATTGAATTAAGATACTGGCCACTCTGTCTTCTGAACTGTCAAAGAAACTCCTGTGTGCTTCTATCCTGTGGCTGCAGAGACTGTAATTTGGCAAGACTTCCTCCTGGGTCATGCCTGCATCTAAGAAATTTCACTTGTCCTCCATGTCCATGGAGCCTCCTGCCAGAACTGCAGGCGCTGGAGACAAAAATGTGGGATTCCTCTGTTCATACTTAGCCCATACAACCAGCTAATGTGTTTTATAGCTTATCATCTACTGGTTCCGGTCAAAGCATTACTGCTGCTCAAGCAGGTTGAGCTTCCCTTTTCCTTTACTTTCTCTTCACGCCATACCTTGCGTTCCTTTGGAGACAGCGGCTTATTTTCTGGCTTGCTATGAAATCTCTTCTCTGCTACAAAAAGCTCCTGTACAGCTGTGTGACTTTGGAAGGCACTTGCTGACCATTTTGTCATTCCTCTCTCATGTGTCTCATTTAATCTGCAAAAACTCCCTTTTCCCTCTCTTGGCCCCCTTAGTGTTTCTCTTCTCCTTGCATTGTAGATAAGAGCACGTGAGCCAATTGGGAATACTGATTAAATGTGGGGTGTTTCTCTCTTTTGGAAAATGTTAGTTTAAACACTAGTAAGTGCCTGTCTAAGACGCAGCATTTCATACAAGGTTTGCAGGGAAAGGAATGTGGTGTCCAGTTGTCCAGAATATCCACTAGCCTGCCAGCACAAAGGCTGTCCTCCGAGCTAGAGCAAAGCCTTTGCTCCTGATGGGATAGGGTGGTGGGCAGAGAGGTTTTTTTCATGGCTGTCTCTTATGATCCTTCTTCCCAGTCACACCCAGAGATGGCAAGTGGGGAAATAGCTTTGGAAACTATCATTCTCACTGGCAGCCAGGATCCTTCGTGTCCTTCTGTGAGGAGAGGAGTGGGAGGAGAAGCTTGTTTTGGTTTGTGCTTTGTTTCCTTAATACTTTGAAAAGGTGTGTCACCTGCCGCAGTGTAATTAAGGCATTCTTACGTCTCTTTGGCTTTAGAAGCTGATTTACTGTATGTTGTTCTTGGAAAATGCCTTCAAAGATGTTGTAAGTTGAAAGGGCAGGATTGGGTGTCAAGTTATGAACCAGGTACTTGTTGATATGATGGACTAAATAGTTGTTTCTCAAGCTGCAGGTTTGTATTAAGTGGTCCTAGCAGTGCTGTGGCTGCAGTATCACTTAGAACATGTGCAGTTCAGGGAAAGGGGAGAAGACAGGCCATCCCACTGAAGGGAAGGTGTTGGATGAGGACTGGACTTGGCTGCGCTTCAAACCCAAGCCTGCCTCTGCTGATGACGTTGTTTAGCTTCTCTGCATCTCCAGAAGAGGATATACTGGAGGGCTTCCCTTTGTAAGCTCTGGCTGTGGGCATCTGAGAGGAAGGCAAGAATTAGGCTTGAACCCCTGACTGAGCTGGGGAAAAGGAAGCAGATTGAAGAACCTGAATGAAAGCAGGCTTGTACTTACTCACTGCTGTTCACTGTTTGGAGTTGAAATCTATGGCCTGGAGATAGAGTGATACTGGCATTTGGGTTGCAGGTGTCAGATTGTTCATAAAGGCATGGCACTGTGATAGGCTGATGTAGATAGAGATCAGCACAGTTACCAGATGAAATGGACCCAGTTGTTTCCCACATTCCTTGTTACTACTGCAAGTATGCTGTGGTAAACTAGCCAAGGAAAGGCAACGTTTTTGCAGCCAGATCTAGTCAGGGAAATGTGCGGAGGGAAAAGAGGCAGGAGGGGCTTCTTTGCCCCCTCAGCAGAAGTAAGGACTTGGATTGTCTTGACGTGTTATCTGACAACTTGTTTTCAGCTCATTTAGCTAACTCGTCTGCTTCCTGCTGTTGCCCTCTCCTGTTATCCCCATTTAATAGTACTTCCCAGCTTTATGAGGGTGTGATAAGGCTATCGCAGGCTGAGAAGTGATGCGATGAAACGCGCGCGCGTGTGTGTATACATGTGAGAGAGGGAGAGACCTAAGAATAATTTCTGCTGTCAAAACCTCTGCGGGGCAAGAAATAGCATTGGCAAGGGCTGCTGACAGGCGAGAACGGGATGCCTTGGCACGGCCGGGTCCGTGCAGAGCCTTCCAACCCCTGTGGCCTGTTGTGTTGTGCTGACTGTGCGTGACTCAGCCGAGCACTCGCCTCGGTGGCATTTCGCAGTTTTTCTGTAACACAATAGCACTGGAGCGCTGCCGCCCATCAATTCTGAAACTAAAGGGGGTGGCAGCAATGAGCAGCAACCTATTGATTGCGCTGTATATTAGGAGGCTAAAGGAAGAAGCCCGATTCCCAGGAAAATTGCGGGTCTCTCACCTGCTGCAGGCAGAAGAGTCTTTCTGCCACCTTTTCTGGGCATATGCAATATTAGTACTTAACTCTCTTGTGTACAGGGACCATTTGTAGTCTGGAATATAAGATCAGTGTTAGTTCTTTCCATGTTTTGTGCAGGCAAATTATGGGATTTCAAGGGCTGGATTAGGTCAGATAATGGTGCTAGAGGGTTCAGCCTTGCTTAGAAAGGAATCCCAAAGAAAAACAGGACAAGTGGACTATTGGAGCTCATGTGAGCTGGTGTTAGAAGAGAGAGATCTACTTGATTCCTCTGCTTTTTGGATTGATGCCTGTTTTTGCAGCAGAAAACAAAAGATCTGTGACATAAAATTATCCCTCTTCCTTTTGCCAGCAGTGGGTTCTGCCCGAGAGACAGCTGGCTTTGGGAATAATAAACCGGAGAATTTAACTGGTGTCATGTCTGCGAAAGGAAATAACTCCAGGAAGAGCAAAGGTGTTGCTCAGAGGTGGGATGTGACTGGGTTAATGTGGGACAGAGATAAATGTCAATGCCAGGGCTGAGGAATGCAGTGGAGTTAGAGATTTGGGGGATATGATGAATTGCTGGGCAGAAGATGGACAGATGGAAAGAGATTTTGGAAGAGGTCCCAAAATTGCCCCATTTAGTACGTTTAGGAGGGTCATCGTTCTGCTCATCAGGCATATGTTTTGGGAATGGACTAGGGGAATTTTCAACAGTCTTGTCTTTCTTTTCTTCAAAAAAGACCAAACAAAACCCAAAACAAACAACAATGGCAACAACCAACTGAAAAACCTGGGGGAAAAAGAAACAAAACAACCTGTCAACAACAACAACAAAAATCTCCGAACTAGATTCATGATTTTGGGATAATTTTTATATTAATTGAGAAACTTTTTAGAAATAAATAAAAAATCAGTTAACTGTTAATATCTCTTAGTTTTCTTACCCAAGTATAAACAGGAGTTTCAAGTAGGTTCAGGACAGATGTAGAGGTAACTTGGGAAAAGTGGAATGACAGGAAATTATGTTGGTCACAACTGAAATGTTCAGCACGACCAAAGCACTTGAGCTAGTGAACCTTGTTTACAGCACATGTTGCCCCTGTGCCACAGACTGTTAATTTTCTCTTACCCGGAGCAGATGGAGAAAACCCCTGGGGACGGGATTTTTCTCTTGTGACTGGAGAAAAGTGTCTGTGCACTCCAAAGAGAGAAGAGTCACACCTCTTGCTTTCCTGTGTCTGGGTTACCAGGAAAGCTCCTCTCATGGCTGTACTGGATCCATGTTTGCTTAAAGTGCTGAGGGATGCTGAGGGCAGACAAGCTTCCCTTGCTGCCGTGTGGAACTGCTATAATAACTGCTCTTTCTGCTGTTACAGGCCACACAAGGATGAGATATTTATTAGGCTTTAGGATGAACAAAAAAAAAAAGAAATGTATGTTAGTTCCCAACTGGTAATAGTTGTAGGATCAGAGTTGCAGAATTCTCCAATTTCTAAGTGACCAGTGCTTGAGTGAGATGCAGCTATATATGAGTATGTGGTTATATTCTTAAGTATAGAAATGTATGTATGCATCATGGTCATAATATAGAAAATGAGGAAAAAAGAAACCTTACCTAATTTCCTGTCTTTTTCTATGTCAATTCCAATTAATAAAGTAGAGAGAAGGGGTATTTTTGTTTCTTAGGGAGATATTTTTCTTCCCCCCACTAAAAGAAAATGCAGAAAGCTTTGGTCATGCATTTAAATGCAGTTTGGTTTGGTTTGTGGTGCAGAGGTCTAAGTGTGCATTAGGACATGACCAGCCTAGTGTGCCTATTTTGTATCACCTCTGCATACAGAGAGGGGGCTTTGTGTAAGTTTTATTGACCTACTATCCAAAGGCAGTTTTGGATTACAGTTTATCTGGGCTGGATTCAAATCCCCAAGAAGAAATACTCTTTAATCATTCAAGCTGGATGCTGCCTGAGTTTTGGAATTTTGCAAATATGTTGGCATTTGTGTAATAAATACAAACTTGAAGAGTGATTCTTTTCCTTGAGGAACTCTTGACTTCATAAGCTTTTATGAAGGTTGTTAGGGCTGAGAATTTGCCACTCACTCCCTCTCCCCACCCCAAAACAAACAAATAGAACCATATGTAGTTGACTTCATCCTCCAAACAGGCTCTTTGGCTACTTTCCTATGAAGTCGGCTGGGCTTTTTTTTTTTTTTTTTTTTTTTTTTTTTTTTA
>VYXD01004246.1:50432-68576 GCA_013397195.1 Hylia prasina | reverse complement strand
TTTTTTCTTTCCCCAGTGACTGTTTCTGGTTTAGACTTGACATAAATCTATTTCAATTGGTCAGTGCTGTGATCCAGTTCAGACTATGAAGTGGCCCAGGTACAGATCAGCCTGATTCTGCATTTTATTCCATACGACACTACTGACTTGCCGTGTGGACTTTGCTCAATCACTTGTAAATTTATCTTTTTTTAAATGTTATCTTTGAAATCAGCTTGGCTCCTGCTTGTTTAATGTGGTTGATATTGGTAGAAGAATCTTAGTATTAGAGAAGAGGGGACACACCGGGTGACCTAGCAGAATTAGGAGAAAGGGTCAGAAAGGGACCAGTGACAGAAAATGGGAAGTTTAGGCTGAGAGGTACTGGAGGGAGGCCGGTGTTGAGCTGCAGGAATAGGAAGAATTATTCCGAAAGTGAGAGGAAAGGAGATGCTGCAGATCAAAGAAGGAAAGGAAGTGGAATGCAGATGAAAGCAGTGATTTGGGAAAAGGTAGGTTAAGTCAAGGAGTTGGAAGGAAGCAAAAGGATGGAATAAGGCAAAAGGTTCAGTTCCCTTAGCTTTTTAGATTATCTGATTTGTACTTTTGAGACAAGTTTCTAAACTCAGGGCAAAATGAGGCTTGCTTTTTTTTTTTTAAGCATCTGAACACTATAGATTTATCACATTAAATAAAGAAGTAGGGAGTAGGGAAATCTTTAAAGTTTGCTGTTTGAGGTCATAATGGTGTCTGATAGCACTCTCCTTTCCCTAGAAAATAGTCCCTCAAACCGTTGTGTTAATGGCTTGGCACAGTCCCCTGCCAAATTGTCCTGCTGGCTTTCAAATTATTGTCCTGTGTTGTAGAGGACAACTTTTAACATGTAAAGCATTTAAAACATCAACAAAAAGTAGCTACAGAAAGTTCGTTGTCTGAGGATTTTTTGTCTTCCTTTACTGTTTAGAGAGTAATGTGCCTGATTTAAAACTGTGCCAAATAAAGCCTTTGGCCCTGTTTGGTTATTCTCCGTGGTGGTTGTCCTCTTTTCCCTGCTGCCAAGTTTGTGTGTGAGGAAGGACTGGTGAGGAGAAGGGATGCAGCAGGGGTGGTTTGTGATGACTTGTTTCGGGAAATAAGAGCGGGATGGCCCATGCAGGGTTGAAACAGGGAGGCTGAGGGGTGCTGCTACTTCTATTGTTCTTCCAGACTGTTCTTTCCTATTGTTCTTTCTGATTCAGCCAGAAAGCAGCTGGTTCTCAAAATTAATGTTTAAAACTTCCCATTTTGAAAAGTACTGCTTTAAAATATAATGAAGCACAATAAGAAACATTAAGGCAGATACTTTGAAACTACCTGAAGGCAGATGGATCACTTGAAAATTCTCCCAGTAAAACCTATTTCTATTTTCATCTCAACAAAACAGTATGTTAAAGCCTAACCTTGGGTCTCGAATAAGCTTCTGCAGTGACTAATTATGCAGTGGAAAAGCAGAGAAATCACCTCACCTCTGACCACAGCCCTAGTTAAGAAAGTTGTGGAAAATATGGGCAACCACTGCAATCTGGTGTTGTAAGAAGGGATGGAGATGGAGTAGCTGCCTTCCCCAGGGCTCTGGTTGGTGTTGCATTGACTAGCAGCACCCATAGCCACTTCTGCTAAGATTAATAAGGAGGAGAGACTTGTTCTTAATGCACAATGGTCACTTAAGGGAGCCAGGGGAGACTTGCTGGGTATCCTGGTGCTGCCCATCACCACTGGCACAGAATGAGGCAAGTGCCCTGCCCTGTCAGTGGCGTCAGAGGACACAGGGAAGTGTGGTGTCCTGGGCTGGATGGACCAAAGGTGCTGCCAGGTGTGGCAGCTCCTGTGTTGAGCCCTTATCTCCTCCTTCACTGTTGGCTCATATCCTTCAAATGGTGATGGCACTGTGAAATCTTCCAGGAGCCACAACATTTCCCTTGAAAGTTGGGATGGCAGGGGAAGAAGAGGGGGAAAAGGTTGTGGTTTTTTTCAAATCTTGTTTAGGCTTTTGTTCGCCTGGGTTTTTTCCCCTGGAGAGTGCCCAGCTCACTCTTTGCGGCTGGTTTTCACCTTTGAGAAATTCCTGTGAAACAGTCAGACAATTTGAGGGTGTGTGAGATGCTTCTGTATTTTGAGTCCTAATCAGTTAGGTGAAAAAGAATAAGTAAATTATATATTGAACTGCTAACTGGTGCTGAGGCCTGGTGGTTTCCATGGCAACAAGGCTGGAAATAGCTGCCTGTGACATCACCAGCACAGCACAGGTGGATTTGAATCCTGTTGTTGCTGTTTCCCCCTGAAGAAGTGAGTGCGGCAGGCACAAACACCTTGACAATTGCAATTAACATATACAAATATCCCAGCCCCCCGAGTCATACCTGTCCATCACCACGGTACGCTGAGGTCACTGTGGGCACAGCAGAAGTATCTGGGCCCTCTTGCAGGTACTGAGGGAGCCTAGATCCCCCCACCCCACACCTCTCTGCATTGGCCACACTGGGGTGCAGAGCCGCAATGTGAAACTTCTCAGCCCCATGTTCAGGTGTAGGGGCTCTTCTGCTTCAGTGGCGGATGATGCCCCAGTTGCCAAAGCTGCTCCTCTAATTCATCTTACAGCTGCAGTATTGCATGTGAGAGGGGAGAGATTTCTAAACAGCCCAGACACCATTTCTTCTTTCTGGAGATGAATAGAAGACCTGGAAGGTTTAGGTTTGGTTGTTTTGGTTTGATTTGGGGTTTTTTTGTTATTTGGTTGATGTAGGTTTAGATTTTGCTGTTTTCTGGAGGATTTGGTTTTATTTTCCCTCTTTCATCTTCGAGATGCCAGGTATGTAAACTCTGAGCTTTTCTGGCATTGCTGAAGGACAGGTGGGAGGTGTAGATGAATCTATGAATGTGAATGTTTAAAACGTTAATTGAAGGGATGAATGTGGTGAATCTTTAACAAAGGCCTTTTCTACTTAAAATATTAATTACTTGTTGAAGTAAATACATCTTAAGCAAAACAACCAGTCTGATTCACCAGGGTTTTTTGATTATCCTGGCAGAGTCAAGAATGGAGGTTCTGCCTGAAGCCTCTTTCACTGCGCTGTTGTAGGTACAGGAGGGTCACAGTCCTGTGTGACAGGGACTGACCTTACACACTGAAGCCTGGTTACCCAGAAGCAAGGTGGATATGAAGAGTAAGTCGCAGTTTAGCTGTGGAATTGAATATCCTTTAGCCAGTAACAACAACCACTCCCCGTCCCCGCCCCCCGATCTGATTACCTAGCTCCATGCATGATCAAAACCCAGTAGATGTGGTAGTTTTCTCTTCATTCCATGTGTTTTCTGATGTTTGTGTTCAATGTAGTTTTAGTTGTCCTGAGTGATTGCATTTCCAGTGTTTTCCTGAGAAGACAAGACCATATGTCTCCTGTTAAGATGATCTGTCCTCTTTTCACCATGCAGCAGTGGTCAGGTTGTGTTGAATATTCAGGTGGCACTGAATGATCCTCTTTTTAGTTTGTGGGTCTCAGAGGTTTGTAGACAGTTCAGTTCTTGGCTCATTGGCCCTTGCTTAGCGAGATCTCCTATTTAGCCTTTGTGTTTGTAAATTATTTCTGGTTCTTGATAATGCACTTCTGCAACCTTCTATTTTGTCATGAGGTTTTTTTGAGCAGGTTTCACTCAGAGTTAAATACTAGTTTTCTGGTATGGTTGCAACCAAAATAATTTGAGGCTTGTCAGCTCTAGAGACTACTAATAATACTGTAAGCACATGCAGTAAGTGTAGCTATTTGCCTCCAGCAGTGCCCACCTGTACACAGAAGTAGCTCTGTGACAACAGTCTTCTCCAGGAGACTGCATCCTGCATTTCCTGTGCCTGTGTCACTGCAATCACTCTTGAGTACCAAACACTGATGGTTCAGGTGTGATGGCTGGTTGTCTCACGAAGGGTTTCGTACTGTCTCTTCCCCTTGGTCCAAACAGATGCACTCTGGAGGATGGTTTACATGTAGATGTAAATGCTTATCTGTCATGCAAGCATAAAAACATGCAGAGTTTATAAGGAGAAAAATGACACAGGGCAGTGGACAGGCGGTTTTACTGGGTGCTGTGGCTTGCTGTGTTTTTTGCAGATAGGGCACTGCACTGACTTTGTATTATGTTTCACAGGCCAGCAGTGACCTATGGACCACAGTTTAGGTGATGCTGTTCTAGGGCTTTACCTGTACTAGAAAAAGGAAGATGATGCACAGTTTATCATTTTGTTGTAAAGCTAAATTACATTGTGGAAGGGTTTGGGATGTTTTTTAATGTCAGGAGCTGATTCTTGCATGTGCTACAGCTGTGTTTCTGCTGTCAGAGGTGAAATAACTGTCCTGATTTCATCAGTGTAGATGCAGATGAATGTACTTGAAGCTACAGAAGACTCCTACCTTTATAATTTTTGGAAGCATCTCCAAATATTACTAGCTCCTTTTTCCTGCTTTGAGGGGACCATTTTAAGCCATTCAAATTATTATGGCTCCCAAGGGGTTTTTCTTTCAACTTGGTTTGTAGACAGTGCCCCAAGAAGTGAATAGATATGAATATGAAAAATATGAAGATCTTCAAAACCTTACTGACAAAAGGGAAAACCTTACAAGGCATTCCACTGCTGCCGCCTTGACTTAGTTATGCTACCACTAATGACAAAGCAGAGGAATTTGAGATCATCTGTGGCTTGTTAGAGGCAACATCAGAATTTAAAACTGAACACCTACTGCTCAAGGCTTTTGAACAGTCATGAAAACTTGGTCTTGGTTTAGACACCTTAGTCTTAGCTGAGCATTTGGAAGATGCCTTTCCTACTTAGACATGCAGCGATTATGTATGGTATGCTTGAAGGACTACAATCAGCAGTTCTGTCTTAAGGAACCCGCTGCTATTAACACGTGTAGTGCTCCTCATGGTTTCTAACACCTTCTGTCTTTTACGCAACTGTCTTTCAGAAAGTGCAACTTTGGGCAGAAAATCAGTGCAGTTTTGTCATATAACCATATTGATAGGACAAGAAAGAATGGCACTGCTCAGTGTTCCCATCAGAGTAGCTGGCAAATGCATCTGCCAGGAAGGATTTAGTAATGGGTGTTAAGATAATGAGCCACAGGGAGGTGGACTGTGACTTTTCACTCTTTGCCATCTCTACTTTTCTCCCATTTCACAAGGTCTTCAGAAAAAGGAAAAGCTGTTACTATTGCTGATTGCTCAACTCTTGCAGAGTCCTTGATCTCTGCAGATGCTGTAAGTAATACCCATATGCAGTGGTATTGCTTGGGAAGGGTGAAAACCAAGAAGATAGGGGTTTATTGCTTTAAACCTGAGGCTTGTTCAGGTTTCGGTGGTTGCGATCTCCAAAATTAGATGGTTTGTGTTTGGATTTAGGATATCCTGAATCAGGCCTACTGGGGGGAAACCCAGTAACTGTTTATGCACCCTAAAGTAACCACTTTGTCTTTCCTCTGCCACAGAGTGGGTGGAAGGGGAAACAGGACCTCATGCAGGGCTCATGAGAGAGAGGTGAGTGGAGGATAATCTTCAGGGAATCCATCTGGCAGCTGGAAGGAGTTGGGCCCCACTTAAAATGGCTGCTGCCTCATGCAAGGGGCCATTTTAAGTGCCTGTTACCCTACTCTCACTTAGGCTGTAATTTGAATGAATGTGAAGCCAACAAAAATGTTAGATTCCAATACAAATCTGTTCCGATTTGGGGATTCATCTGAGTCTCAACAATGCTTAAAGTACTGCAGAATGAGAGGTGATACATTGTGGAAATGTAAGATATGAATTTTATATTTATTACTGACTTTGCAGGGTGCTTTTCACATCACCATTCTGGTACATTTTTGATTAGATTTTTATGCTGAGCATCGGAGAAACAGTGCTTGTGTGTACGTAATTCTCCTTTCCTATTGTGCATCCCTTCTCTGATAAGGAGAAATCTGTGCTGATGAGACAGGGTTTGACAGTCATTGCACTGTAACGATACAGTTCAGACAATGCCAGTAAAAACTTCCTCTGCCAGCGTGGAAGATGTGTGTCGACATGGATCAGAGTGCCACTAGCAGTGGGAGAACAGGTAAGTTTCTGTCTTGCTGAACTGACCTCTGCAAGAGTTTGTAAGGGTGATGGTAGTTTCTGTCATCTTGCTGTGTATGAGGGAACCTGTTGAATGGTCCTCAGTCCATGTATTGATCTAATTTGTCATAAATTGTTGTGTTGTAATGGATTTTGTTTACTCCCAGCATGTTCTGGCTCTGAACTAGCATTGAAAGCAGGTAAAATTCATCTGCAGATGGAGTGCTGTCTGTTCTCTCACAGGTATTCATTTGCTTTAGATGGGAAAGCATCAGGGAAATACCCCTCTCTGTAGACTACCTTACAGAGTCAGAGCTCTGGGGCAGAGGGTTTGGTTGTTTGTATATTTATATTTGGTTATTTATGCAACCCTTGTCTTATAAGCACTGGTGCATGTATTTCACCTCGCTTTGTGTCAAAAGTAGTACTGTCCCCATTTTATCGCTTCATGAAGAACTGTGTTGTGCAGTTTGAGATGGTGCAGAAAGTCTGCATTAAAACTGGGAACTAAACCCACACTTCTCAGATTCTTAGTTCAGTGTCCAACACTCAGGAAGAATGAGGAAAAAGGCAGGATGATTTTTGTGCTTATTTAAAGATACATTTCCATAGTTTCGTGTTGAATTGGCCTGTGGAGCTGAACAGCTTCAATGTAGCATTCATTAGGATAATGATCTTGAGAAGGAGTTTAGAAGAATAAAAATGTAGGGGGGTTGTGCATCCTCTCTGCAAATTGAATTGCAAGTGTTCTGCAGGAATGCACCTGGCTTTTGGCAGGGCAAAACATATGAACAGACGATCACCAGCAAGTTTATTTACCACAATAAGATTATAAATTGTCATCTGGGCTATAGTTGTTTGACTCTGTGATCTTTCTTCATTGCAATAAGTAGTAAAACCTTTGCCTAAACTATCAGGAGGTTGCTTGATTCAGTGTTTCTGTGATTTGGCTGGCAAATGGTAACTTGTTAGTTGTGGTAACTCAGTTGCTCATTTCTGTGTGTAGCTCTTGAACTGATTTTGGTGGGTAACCATTGTCAATGGAAGGCAAGTGAAAGAAAAAGCCTGGGATTTACCTGGATGTAATCACTTTTCTCTGGATAGTCTGGATAGAAGCAGATCTGCTTGTAGAGCTGATGGCAAAAAGAAATGAAAAATGTTTTGTCTGTGTCTAAGTTGCGGGCCTACTGAAATAAATGTCACCCTCATCTGAGCTGTGAATTTTTATATTCAGAGTTTTGGCTGCAAATGGACAAAGCTGAAGGTGGTGTTACATAGGTTAGTATTTTATTCCCTATCCTCCCACAGCTGGAAGACAGCCTCTTTGCAGAAAAGGTGGAGAGCCTTCCCCTTGTTGAGAACCAAGCTGGACATTTGAGCAGCCACACATTAGTCCATAGTTTCACATTATTCAACAGTGATGTGTGAAGTCAGGTGGCTCAAGCCTATGCGAAATGAACTTGTGGTCTGTGCCCAATCCTTGCGCTGCAGATCTTCTACCCAAGGTCTAAAACGTTAAAATAGCCCACATTCAGGGTTTACCTCTCCAGGAGGAAACCTTGCTTTCAGTGTTAAACCACTGGGCACTTACGCTCGCTGATACAAGGAAGTTGGCATGCAGTAAGGTAGGGTATGAGTTTATGGCTCCCCTGCTGTTTTTGACTCTTTTGTGTGGGCACTTTTCATATGCATTTAAAAGCTGAGCTGCTTCCTCCAGCAGTGTTGAGTAAGAGTGGCTACAGCATGAGTCGCTCGGTGCGCAGTGCCCAGTGTGCCATCCGCTCAGAGCCCAGCTTATCACTCTCTTCCCAGGGTGAGCAAGGCCTTTGAAAATGTTTGGATTTTACAGGAAGCCACGCAGGATCAGAGCAGCAGCAAGGTGATGGGGTGGGACTGTGGAGCTGTGAGACCAGCAGGGATGCACATGCCATACCAGACACAGCTGGGGCACGTTGGGATAAATGTGCCCTGGTCAAGGCAGGAACACTGGTGATACAAGTGGAGAGTGCCATCCCCCTGGGGATGGGGACATTGTTCTGCGGAGCCAGAAGCCAGGGGCTCCCCTGGATCACACTGGGGGCAGGTCATAGCAGTGGGACCTTGCCTCTCCCGTGCCTTTGCCCCACGCTGGCCTTGGCAGAGCCCACAGGGAGGCTGACGATGCTCGGGGAAGGAAGGAGGGCAGCCAATGCTTCCCGCGGTGGAACACGAGCTGGCATCTGAGCAGCCTCACCTCTGCCCCACTGGCTCTCACTGGCCCTTTCTGGCTGCCTGCCTCCTCTCTCCAGCTGCCAGCCCCCGCCAGCTGGCAGGCACCACATCCCCTGCCCAGGTTGGGAGCAGGTAGGAGAGAGGTGGGCTGCTGAGAGGACCAGCTCCCTCAGGGCCCTGATCCACCCCAGCAGAGCGGCTGGCTGCTCCCTGGCTCCCGGTGTCAAGCACGTGTTTAAGCTTGTGCTAGTCTCCTGGACACCTTCCCGGTGAGTTTTCCAGAGAATGNGAACGATAAATTGCGAGGCCGTGAGGCAGGACCGGCATGTGTGGGAGAGATGAGTGTGAGGATCAGAGGTCCCCGCTGGGAAACGCTCGCTGGGCTGGGGCCGGGAACCTGAGGAGGTCTCTGTGCTCTCAGCTGCTGCTGCCGCCGCTGTTATGGTTGTTGTAGAGCCAGAAGGGAAGCAGCAGGCGTGTCTCAGGGATGATTAATCATGTATGGAAGCAGTGAGGAAGGAGGACGCGGTGTGCACACGGAGACCAGCACCTCCCCTTAGCCCTGCGCACCTTTGGCTCGCTGACAGCGATCTCTTCTGCTCAGAAAACCAGCCCAAGTGGAGGACAGCCAGAGGGAGACCGTGTTTCACCTGAGCCGAGAGACCGCTCCTTACCCACCCCATCCTCCGGGAAACTTAAATCTCCTGAATCTGCAGAAGAATGAAAAAAATGTGAAAGTGGGGAGTTGAACTAGTCCAGGTGGGAGAAGAGGCAGACCTGACTGAAGGTTTAATTAGTGAGGAGCATGGAAAAAATAAAAGTAGGTTTGGCATCAGCAGGCTGTAACTGCTTCCCAGTTGGAGAGGTGAGGACAGGGCACTGACCAGTCCAGATTGTTGTTGCAGGTCTCTCTTTGCCTCAGGACTTATCAGCTGCCTCTCCCTCCACACCCCAGCAATACCTGAAGGGGAACAACCCCAACAAATAAAAACATAATTTGGCTTTCTTTTTGGGAAAATGTTAGGGGAAGGCATTTGGTTTTAAATCTCCAGGATCTGACTTTCATTGCTGTAAAGACAAGCTTAAGAAGTAGGAACCTGCCTTTTTTTCTGTGAGTGATTTTTTGCAAGGTCGGAGCCCCACAAAAGATGAGAACCAGAAGGTGAGAATATCAAAAACTTCCAGAGAAGGAGACACAGCTAAACCAGGACCAGTGGCAGACCTGCAACTTTTTACTAGGATCCCCAGTCTAATGGCCATTACCTGCAGTGCTCTGCACACACATCTTCACCTTTTAATTTCTCCTGCAAGTAGCAGAAAGTGTCCCCTTTTCTCTACATCACTCATCAAAGATAAGGCAGTATTCTTCCCCCTATAATTTACAATCCCTTTAACCTCAAAGACTCCCCTTTCACAGTCTGTAACAGTTTTTTTTTGAGAGCTTTCCACTGAAGGAAGGTATTTGATCGTATTATCCTATCCCTATTTCCCTCTGCTCAACATTTGCTCAAACACCTTTAACTACAGTGCTGTCTTCTGTCACTGAGGTGGGATGGCTGAACTAATTTTTGTAGGGCTGCTTGGACTCACTACCTTTATGTTTGCCCCTGCAAGACTGCTAGAGAGTGTTATTTAATACTTATAAACAGCTCCACATTTTCCACATGCCACTTCCTCATGCAATGCAGAGCTGTGGCCAGAATCTGGAATGTACTAATTTCTTTAGTTTCCTCCTTTTTTTTCCCCCTTAATTGTTCTAAATGTAGCTAAGTAGTATTTCACAAAGCTAAATATCATCACAAAATAAGAGGAGTAGGGCATAGATTGTTCAGAGGTGGGACTGAAATGGGTCTCTCCAGACAGAGTTAAGTTTGTTATGAAATGTGTGCTATAGGGCTATGGAAAGCTAGGCTACTGTTGGGGAAATGGGAGGTACCTCTGTATGGTTGTTTTGGGATCCCTGGATTAAAAATAAAATAAGCAATGTAGTTTTTCAAGCAGAATTGAAACATGTTGATGGCATCAGAAGCTGACAAAACCAAGAGCTGGAATAAATACTTAATGCTCCTCCCTGTGAGACCTCTGCTCACAGCCAGTAGTCATGGAAAACAGGACAAAACAGATGTGTATGCTCGAGCAAGTGAACAGTACTGCTTCATTGGTTGCTGTTTTGAAGTGAGATGTTTTCCTCTCCTCAGCAATTTGCCAAGCTTCCTTTGTGGTTTCAGTGGCCTGGGACAGTGGTGGGAAGAAGGTGCTGGAAGCAGCAGGTATGTTGCACCTACGCCAGCCCAGCGGGTCTGATTTTGGGATCTGGGCGGAGCTGCTTTGCTGAGAACTTGTGGAGAGGTGTCTCTGCCTTGGCTGAAGGGCCCATCTACTTGTTTTGAAAAGGTGAACTGAGAACAGGTAGAAGAGCAGGGGGGGCATCCACAGGCTGGTACAACACAGCTCCATTTGGAACATTTCCTGAAATGGCTTTCTCTAAAGGCAAGCAGCAAAGGGTGGGGCAGCTGGTGGTCTGCGGTGCCTTCTTCATCCACCAAGGGGCTGAAGTGGGGGCCATGTTAAGGCTTACCCCACAGTATAGGTAGTTTAAGAGAGAGGAGGAAAACCAGGGATGAAAGCATGCAAACCAGGGACAAGAGGATATATTTTGCTCACTCAGCTGGTGGATGGGCAGCAAGAAGAATGTGTTGTTGATTAATGTGAACCATTGATTGCGTTTGGACAAAGGTGATGCTGTGGAGAGGAGTAATATCTACCTTTGTGCTATTGGACCATCCAGGGGTTATTTAGTCCTTTTCCAGTTTGGGGACCATTTAGGTGAGCCCTCCAGCTTTAACAACACAGTTTGTGTTGCCTTCTAGCAGCAGTGCTGGTGGCAGTGGCAGGGTCCTTGGCCCCTGGAGACTGTATCTTGCAAGAGTGGCAGTGGGCAGGACTCCCCCGTCTCAGCTGGCACCTTGGGAGCCACCTGGTCCCCTCCTCTGCCAGGGGATGCTTTCTGATTGTGTAAGGGGAGCTTTGGAGGAGCCAAGGGCTGGCTGCCAGGCTTCCTTTAATTCCCCCAGCTGGCAAACAGGAGGCCTGTGTCGGTTGCCGGGGCAATGGCGGGAAGCTGTGTTAGTTTAATGAAGCATTGGGAAGGCTGCTGTTTCTTTCAGGGGAGTGGGTGCTCTCTCGTCTGCCAGGATGCTCTGCCAGGATGGAGGGACGGCTGCCAAAGGACTCCGAGGCCACGATTGCTATGCCCTTCCCCTTGACTGCTGCCCTCAGCCCTTCCCCGAGGGCAGAGGCCAGCATCGGGGCCATCCCTCAGCACAGCATGTCTGTCTCCTCCCCTTCACTCGAGCCCAGTATTTTCAGTGCCATGCTGTCAAACTTGTCCTCTTCCAAAAGCGCCTGCTGGTTTCTCAGGGAAGACCCCCCCAGTCCCACTCGTGTGTTGAGGACCCAGTCCTCGCCTTAGGCAGGGTGGCTCCCTCCCTGGATGTTCCTTCCCGTTCATTGCCTGCCTGAGTTACAGTGGTTACCTAATTGGGGTGTTGAATGTAGTCCTTTATTTAAGCAAATGAAGACTTGAAGCATCAATGTCTTCATAGTAAAGGTGACCTACAAAAGAGGGAAGAGAAAAATGAAGAGGGGGGAAGGGGGAAAGCACCTTGCATTATTCCCCTTTTCTTATGTCTCTTTTAGATTTAAAAGGGATCTAATGGGGGGCTTGGGCTTTTTTATCCTTCTTTGCTTCTTTTCTTCCCAGTGTGTTATTTCAAATACAAAAGGATTTCTGGTCTTGTTTAACCTCTAGGGGGGGAGGGGGAATTTGATGCACAACTTGAGCTCTAATAGGCTCATGACTATTCAGATAAAACTTCATTAACTGAGTGTTTTAAAAAAATAAGCCTTATTCAGACCTGTTAAAAATCAAGAGAGTGTAAATGGGTGTGAACAAACAAATATTACATGGAGAGGTTGTCTGAAAGTTCAGTAAGCCGTGTCCATTTAATAAAGGGGTAAGAAAAAGCCTCAGGCCACAGACGGATGCATTTTCACACACACAAAAAAAGGTGAAATAAGGCTATTGTCTTGCAAAGGAAAAAAGGGTCTTTTCATATGTGAAAAGATATATGTATTTGGTGAAGATACACAAACAGAAATGCACCTGAATTTTTTTTTTCCTTTTCTCCCCTCCCCCACTTCTTTTTGGTTCCCATTTAAAATACCATATAAACAAATGGTGTCCTGGATGATGCTTCCTCAACTGGTGTAACAGAGCATCGCATTGTCCTGCAGTAACAGCTTTCCACACCAGCTCTTGCAGGACCAAGTCCCCCTCTCCCCAAGCACAGTGGCACATTACATGTGCCCGTGCCCAGTGTGGCAGTGTCTCATGGGGATTTGCAGGCTGTCTGTGGCAGCCCTGCCATGTGGATGGAGCACAAGGAGCCGTCTCTCGGCTGAAATGCACATCAGCCCAAACTCTCCGATGCCCTGTTGCTAGCCCACCTCTCTGGCCCGTTTCTCCCTGTATGTGAGAGTCTCGTGCCCTGTGGAACAGCTGGTAATTAAAAAACCGTGGATGGGGATATTACTGAGTTAACAGTAGTTATTTGTGAGGCTGCTGGAGAGGGGGGGAGAGAGATCTATCCCCAGGGAAAGCTGCATTGACGAGGGGTGGGGGGGAGCAGGAGGGAGGAGGAAGTGGGGGCGAGATTGGCAGGTGACTGCCAGCTCCGAGGAGATGACAGCGGCAGCAGCTCCGCCAGTCCCACTTGAACACTGCACTGCAGGTACTGGGTTAATGGGTGGGAAGTGGTGAAGAAGAATATCAGGGTGGGTGGCTGGAGGGGAGGGTGTTGATGTGGGGGAGTTGATTTCTGTTAAACGCCAAGATAGACATGACACTCTATACATGTAATCATTAGACTTCATTCCTAAGAATATTTTCCTTCATACAGTTTTTTTAAATGCAGAGAAAGCTTTCCCTAAACCTGAGAGTATTCTACCTACAGTCACTTTCCCCTTGCCAAATACTACCATGCTCTACAAAAACAGTCTGAAATGCTGTACTATTTTTGACCATTTCATTTATTTGTAGTGAAATTTTAATTTTTAAGGTGCTAGGAATAGGCTCCTCAGTCCCACATCATCTCCATGTAGCAAGGCCTTTTTTACTGAATGTGAGACTGCATTACAATCTAACCCTCACAATTTTCTTGTCTGATGACACTGACTATCCAACTAGAAAATTGATGTATCCTCCTTTTGCAGGACTGGCAGGTTAGACCTAGACTGGAGTCCTGATTGACATCTGCAGACAGCATTCTTGCTCATGCTCGTGCGCTCTGTCTCTCCCTTGTGCTCATGCTCTCTTTTCCCCCCTCTGTTGCCTTTCGGAGGGCAAAACATCTGTTTGCAAAGGGCTGAGGACACACACTGCACAGGGAGATAAAAGCAAAGAGCCCTCATCCCGTGTAAGAGTTCACAAATCTGTAACTCAGGAGGCTGGCGACAGGGTTTGACAAGGGTTGAAATCCTTTTGTCTTTCTCCCTTCTCATATATTTGAGTTTGAAAAACAAAGCCAAGTGGGGTTATCTCAGATGTGCAATATTAGAGGATTTAGATGTCAGCTTTGCTATCAGCTTCATTCTTTGTGCAGAAAAAGAGAAAGAGGATCACGGATTTGCACCTAAGCTACACAGAGTGATGCCAGTGCCTTGGTTTATCACAGTGGAGGAAGCCCATGCCTCTCCCTGCCCACTACAGCGGAGTTAAACCCCAAGGACCTTGCACAGACAGTGCCTCAGTTGGAGTCCTGTCCTTTCCCTCCCTGCAGCAGCGGCCAAGTTTAAGGAATTGGCTGAGAGTTCAAGGCGCATGTATGATTGTCGACCTGCATGGTACAGACAGCAAGGAGAAGAAGCTTCAAAAATGTTGCTATCCTTTTCTCTCCCAGGAACAACAGCCTCCCAGTAAAATACTTAGCCATAAAAATAGGCCTTTTCTTTCTGACTTGCTATGGTTGTGGAGAGGACCACCACCTATCCTATGCCTGTGGACCTGTGGTGTTACAGATTTTAGTCTGGAGACTAGGTAAGGTGTTCTCAGCTGTGAAAACAGCTGATGGGCTTGTTCTAAACATCCAGTTTAACCTATGACTTAGGTATTGTACTGGTTTGCTTATCAGAAACACCTGCAACAAAAGGGGAAAACCCCTTCTGATTTTCCAGTACTGACATAAGTATGCTGATTTACATTACATGGAGATACATATTTTCACCACTTGACAAAGAATATCACACTCATGACAGCTTCTTGTCAAGCAAGTAATCCTACTAAATAGAAGCATGACCAGCACCATCCGTTTTTGAGGTCTCTTCTGTGTGGTAATTTCTAGAGTCCTGGTATGGCCAGTTTTAGGGAACGGTGTTTTAATCTGGTGACTACCTGTAGTCTTTGCTGAACAGCACTGGAAGCACAAAGCATTTTGCAGCTTTGAAATTTACATCATAGGCATCTTAAAGGTACTTCTCAAGTGTGCATTGGTTTTAAAGCTTAGCAGCTGGCCTTCTGTCCATATATATAGATCACACACACTCTGACTTGCTTATCAGGAATGGCAGTTAGTTGAATGCAAAGAAATTATGTTTCTCTCCTGCCTTCATCTTTCCCTTTTCTGTTTTCTGTGTGGAATGAGGATCTTGGGGATGGCTTGAGCTGGACTATGAACCCCCTGGCCTGTCAGTTTTGGTAGGGGTAGAAGGGACTTGCTGTTTAAAGTGCTACCTGCTCTTCAGATGCTTGCACTATAACCTGCTTTATTTTCACTGCTACTGGCATGTGGCAGCAGGAGTTTTAGATGCACAAAGCCTTGCTTGGGGGCAAGGGGGGCTGGGGGAAGACACCGGCAGAAGACAGAAATGAAACCGATAGTTCACAGCTCACAATTAACAGGACTGAGATTTTGAGCAAGTCTCAGGGTAGTGGGAATGGGTAACACAAAGCCAGCATTGGGAACTCATTTTAATTTCAACCATCTTGTGTGTGTGTCGTTGGCTGTCTTTGTTTAAAGAACTTGGCCTTCAGGTAGGTTTTATTTGGACTGCTTGCTTATCCAAACAACATTAATGACTTTTCTTGAGGAGTTGCAGCCTGTACCTTTGCACCCTGGTTCTCCTCTAACCCTGTTTTCTCTTTTCCATAATCTCCTGGTGCCCGGCAGCAAGCCTTTAGGGTACATGCGCAAGCAAAAGGAGCTTGAGTTGGGGAATTAATATTCCTGGAACATAACACCAGCAGCATGCACATGCTGAGGAGAATATTAGAGCTATTAGCGGTGGGAGTTTGGAGTGCATGCAATATCTAGATGGAGAATTCAGTGTGATTAATCTGCCTCTAAGCAGCAGCCTCCGGGCTCTGGGAATTCTGTGGCACGTTTGAAATCAGAACTTTTTTTAATTACCTTTCCGCATCAACAAAACAATTGCAGTTGTGTGAAAATAAGCCCTGCCCTGTCTCTGTTCTTTTTTTTTTCTCCTTCTCCTTCTCCTTCTCCTTCTCCTTCTCCTTCTCCTTCTCCTTCTCCTTCTCCTTCTCCTTCTCCTTCTCCTTCTCCTTTTTTCCTTTTCCTTTTCCTTTTCCTTGGCATGCTGTCAGAGTCGTGAGTATTCACAGTCCCAGCAGCTCTGACAGCATTTTGCACAAGTACAGAGGGTCTTAACCTGGGAGGCTTGGCCAGCCTCCAAGTCAGGTAATTGCATCGTGGGCCAAGCTGGAGCAAGCCCATGCTAGTCAGTGTGTATGTGTTAGATTCCTTGCTCTTTCCCCCTTCTTTACTCCTCTTCCCAGCAAATGCATGTGCCTCCCTTTCTCCCCCATTCACGTCCTCACCTTGCATCCTGGCATGTTGGCAGCCGTGTTGCCTCCCCGCCACAGCCAGGTTGAGAGAGATTCCCTGAGAGAGGAGGAGTGGGATAAACATGGAGGTTTCCTGTCATGCAGTCAGCAGGTTGAAAAAAAAATAGATAAAAAAATCGAGTCGACATAAAAATGGCAGTAAAGTTGTGACCAAACAAGGAGCAAGACTTGCTGAAGGATATGAGATTGGATGGGGACCTTCCTGCTTGCAATTCATACCTTTTCCCTCCCTCAAACAAGCAGAGGCAGGAGAGTTTATTCCATCCATTGCAGCCTGATTTATTGCTGTACTGGCATGGAGGCACTGTAAAACAACAGGGGAAATCTTCCCTAGTGCTGTGGCTCTGCCAGGGCTGGGACGATGCCCCAAGGCACTGGGATTCAGAGTCAGTGTGGGAACAGAGGCTTTGGCCTTTCAAAGACCTGGAAGACCATCTTCTGGATGCCTGGATTTTATGCTGGAAGCACACAGAGCTGCTGGGGTATAGAAGTTTCCAACAAGTGTCTTGGGTTTCCAGGGCTGGTGCTGGAATTTTTTAAAATTTATTTTTAATTTCACTTGGCTGTGGCTGTGCCCTTGACTTACCCCTCTGAATTCCTGGCCTTCAGGCATCATGGAATTAGTGTAAGTGTTTGTAAGTGTTTGAGCTGCCTTGCGTTAAAAGGTAAAAAAAATCCATTTTAAACACAAATAACAGATTTTTATTTTGGGGGGCTTATTTACTGACATGTTTGAGGTGGTGTTAAATTTTGAGAAATTTATGTTAAAAAAATACACCAGGCGAAAAAACAAAAAAAAGCCCCAAATCTTAAAACTTTCCAGGTCACATTAAGCCAATAGCTAATTAATAAGCCTTTTTTTTCTTCTAGGCTTCATTTCAGAGATGACTACAGAAGTCTTGTCATCAGCTTTTGCTCCCACAGCAATATCCAAGCATTGCCTTATATTGGGAGTACATCAAAGTTTCCTGGCCTTTCTTTCATCTACCCCTGTCTGTCTTCTCCTCCCCAGGGCACCTAAAACCTAAAAATACACTAGGGAATTGAAAACTCCACTCTTTTCCTTACTGCCTTGCTTAGGCCTTCCTACATACAACTGTTACCTTTACTCTGACCCCCTTTTACTCAAATTGTAGTTTAGTAGTGGTTTCAGATCCTCAGGTGGGGGGGAAAAACCCCAAGTGCCTGCTGATGAACCTTACCTCTGCCTGGCCCACAGCTCCCAGACCTCTGGCACGGAGTTCCGTTCATTCTGCGTGGCCCTGCTTGCCCGGTGGCTCTCAGTGCTGCCTTCCCTGTGTGTCTTAGACACAAACCCATAGCATCTGCCTGTTTCCATCCTTACCCTGCAATCCCCCTCTGCCGTGCCCCCTCGATCCTCTGCTGTGGCCACTGCCGCCCCTTGATCTTTACCCCTGGACCTCGTCCTGCTCCAGTCCCGGCAGGTCCAAAGGGGCCATGGCAAGTGGTTCTGTCCCAGAAGAGCTGCTGGTGCCTGTGCTGCGCTGGAGGATGGTGCCTGGACTGGCGCTTGCAGTCTGTCCTGCCCAGGCCACTTTTAAAAGGTATTTCCACCGTGGTCACGAAGTTTATTTGTGAAGAAAAACCACAAAAAAACCCCCACAGTATAAAAGGGAGTATGATTTATTAAAAAAAAAAAAAGGCAAAAAAAAAAGCCATTTTCTTGGCCAGCCATTTCCTGAGTTCCCTTTGTTACTACTGCAGATATGTGTTTGAATAAGAGCCTTTTCCCCTCCCCTCTCCTATTCCTCCCTGTTCTACCCTGCAGTGAAGTCACAATCTGGCGTTTGTGGGCTCTGTGTGATGTCAGAGACTCGGTCTTGTGACTTCACCGGCGGGCTCAAGCAGAAGGTGCAGAAGAGGCTGAGAGAAGAGAAAAAAAGCCCCCT
>VYXD01004246.1:40079-50320 GCA_013397195.1 Hylia prasina | reverse complement strand
ATTGGTTATGGGGTTTATGCATATGCGGGGGAGTGTAGGGGGCGTCCCCCCCCCCTTTTCTTCCCCCTGTATCTCTCGCTGATGATTGTTTTTTAAAAATTGTTTTGGTTTTGGATGTGGTTGTTTTTATTTTTCTTTGCTCTGCAGGCTCAGAGTAGCACGGGGGTGAATGGGGAGGGGGCCTGCCATTCCCCCGTGATATGTGGGTGCACCAGGAGGGAGAAGGGTAAGGCCTAAGGGTCACATTCTCAAAGGCTGTGAGATATGATTTCTGCTTTAATAGCTTCATTGGGGGGAGGGAGTTGGTGATTGTTGTTTTTTTACTGACAGCTGCACAATAGCAATGTGGGTACACAAGCAAAGAGCAACCTAAAAAATATTAAAAAAAGGGGGGGAGAGGAGTGGAGGGGGTTAGCTTGCCACTCCCTTGTTTGGTAATTTTTTTTCTGTGTCAAATTTACTATTCACTTGAGATTTTGGACAAAGATGGGGGCAGTGGGTGGGCTGCTTTGAGTTTTGTGATACAATATGACTGGAGCAAGAGAGTAAAGCGCAGACAATTAAGGATCAGCCGTGAGGGTTTTGCTCATTCAGTCTGTTGAGGAAGCCGTCATTTTGTGTTAGTGTGTGCGTCTGGAGGAGGAAGGATAGCGACAGTGGAAGGATGCCTAATGTTGTGGTGTATTTGTACTTGATAAATGCCTGCTCCAGGAAAAGAGGGCTTCAAAAGAAAGGGATGAGCTAAAGGGGGTCCTTCGGAATTTGCCCTTTGGTGAAGCCACTTCAGACTGGATTCTCGCTGCTGGGAATGTGATGTTTTGTTGCCACCTTGAAAAGGGAGGGCTGAGAAACAAAAAGGGCAGATGTCAGGCAGGCTCCTTGCTGCCACCGCTCTGCCGACGCATCTCACTCCGATCACCCCGATGACCAGTGGTTTCTCTGCTGCTCTGGCTTGTGAAGCTCCTGCGAAAACCATCACATCCCGACTGCCTGCAGGGCCAGGCTTCTCTCCACTCCCGGGTCACTTGGGTCCTGCTGCTGCACTTCACTTCTAGAGACCCAGAGCACTTCCTGCTTTTGTAGTTATTTATTTCTTTATTTCAACTACTGGACTCTGGCTGTCCTCTGCCAATATGTTTCAAGGCTGATGAATAGCACCCCCTGCAGTTATAGAGCAGATCTTTTGTTGCACAGATGTGTAATTAATTGTGGAGCACTTTCGCAGTCTGAACAGGCAAGTGGATTCTTGGAAGACACCCACCTACTGCCACCTGCTTCTCAGAGCCCAAGCTCCATGGCCCCTGGGGAAGGGACCTGTTGGCCACAGCTTAAGAACTTCTGTCCTACTAGAATGATGTGAAACAGGATTCGAATCCAGGTCTTTTGTGTAAAAACCAAAAAAGAGACAAACAACCCCAAACCCGAAGCACTGCTGCGCCACAGGACTCTGCTCCTCTGCCTCTGCTCCAACATGAAAGAACTTTTAGGCATTTTTGCATCTCTTTTCCATCACAGTGGTGATGTTTAGGGATTTTTTCCTTCTTTTTTCTCTCAGAGGGGAAGTAAGGATTTGTAACTTTGTAAAGCACTTGGAAGATAAAAATCCTTGTCTCTGCAGAATACTGTTGGCTTGTCTGAATCACTACCTAGCTTGCCTGGGAAGTGAAACCTAGAATTACCCCACAGGCCACTTGGAGGATTAAGTCCAAAGAACCATTGAGGCTCCTCTTTTGGACCTCTGGCCCTAGGGAGCGCAGGACGGGAGTGACCAAGTGAGACTGGACACTGCATGTGAGTCTGGGAGGTGGGGGATGATGAGTGAAATGCACCGTGTAAAACTGAGGGCAGAGGACATTGGGGATGTGATTTAGCTAAGATTAGATACAGAAGAGATTTTAAGCCTCATTATTTTGTCTGGGTACAGCAGAATTGTCCCCTACAGGGCTTTCCTCAGTTCTTTATCTACACCTGCTTTTAAAAGAGCAGAAAACAGTGGAGAAAACCCTTTCCTTTGATTTCTCTTCAGCTGAGGACATCCGTCACCCAGGAGTGTAACTGTAGGTGTTGAGGTTGGGAGGAGACGTGCATCACTTCAGCCCCATGCTAGGATATGAAAGGATTAAATCTCTTTCCTAAGTAAAGTGGAAAGTCCCCAGGTATCTTCTCTCAGGCTCAGAGACTGCAGTGGGAGAAGGAAGCAGGATCCAGCTGGGTAAGAGACCTCATCAAGAGGATAAAAGCATTTAGGGTAAAGGACAGTCTGTCTCCCTGAGCAGGGGAAGTAATCAGTGAGGATGTGCAAGGGTCTCTCAAAAAGCCCTAGGCAGGCAATGTGTGTATCAGAAAATAATTTTCAGGCAGTGGTGAAGGGGAACGAGCTGAAAGTGTTAATTAGTTCCCTCCCCTGCCCACTTCTGTTACGGTATTCCCTTTCTTGTAACCACAACTGTTTCTCATCTTTCTTTTCCATGTGTTGGTTTGCTTTTTTTTTTTTGTTTGTTTTAGAAAAAAAACCACAAAAAACCCCCCAAACAAACAAAAACTTGTTTCCCAATGAAAACGACTGTTAAGGAAACCTCCTACTTATCACCTGAGGCTAGCTGCTGACTTACTGTTTCTCGAGATGAAATAATGCTAGTTGATTGTAAGTAGGGTGACTATCCTTTTTCATCAGTATTAGGAGTAAGCCTTGATCTTTAGCCTGTGGAATGAATCACACTGTAAGAGTTACTTTTGGAGAAGAGTAGTCATTTCTTGTCTCAAGTCATACTCCCTGCAAAACTTCACTCTGCTGTGAAGAGGCTTGGCCCTGATGAGGGCATCCTTGAGCTGGGGGCAGGTACCCCAAGGAATGTGGTATTTCACCCTGGTGAAATACTTTCTCTCCACCAATGTAACTAGTGTCTCATCATTAAACCTGGGTTCAGCTAGGGTTGTCAGGGGGTGACCTTGAATACTGCAACCCCTCCCCCCCATTCCCCCCCTCACTCAATCACTCAATGCTGCTGCTTCTCATTGAAAGTGTCAGTGTTGGGATAGCTTGTTTTCTTATTTGGAAGTTTGGGCTATTTCCTAAACTTGCTAAAACCAGTGGAGACTTACTGAGTTTTTAGGTACATTTGGTAGGTCAACATGAACTGTGCTTGCTGAGGTATGTGTTCTTGCTTCTGTTGTCCCAAGAAGTGCTGACCTTATTTTCAGAGTGCTGATGGAACTGACAGTATTTTGTTTAGGTCTAATTACTCACAACACATTTACAGAAGTTAAATGGGAGACCTTCAGTCATAATCGTCTCCCAGGACGAATGGGAGTGCCAGCAGGATTCCCATCTGCAGAAGATAATCATTTCAAGAGGAATGATGATAACCATGATATGTAGGCAGAGGTTTTGTTAGTTTGAGCCTGAACTTAAGTAGGCAACTGGAAGAATCCCTCAAATCTTCAAATAAAACCAAGTTACTTAAGATTTTACTACATACCTTGGACTCTCTAAAGATAGATTTGTCCAACCTTTAAAAATGAAAGACTGGTTTTCTTAACTGAGGACAGTTCTGGTTTTGTGTCTATTATCTAACAGCTTTTAAAGCATTTTCATCACTTGGGTTAGGTAATGTGAATGAAAATATGCTACTTTTCCCCACCCCCGATGTGTCGGTAGTGTTCATAAATAGTGGAATATGTTGCATTCAAAGTTTTAAGTTCTTTATGTTCTCATATGCCCTATCCTGATTTGGATTTGAGTGCAACTTTGAAGTAATGCAGGGCACTAAAGACACTAACATCTTCTGAAATGTAGAATTAGAGTGTTTAAGCATTGAATAAACTTTAATGAATCTCAGGATACAAAGTAATTAAAGTGGTTGTGTTTGAAGTAGTTTTCTTCCTCTCATGTTTTGTTAGCAAGAGGAGATGTATAAGTAAACTATGGTGGAACTTTAAAAATATTTTCAATAAACCAGTCTCTCAGATGAATCAGAACCAGAGAACATCACTACACATAACAAAAAAAAGCACAGAAGTTGATTTCTATGACAAGAAGTTAATGAGATTTCATGCAATGTCTATCTTTAGTGGACCCTTAGGTTTCTACTACCCAATACAAGTACAGACTTTTTACCAGATGAATGTAGAAGACTCTCTTGGTTTTGGTCCAGTCTGATGCTTTCTGCATTGGCCCCTTGCTGCTGCAAGCTCTTCATATGTGCTGTTTCATGTGCTTGGAATTCTGGAGCATGGTAGCAGCAAGATGACTGGAAGAACTAAAGCTGTTCCTTCAGGGACATTTTTTTTCTCCTGTGCTGAGAGAAAAAAGCTGAGATTCAACAGCTATTGCATATATCAGGGAGGAAGCCAACAGGGAGCAAAGTAAGAATCAAAACTTTAGCTGCCTCTAAAATTTGGAACTATATGTCATGGGGATTTGAGCTTGTTAAGCCCAGAAATTCCCACTTGCCCGTAGGCAGAAAAAGCCACCCCAGCAAATGAAATGTCTGTAAAGGGCTAGCAGAAGTAAGAGAGAAAAAAAATCCCTTTCTGTAAAACATGTTCAGGCGAGGCAGAGTTGGTTTTATGTAAGATCATTTAAAAAGACAAATTCTAATATTTGAATTTCTACTTTTATTTAGATATGCTTAGTAATTCAGATAATGAAGATTTACTGATGGTCTTTCCTGCCTTGCTGGAGACAGTCTTGCTGGAGAATCATATTTGTAAGGCTTACTATTTTAATTTCCACCTTTATTACTCTGGGCATCTGCATGGAAATGTCATTGGCTTTTCCTCAAAAGTTCAGCTTCTGTTGTTTCTCGCTTTTTTTGCTGGACTCAGATTCTTTTGTCTGCAGCATCACAATGACTTTCATAGCAACTAATTCTATTCTGCCAGAAACAGCTTTTTGGCAGGAAGCAAAAGGAAGAAGCAGAGGAGGTCTTAAAGTACAAAGATCTTATTTTCATGAATCAGCACTTTGTAATGGGAAGATGAAAAGGCAGAAGTGTTGCACTGTTTTAATTCTTTTCTCCTGCTATGATTCACACTACCTACCTTCAGCTGCTTTATCATTTTTCCTTCCTTTGAGATGCTCAAAGGAAGATGAGTCTTTCAATCCATTTGTTGTTCTGTTGCAGGAAGGGGCTGTAGGACTTAATGCTATGGCTTATGAAGATACTCCCAGTGTCTGGAGGAGAGTAGCTTCCAAGTGGTGCACATGACCATCAGTATGCTGAAAATCTGTGCTTGTCCAAAATACTTTCCAGCAAGCACAGATCCTTTGGTAATCTTAAGGGGAAAAGTTAAATATCAGTGAATTAATTAGAAGAGAGCCCTCCCTATCTTTGCTGCAGTTCCTTGGGAGACATCTGATACTGCTTCTCCCTTGTGGAGGGTCAGATGTAACACTTTTAATTTGAAGTTAAGTGTAAAAGAAATAGGAGGAAGGTATGGGAAATCCTGGAGCTAGGTAGGAAGAGAGGTGGGAAATGTTAATGAATGTAGCATGCTGATGTCTTTCTTGGAAAAAGAGAAACAGGTGAGCTGCCCTTGCCTTACACTTGCTTAAAGATGTAGCTGTCCCACCGTGAATATAAGTTTCAGTCCCCAGTTGCATGACCTGTAGGTGCCCAATCTTGCTGTCATGTTTTGTACTATCTATCTTCCAGGTAGTCACTAATGCCCATTCCCATAGCATCTAAGAGCTTCTGGATGAAAACTGTAAAAGTGCAGTGGTGAGCCTGTGCATGACATGAAATTGTGTAACAGGGGAAAAGATTAGGATGAAGGTAATACTTTGAGGGGACAGATGCCATGTCTGTGAGAAATCTGCGTGTGATAAATCTCTGTAGAGGCTTTACCTTCATCCACATCAGCAGTTTTTCTTTCTTTTGTAAGGAAGACATCTCTGAGAGGACCCCACCAGCGGCATTCAGAAATCACATTTCCTCTAACAAACACTGGGGTGCTCGGAGCCTTTCCAGCATATGTTACCTGCAAATTTCTTCTCGATCCCTCATCCTGCATCACTTAACTGTTCTCCCCTCGGCAGAGGGAGCTCAGGGGGTGTGTGAAGATGAGAGGTTGAGGTCAGAAATGGTGTCATCCTTCTGTTCCCCCTCCAAGCTGCTAATATATGCTTTTGGACAGCCACAAAACCGGAATAATTACTGAATTACGGCTAGATCAGAAGTGGTGACCTCAAAGACAGAAGGAGACTCTCCATCTCCATTTGTCAGTCCTCTTGGGGTCAGAAGGACAATTTTTTGCTGGGATTTGTGAGAGAGGGGAAAGGGAAGTGCAAGGTAAGCCTTACATTAAGGCATAACAGGGAAAAATGTTTGCTTTAGCCATTGTAGAGTTCATGTGCAAGATGTAGCATTGCCTGCATGTGTGTAATGACAGCAGCACTGGTGGGAGCAGTGGCACTAACCCAGAAGGCTACTCAGGGGACTTTATTTTGCTCAGAATCTCCCATCCATCACAGAGGAGAGTGCCAAGTCTTGATGCCATTTTCCTGCCTTATTTGTGCCTCTATCCTCAAAAGCATTTTGATTAGGAGATGGCAGGGAGGATTTCAGGGTGGAAATGGGTAGGATTTGGAAAGTTTCTGTTATGGTAGTACCATAGTGGCTCTGTACAATTATGACCAAGCTGATTTTCTTGCACTAAAAGCAGAGACTTCAGTCTTTCTTATGACTGTGGTATAGCACATCTGCTGAAGTTATAGCACTTATGCTTGGATAATGGAATGTATTTGCTGGAAATTTACATTCAGACTTGTTTAGTTTATTGTGTTGATTGTAAATTGATTCTTTAAGGGTTTAGGTTTTTTTTTTGTTTGTAACCATTTTTGGCCTTAAATCCCTGGGTTTTTTTCTTCTTTTCAGAATTGAAGGGTGAGAGCATATAGATGTAACTGAGTTACATCTATAACTTGAAGAACTTTAACCTGAAGTAGAAAGGCTTGCATGGTGTTAGATCACCACGCTGATTGTGTGTGTGGGATTGTAGTCCTAGTAGCATGATGAGGTCACTTTCTTCATTAGTCCTACTAATGTTTTATTTATAACAATTTTTTTGTGTGTAACTGACGGTGGTCAAGTAGGTAGATGTCATTGAATGGCCAAGTAAGAAGGTTGAATTTCTTTTTTCTGGAAAGCAAAGTGTTCAGTGGCAAAGGAAAACTTGGCAATGTGAACAAGGTGTACTAATGACAGTGGTTTTTCATCTGGAGTCTGCAGACAGCCAAAAATTAGTTTCTGAGAGAATTAAATTATCCATTAAGCTCAGTGGGATTGTACGTTGAAGCCTGATATATCACCTGGAGCGCTGCAAAGGATACGGCATCTCTATTTGTGTGATATTTAATAATATAGTTTTGATAACTTTGTTTACATTCTGCACTTATATTGACCCTTTGTATTACCAGTGATGCCTACTGTAATGCAACAGCTGATGATGGTGTGACAATTATCTGTTTTTATAGCATGAGCTCTTTTAAAACTTCAGGTCATCCTTCAAAATCAGCCATATATTTTTTAAGCTTTTAAACAGTTTAAAAAGCAACTTCTGTTGTATTTTCCGTGTAACATCTGTAAAGTAGTCATAACGGAGATGGGCAATGCTGCTCTGCAGCAGACTAGAGATCAGATACTTAACTCTATGAAGTCACTTATTTTTGGTCCTTTGAGAAATGTTTGACTTGGGAATGGTTGCTGTCCTTCTATTTTTATATGCATTTTTGAGCATTTACAAACCTTCTGCAATTTATGCTGCAACTTCATTTTAGACATTAGGTAAAAAATACCTTGATATAACAAGGTTATCTAGATAAGCTGTGCTCTCATGTATTTATATACACCAAAGGGTTTTTCCTTAAGGTAAATTTAAGTTTAGCTTAAGTTAGAGTGCTCTAAGCACTCCTACCTTAAAAATCTACATAAAGGATTGACCTCAATTGATGATTCTCTTCAAAATCAGAAAACAGATAATGGAAAACCAAATTATAAAAATCTTACCGAGTTCCCCCACCTCATCACAGCTTTTATAGCAGTCCTGGATACCCAGGGGGAATGCTGCTCTAACCAAGTGCTTAGCATGCTGTGGCAGTCAACAAGATTAAGGCTGTTTCTGACGAGAGCAACCTCGCGGTTTGTCATGGTGAATGTGCTGTTGGAGCCTCTTCTGCAGGTGAAGGAAGCGATGACCTCCACCTCCTGTGAGCAAAGCCCTGTGCCTGAAACAGCACCTGTGAATGGGCAGCCAGTGTCGAGGAGAGCAGGGTGTACTGTACTACGAGAGCATGCAGTAAGGCAGCGCCTATGTGCTCCAGCTGCAATTTCCAAGGAGCCGATGCAGAGCAGATCACAGTATTCTCATCTGAGGGAGATAAGGCATAGATCACAGCAGTAGACTTGTCTCAGAAAGGAGCCAGTGCCTCTCAAGTCCCAAGACGAGCGACCAGAGGAGCAGGCAAGTCTTTCCTAGGTGCCCCACATGGACAATTGCCTGACCAGCAGCTGGAGAGTCCCTAACACCCATAAATTGTTAACTTGAAAGACAAATGGTAAAAGCACATGTAATTGTTGTCTGCTCTGGTTGTTTTGCTCAGACTACTGGCATCATTTGAGGCTTATCTAGATGGAATGTCAGCGAGCCTCCATATTATTTTTGACAGATAATGCATGGTATGAGATGTGGTGGTTTGTATTTATTTTTCATAAAAAGCAAGTCACATGTGGAGGAGCCATTAGTGAAGTTGTCAACTGGCTGTGCTTACAGTCCTTCTCAGCAGTTCATTGCATTTTGGATGAGCTCTGAGCAGAGGCCTTTCCTTGGAATAGGGCTTGCTGAAGATCTGGGAAACAAAGCTTGGGAAACAGGGCAGTTATTGAAAGTGTCATATCTGCTCAGTAAAGTTCCTGGCAAAGCAAATTTTAAATGATCTTGAGCTTTCTCTGCTCAGCACGTAAGAGCTTTGCAGACTGCCAGCCCTACTGCGTTTTCACGTGAAATGTTCTGAGTGGCATATGGAGGAAACTGTAATGTCATATAGAGCTTCCTTTGCTATCATACAGGCTTAAATGAAGGACGTGATGATTTGACAGGCCCTGCATCCTTGCTCTACAGCTCCCCCATCCACCAGTCTCCTTGCCCCCTCGCTCTCAAACCCAAAAACTAGTGAATAATCTGAAAAAAGCTTAATTGTCTCTCCAGCACAGAAGTGCAACTAGACACACCGGACTCACAAATGCAAGGCCAGTGCGGACTCGGGAGGGCTGGCAGTGCCAATTCTGATGGCCCGAGCGGCTCTGAGCTGGCGGTGCGCAGGCAGGCGGGCTGCGGGGGCAGGGCAGCCCGGGCACGGCCGGTGCTGCTCCCGCCGGGCGGGGGCAGGAGAGCCCAGGCACCGCCGCCTCCATGTTGTTTCCTGAGATTCCCCGCGGCTCCGCTGAGGCACCTGCGATTCGGAGCGCGCCCAGCCCCGGCGTATGGCCCGACTGCCGCCTTGATGCGTGCTCCAGGGCTCCGGGCCGGTAGAGAGGCCTCCCGGCCTCGTCAGGGCTCGGCCGCCGCTGTCCGCGCGCCGTACCTGGCGGGGCGGCCGGGCGTAGACAAGTGGGCAAACGGAGCAAAATCCGGTTCTTAAAATGACTTGGGGGAGCGGGAGGGTGGGGTGGAGAGGGGCGGTATTGATTTACGAGGAGAGGGAAACGTGAGCTGCCCCGGTGCCTGCCCCGGCCGGGAGTCCCGGTGCCCTCCGCAGGGGCGGGGTGGTGTGGCAGGCGCACCGGGCGCGCCTCGCCCACGTGCTCCGAGCGCGCGCGACGGAGCGGGGGCAGGGGGGACGGCGCGCGGCTCCTTTAAGCGGGCGCGTGGTGGTGGGAGGGGAGGTGGCTCTCTCACGCGCCCCACCCCGTCCCTCCGCGCGCGTCCCTGCACGCGGGGGCGCGCGCGCACGCGCCGTTCCCCCTCCTCTCCATCCCTCTCTCGCCCGGCCGGGACTCGCCGCCTCGCGCCGCCGTTCCCGCTGGCGNAGGGGCGGCCGCGCTTGCCCGGGCTGTGTCGGTGTGTGGGAGGCCTGGGGAGGGAGTGCGAGCTCCTGGCGGGGAAAGCCGAGGTCGCCTGGGCGTGTGGGAGGGGTTGCGAGGGTCTCATCCGTGAGTTGGGTGACGAGCGCTGGGTACGAGGGGGGGCTTGTGAAAGACCTCCCACGTAGTTTAGCCTTCTCTTCCCCCCCCCCCCCCCTT
>VYXD01004246.1:0-40051 GCA_013397195.1 Hylia prasina | reverse complement strand
TTTTTCCCCTTCTTTTTGTGTGTGTGTGTTTTTTCTTTAAATAAAAAAGTGATTGTTTACGTGTGTCCAAAGAGGCCCTCGTGCTGCCTGGTGGGGTGCCTACCTGTTTTCCTGTCCCGGAAGAATGGGTTTTTGGAAGAATTGTCAAGTTTTTGTGGGGATTGGTTTTTTCGCTGAAGAGATAAAGGATTAAAACTGTTGGACAAGATGGATGCACAGTGCTCAAATTGTAGTAGGTGGACAGGCTGTGTTGGTAATGGTTGAGGCTTGCAGTGTCTCTGCTTTTTGGAGGCTCAACGTAGCTGTTGCTTATCTGCAGAGATAATCAGGATATGTGTTTGGGCTACTCTGAGAATCAGCTTATCTTTTGTTAGTCGTGCTTACTTGCTGGAAGTTGTGTTTAGGGCTGCAGTTGGGAGATATCTTTCCTACCCTGAGGGGAGGAACAAGAGAAAGAGAAATATGTTACGTAACAGAAGTGTTTTGTCCTACGTATCAGAGCTGTCTAATGGTACTGGGGTTCTGTTATTAACCTGAAAATAAGATGGTTGTGTGTGAATCAACAAGTAGCTATCTCTGAGGGTAGATTTGGCTCTGCCAGAATCCTTTATTTCTTGTATACTGTCTTTTTATTCATTAAAAGGGCCAACAGTTTGATTAAATTGCATCGTTGTTTGCTGTGCCGTTCCATTTTTTTAAAGTCCTCTTTTGAAAACAAACAAACAAACAAAAAGAAGTACTCCTGTAAGGGGATGGAGTTTCAGCGCTTGCTGTGTTTAGGTTAGCATTTTGAAAGCTGTTAATGTCTGTGTCGCTTGTTGCCATCAGTTGCTGCACGCATGGGTAATTCTTTAGAGAGTTTGATTTCTAGTATGCTTCCTGACCAATAATGTGCATGGAGCAGTTGGATTACCTCTACTCAGATTTTATAGAACAATAAGTGACTGGGTGGTGGAGATGGAGCAGCTTCTGGGTTAGGTTTGTAGCACATTGGCCGAGCTCAATTCAAGAAGAGCTGATTTCTTTTACACGTTTTCTAGAGTTTTTTTCAGATAAGCTTGTTTTTTGAGGCTTCTTGATGGGTATTATTATATAGCCTAATCAAGTGCATTTGGTTAAGTGTATGTGATAAATAATTTTTAGTGTTGTTATTTGAGTTTTCAGTTAGCTGAAATGTTTTTTGTTTGTTTGGGTTTTTTTCCCTTTAAATCCACATCTTCAAATAGGGTTCCATGGTAGTTCCCTTCAAGCTGTTTGAACCTGTATTATGTGATCTTAGTATTAGGTTCCATTGGCATTCAAAAAGGCATCTGCATTCTTATACTGCAGAGAGAATTACTATGGAAAAAGTAAAAATAAATGTAAGAAAATATTTATTCGCTTAGTCATCTGTCTCTTAAACTTTGTTAATGCTACAGGGAGCGGAGGACAGTAATTCCTCATTTCTGTAAATTGCTGGTACATGAAGTGTATATTGTGTATTCTGGTTAAATTATCAAGCAAGTTACTGTGCTATTGAAGTGAAAGTATGACAATGCTTTTTATATAAAAATGCTACTTTCCTATTGTACGCTTCTAAATCTTGTAGTTTTGGGATAGCTTTTGAGCTTTATATTGATAGGTTTAAATGTCTAGGGGGAAGTTCTTGGACTTTTTTGCTAGTTTGATATTCTTCAGACTACTTAGCTTTAAGTCTTTTAGCATCCTTTCCAGTAGAATTGTGTGTGTTTTGACACAGTTTGGGTTTTGACCTATAAATCGGTTTTCAGAGGTTTTGGGGTTGGTGAAACCTGGATTTTTGTTGAAACATATACTTCCATATACCTTTGTAGCCTGGGGCAGGTTAATTATGATTCCCTATATGAAAGCTCTAGAAGCAGTGTCATTATTAGTGACTTTGATAGGAAATTAGGAATTTTGGTTTTGTTGGTGTTCCTTTTCTTTGTTATTAATGCTTCATAAAATAGCCTGAAGTGAATTTTTATTAAAGGAGTAAATCTGGTTCTATAATGTGTAAATAAGGAGTGAAGGTTATTTAAATGAAAGAGAGTTTATTTGTGTATTAGTTGTAAAGACCTCTTTTTATTGTCAGAAGAAGTTTCCTTAATCTTCAGCTGATGAAATAGGCTGTTACTGTTTGCTACATTTTAAAGGATACTCGGATTGTAAGTAAAAACATGTTTAATGGTTCTGGCTGTGATTGATACATGTATGAAGTTTGTAGGACAAAGAGTGAAATGTGTAGGATTTTTGTTTTTATTTTCCCCTCCCACTTCCTGTTGTGGAAATGTGTGCAAAGACAAGCCTTTGGGCTCTTAGGACAATGTTAAACAGAAAATCATTGCATACCTCCTTTCTCCCTTTTTAAAGTCATGTTTAACTAAACCGCTGGTGAAGCACAGCAAAATGGCAGTGATTCCTGTTGCTGTTCCACTAGCTTGGTGTGTTGCTATCTGGAGTGAGGGCATAATAATGTAATAAACTTGAATCATTTCATGCTGCTTCCTTGCCTTCTCTATAATTTGAGATAATGCATAACTTGTCTTTTGACACAGGGCATGCAAGATCTCCATTTGGGTGGGATAGCTGTTTAACTAAAGCATGTGCTTATTTTTCCATACCTTGTTCAGTTATGTTTTATACTTATGAAAGGTATTATACTCATGTTTTGGGAACTGGGGTTCTTATAAGTTACAAGGATTTAGTAATGTTTTTGGCACTGCTGGCTTCTCAGGCTTTAGAGTGTACCTTAACTGGTTGTGTGAAAATTTGTGTTATTTAATCCCATGGTTGGCCTCTGAAATGGGAATGATTATGGACATTAGTTTCTGAAGAGCCAGCTAACTGATTTGTTGGTGGAGACTGGACTGAGACCAACCAACTCTTCCCATTCAAGAAATTAAAACTGTAGTTTGATAGCAAAAGATGGTTTTTGTTGACTACTTTTGGTGAGATCTCTTTCAAAATAGCCTCTTGTTTTCTGGTTTCAGTTATTCGTATGACCCAGGTCCTATTCCTGACAGTTCTTGACTATATTTCAGTCTTGACTGATTTGGAAAAATGGAAGATGTCTTTCAGCCATGTGTAGCACTGCTGGTGCACCTGTGTCACACTGGTGTCTGGCCACATCAGCTGCTTGATTGCTTCAGCTGAGCTTTTCCACTGCTGCTTACCATTAAGATTCTTATTGATTTGTTTGGGGTCATTTGGAAAAGCATGTGACATTCTTCATTATGCCTGTACCTGGATTTCCTTTCATTTTCTAAACAAGAAAGGACAAAAATAAAAAGCCAGACCTAAAGACTCAAAAGTCAAGACCGACATGTAATTAGAAGTGGATTTTGTTTAGCCCTGTTGGAGGATAAGATCTGCTCTAGGTGTTCTGGAGTCTGTGATTTGCTGCCTGTTGGCCTTTGAAGACAAAAAAATGTAGAACTGTGTTTTACCAACTCTTGAACTTTTTCTTGCTGCCTTCATGAACAAGCACAAGCAGTCAAACTTCCAGTTTTGGATACAACAGGGCAATGATCTTGCAGTAAGACTCCTGTTTCTTTTTGCCTCTTACCTATGATTCCTGAAGAATGGAGCTAAGCAGTGGTAGCCAAAAATCCAAGCATCCTTCTGTCAGCTCAGCCCGGTGACAGTGAATATGCTTGTGTTTAATATGCTTGTGTTTTTTCCAGTGCTTTTTGTGTTTCTCTTTTACCACAGTGTTTGTAACCTGTGATGATATTGAAAGAGGGGAAAAACTGTTACCAGGTTCTTTTGTCAGGAAGCCTTGGCTTGAGTCCCTTGAGATTTTACCTGTTCTCCATTTGGGAAGGCCATTATTTCTTGCCTGAATTGTGATGCAACAAATAGAAACTAGGAAAACTTTCTTTTCCCCTACCTCTTCATTACAAGCACACAGCCTGCCTACGTTGATACCAATAACTGTGTGTGAATTTATTGCATGTTCTCTGCTGGAATACGATGATTTACTTTGTAGTATTTTACTAGTATGAACTCGGTCATCTAATTGATAGTAAATTGCAAATCCTAAGCAGAACCCTCTATGAACTCTGTTAAAAGCTGAGTACTTAACTAGAAGTTGTATAGGGAGCTACTACGCTGGAAGCTTTAGTGCAGTTTATGGGAAATATTGTTCATATCACTTTCCTTGTAAAATTAGATGCTGCAAAGTGTCTTGATGAGCTTTTAACTGATCTTAAGGCTTGGTGTTAGCAGAGCTGACTGAATGGCTTGTGTCCATGTACAGCATCACTAATGACTGGTAAAAACATAGCTAAAACTTAGTAGCTGAAAGAAAAATACATGCTGTCATATTTGCTGGAATAGAAATAAACCTTCATACACCATAATGAAGTGTTGTTAATCATCCTTCAATTTGATACCTAAAGTTTGCTGTTACCTTTGGTCAGGTGCCTGGATAAAATTCAAGTTTATGGTAGTTGATTTGTTGAACAATGTTTTCTATGAGTAGGTGTTCTGGACTAGTGGAAATGTTATGTGTGATTTTTTAAAATTAACATAAATGGTTATATGATAAATGTAGTGAATGCTGCATGATTAACATTGTTTTCTGCTGGAAATACAAAGCATCGGGGCAGAAACACTCTAGGAGATTTCCTGGAGTATGTCTGTCCTCTGACATGAATGATGAGGTAGAAAACTAGGGAAGGCACCTGCTGGACCTGTGGTTTGTGAAAAGAGAGTGACTGGTGTGTGATGGGATGGTCAGAGACCATCCTGGGCAGTGCGATCATGCAAGGATAGTTTTCAGTTCTTGGGGAAGTAAGGAGTGGAGTCAGCAGAACTGCCACCTCAGACTTCTAGAGAGCAGAGACTCTGGCCTGTTCAGGAGCCTGCTTGACAGTCCCTTGGAAGGCATTCCTGAAGGGCAGAGGAGTCCAGGAGGGTTGGACATTCTTCAAGAAGGAAATCTTACAAGTGCAGGAGCAGGCTGTCACCATGTACTGAAAGATAAGCTAGCAGGGAAGACTGGTCTGTCTGAACAGAGAGCTTTGGCTGGAACCTGGGGGAAATAAAAAGAGATGACCTTTGAAACAAGGGACGTTAAACTGAGGATGGTTACAAGGATGATGTGAGGTTACATGGAAAGAAAACTAGAAGCCCAAAACCCAACTAGAACTTAATCCGGCTGCTACCATGAAAGACAACAAAAATGTTTCTGTAACACACATTAGCAACAAAAGGAAGGCCAAAGAGAATCCTTTCTTGGATGTGTAGGGAAACAAAGTGACAAAGAATGAGGAAAAGTTTGAGATGCTTAATGCCTTTTTTGCCTCATTCTGTAATAGTAAGACCAGTTGTTCTCTGGGTATCCACTCTCCAGAGCTGGAAGACAAGGATGGATAGAAGAAAGAAGCTCCTGTATTCCAAGGGAAAATGATCGGTGACCCTGGTACACCACTTACGGGTACTGATGGACTTGGCAGAAGTGCTCCCTGAGCCACTTTCCATCAGCAGTCCCAGCTACCTGGTGGAGGTCCCAGAAGTTGGCAAACGTGCTGGCTGTCTGCAGTAAGGGCTGGAAGAAGGATCTGCGGCCTACAGGCCTGCCAGCCTGACCTCTGTGCCAAGGAACATCATGGAACAATATTAAGTGCCATCACGTGGCACGTATGGGACAACCAGATGTAGTCAGCATGTGTTTGGGAAAGTCAAGTCCTACTTGACCAACCTGATCTCCTTCTGTGACAAGGTAACGTGTTTAGTGAATGAGGGAAAGGCTGTGGATGTTGCCTAGCTGGACTTTAGTAAAGCTTTTGATAGTGTTTCCCCTGGCATTCTTCTGGAGAAACTGGCTGTTTGTGGCCTGCATGGGTGCCCTGTTCGCTGGATGCAAAACTGGCTGAATGGCCAGTCTCAGAATGTTGAGGAATGGAGTTGCATCCAGCTGGCAGCCAGTCACAAGTGGCGTTCCCCAGGGCTCTGTGCTGGAGCCAATCCTATTTAATGTCTTTATTGATGATCTGGGTGAGGGGATTGAGTGGATCCTCAGTCAGTTTGCAGATGACACCCAGCTGGGCAGGAGTGTTGATCTGGTGGAGTGTAGGAGGGCTCTGCAGAGGGATCTGGTCAGACTGGGTTGATGGGCCAAGGCCAATGGTATGAGATTCAATAAGGCCAAATGCCAGGTCCTGCACTTGGGTTCCAACAGCACCATGCAGTGCTGCAGGCTGGGGGCAGAGCGGCTGGAAAGCAGCCCAGGGGACTCACAGCAGCTAAAGGTGTGTGTGTGCCCAGGTGGCCAAGAAGGCCAGTTGCAGCCTGGCTCCTATCAGATACAGTGTGGCCAGCCCCGGTACACTTGTGAGGTACCTTGAATCCTGTGTCTAGTTTTGAGCACCTCACTATAAGAAGGACATTGAGGGGCTGGTGTGCGTCCAGAGAAGGGCAGTGGAGCTGGTGAAGGGTCTGGAGTGCAGATCTTTGGAGGAGCAGCTGAGAGAGCTGGGGTTATTTAACCTGGAGAAAAGGAGACTCAGGGAAGTCCTTCTCGTTCTCTATGCTACCTGAAAGGAGGCTGTAGCCAGGTAGAGTTCAGTCTCTTCTCTCAAGTAACAAGCAATAGGATCAGAGCAGATGACCTCAATTTGTGCCAGGGGAGGTATAGATTCAATATTAAAAAATATTTTTTACCTGAAGAAGTCAAACATTTGAACAGGTTCCCCAGCAAAGTGGTGGAGTCACCATCCCTGGAGGTACTTAAAAAGATGTGTAGACATTTTGATTAAGGACATGGTTTTGTGGTGGCTTTGGCAGTTCTGTGAGAGGGGTTGGATTTGATAATCTTAAAGGTCTTTTGCAAGCTATTGGATTCCATGACACTATAAACCATGTCTTTCCGTTTTGTCTCTCATCTTGTATTCTGGGGAAAAAGAATGAATTCAACAGCATTCTGTTGTGTTGTGTAAGTTGGTGTGCTCACAGTAAGTTTCACCTGTTTCACTTGTGTGGAGATGGGGAGGTTTCTCTTCTCTCCCTTCCTCCCAACATTTTTGCACGAAATACATACATCTGATTTTCTGATGTTCTTGATCCTGGCCATACCTTGTGCGTATTGCTACATAAAATTGGTCTTTTAGATAGGTGTTGATGAGTATAATAATAATAGATACTTAGCAGGCAGTAAATGAAATGGGTTGAGCAAAACTGTTACAGAAGGAGGCAGCAGATTATCTTTGTGTATTTATTGCTGAGTGAGTGGCAGATTGTCTTCTGTAGTGTTGGAGAGTGGAATAAGCAGGAGCATAATTGAGAATTGCTCCAAAGTGACACTTTTTATTTTGCATAAGAAAACTGAACTGTGCTGTCCTTCTCTCCCTTCCATCTAAATCACTGCATTTGATGGAGAAACATCTCATCCCATGTTGCTCTGAGAGTGCATAAAGAGAACTGCTGAAGAATTGTTTGTTTGTCAGCTGTGGTAGGGCACTGGTTCTGGTGATGAGCTGGGTGTCCATTGGAGTAGGATAGTCTGTGTCTTTACAGTTCTGACTTCAGCTAATACGGTATTTACTATGGAGAACAGGGATTCTTGCATTCTGGCCTTTTCTCCTTTTGCTCTGTGTACTTGTCTACATTTGGTGTCTTTCACCTTTTCGGCATTAGGTATCTCTCATAATCTGCTTATCAGAGACAAAACCGTGTTGCTTGCGAATTGCTCAGTTGAGTACATTTTTATTTCAATGATGATAGTATCCTGCAGTAAGGATATAGAAATTTGACTTGTCATGTGTTCATTTTGTTTGTTTCCTTGTCTGTTTGCCTTGCAGGAATACAGCTTGTTTTATGTTTGAAAGGTGGAATTTGTGGAAAACCGAAGAGGGGGGGTATATATAATAGAGCTGCTGAAAATAGCAAGGGGAGGAGAAGAGGTTAATTATATGTATACTCTGCAGCATAGTCAAAACCCTGTGAAAGCTGGTAGAAAAAGAAAAGTTCAGTAAACCTGGTCAAACTCACCAGTGAAAGCACATCTCAGCTCAATGAGAAACAGCATTAGGGAGTTCCTGAAAGTGAAAGGGAGGAGGATTTAGGAAATAAACTTCTTTGCTTATCCACAGAACTATAATGTTTATAAAGACTTTGTTGGTGTGTGCTTACTCATGGAATTTTGGCTCTATGTGTGCATTGCCTTTCTGCAATAAGCTAAGGAGTAAGGTCCTTTTGCTCAGTTTGTTAACAGGACTTGAAGAATTAAATCAGGAACAATTCTCAAGTCATTTTTTTTGTTTGAAAGTAATTTTGTTGCCATATTTCTAGCTGAAATAAGGTAGCAAACTTGATTTTTTCATGGAAGATTTGGATGGTTTAGAGTGGGGGCAAAAAGAGATCTAGTCATTCTTTTCTAATAGACTGCTAGGACTAAAGTAGCATTATGAAATGGTAAAATGTAATCTATCCTGTGTGGTTTATGTTAATTGTACCTCTTTCTTTAGCCTCATGAAGGGAGATAGGTGGAGACAGAAACAGTGGAGTCTTCTGGTTTTGTTTTTTCCCTCCTTCCTGGTGTACAAGATGAATGACTTCAGGAGTGTGGGAACTTAAATTTAAGAATGGTAGGACTGATTCGAGAGTAATGGACCATCTAAGCTCCCTCTGTCTTACTTAAAAATGTTAATTCTAGCATTTCCAAAAATTATGCTCTTAGTGCAGTATCTTTGTTATTCTCCACTAACCAATATTTACAGAGGCTTTTTTTCTTCTCTGGTTTTGGATTCATCCCTCCTCTTTCATTTTAGCTGCTGACTTCCTTCAGGGTATATCCTCATATGACATGGAATGCAGTGGAAGCTTTGTCCATCGGCTTTCCAGCTTCAAAGCACTCCTGACACAATCACTGTGGTGATACAGAAATCTTTTGGGGGAAGGAGAGAGCTTTAAACCCTGGTTGTAAGAAGATCTCCAACTGTAGGTTGTTAATTTCTCTGAACTGCTTATGCTCATTAGAGTTAATTTTGTGCCTGTGGTGTGGTCTGACTGCTGTTGACATCCCTGCCTTTGGCTGTGGCAACGAAACTTGGAAGTGTGGAGCTTGTTGGTTACAGTGGCTTGAGTTTAAAACCTAGTTTTTTCAGACTTCCAACTGAAGTGTATTAGAGGTTTAATCACTTTATGCTCCAACACTGGTTTGTGCTGCCTTCTTTCTCTCTCTTTCATCTGTCTGTTGGTTATGCCCATGGAGCTACAGTGGGGATGCATAATGAGGTGGTTCAAGAAACTGGTCTAATGTGAAAATTTCAAAGAAAGCCTGCAGGGGTGGGGATGGATATATAGGAAGTGGGAGGACCTCCTTAAAATAGTCCTACCTCTGAAAGAGTCTCTTGGTTGAATTATTTAAATGTGTAGTTATTTTGTATTAATCAGAACTGTTTTTCCTGTCTCCATGTAAGTATGGCTGTAGTCTTAGTCACTCCCTGTTAGTTTCAGAAAACAAAGCTGACTGTAAGAATGGGTCTGCTTTATTTTGTGCCTTCAACATGAGGCAGATGCTGTGGAATCTGAAGTGTGGAGAAATGAGCAAAGTGATTTAGAAGGATGCAGGTTGTAGGAGACAAGGAGAAATATTAGGCAAAATAAAGTTGTTATTCTAGTGTGAAAATCTTACGAATGCTTTGAATTTTTTTTTTTCGAGAGAAGTTCAAACAGTTCTTATGTTTGGAAAAAATAAGGTTTCTCTCAGTTTTTCTATCAGTAAACATGATATGGCCTTGGAAATATTTTCTTTTAAAGTGTACCATAGCATTAGTATTTGCAGGCCTTCCACACTCAAATTCCTCTTAAGTTTGCATTGATTCAGAGGTATGAAGTGCTGAATTGATAGGAAGAATGATAACCTTGGCCAGTGAAGATGGAGAGTGTTAAAGCTAAATTCTGTGTCTTACCTTAAAGGAACAAAAACCATCTGTAAGAGGACTGGAAGGTTTAAATTTGAGTACAGCTTTTCTGCAATTCAACAGTAATTCTTTAATTTGTTGGTTTCAGTAGATCAAGGTTATATTTCTACCTGAATTTAATGTTACTGCCTATAAAGTAAATAAGTGGTATTATGTTCAACAATGGTTTTATCCTAATTAGTGGCTATAATTCTTATGTACAGTGCGTAGCCTCTATTGTAATAATACTTGCACATAACTGATACAGATTTTATGTCAATTTACTTCATTTGCCTTGAGGAGTTCCCAGCAGTCTTAGTTACAAACTCATTGCATCAGACATCGTAAAAAAAGGATAAAAAGTTTTAATTGCATAGACTATATTGAATAGAAAACCAGACATATTACAGGTACTATTTAGTATGCCCCTTGTAAGTGTCCATCTTAGCAACTTTTCATCAAGGCTGGGGCTACTGCTTAGTATGAAAAATTATAAAAGTTAATTAAAAATAATGTCTTAGAATGGTGGGCTTTTTTTTCCCCTCACTGTCTAGTTCTGAGTACTTTAGATACTGGATAAATTTTTGCGCAGAAGGTGGGAGCTTGGGCAGATAGAACCTGGCAACCTGCTTGCACTTTAATATTTTCGTCTTGCAATTAATAATTGACTTCTCCTCTTCATTGTTTTGTAACTGAAAGGTGAAGGTTTAGTGAGAGCTGTGATGCCTTTGCTAAGCCTCCTGTCTTGCATGTCTCAAGGGAAGCAGATCAGATGTGGTTCTTGAAGTGCATGTTCAGATTTTGCTGCGTTACCAGAGCAGATAGCATGTTTGACTGCTTGAAGACATAGGGGGTATGGACACATTTGCAATAAGAGGTATGTAATGACTTGATCAATTGCCAAAATTTTTGGAGGACTAGTGAGGTGCAATCAGCTGATCTGTAGCTTGGAGGAAAAAAAAAAAAAAAGATGAGCTGAGGGTTCAGTGTTATTTTCATTTTGGTGTTACGCAAGGTAGTTTAACTATTGTATAAAGATGAAGAGCCTTTTAAATATGAGCTCCTGATTTCAAGTGCCCTTCAGTAGCCACGCCACTTAAAACAGTTCCTGCTGGGTCAGTTCTGCTGGTACTGATGTTTGTGTAATGATACAGTGAATGGATCTGTCAGGTCAGAAATGGCTTTTCTCCCTCACAGAATTTTCTCGACTGTATCAGTTCCCTGATCTGACTTGCTCGTGAGTGGCTCTGTTAACACCATAGAGAAGGCTGGACCTTTTCAGCTGGGCTAGAGAAGACCTGACCCTATATGTGACGCCAAAATTGTTGTTTTAATCCTTGACATAAAATGGAATCTGACTGATTTGCATAGATTCTTATTAAAATAGCAGTGTCTGTTAAAAATTTGGATTAATAACTTTCAACAAGAGCTTGGTGGATTTTTGAAAGCTAGCTAAGTGCATCTCTGGTGCTGATTGAGACTGAAAAGCAGTGGCATAATAATAAGGTCAGATATGTACAATCAGCCAAAATTCTGCTGAACTTTGATTATTTGTTGTATTTCTAGAAATACATATTTTCATAGTATTACAACTTAAATACTGGCTTACAGCAGAAGTTGTTCTTGTCAAATTTCTTCTTCATGTTTAGGAATATGAATTTAACAGTGCACTTCACTGAAAGTGGAAAGCTAAACTGGAGATGGTATTTTAGATTTGTTCACTTAGTGAGTAAGGAAAACTTGCAGATGCAAAAAAGCCAGTTTATTTCTGATTTGGTGTTATACTAATTTTTTTTAAAAAAAGACTTTGGATGTGAGGGAAGAAAGCAGCAGCCAAGTAATAGCCACATGCAAAATTTGATTATTTTTTTGTTGTCGTTTGTTTACGTGATGCCTTTTATTATAGCAGTTGAATGCTCTGAATATGTCTGCTCACATCTCCCTTATCAGGTAGGAAGGTACACTGACTCAGGCTTACTGTGGTTGGGCTTTTTCTGTGGTCACTTAAGGAAATACATAGAAAAATAAGTGAATGTAGATTTTATCTAGCAAAATAATTTCCAGTGCATTCCCCTCTCTCAACTGACAAAGCTCACTGTGCTCCTTCTGCCACGCTCATCTGTTCCTCACCCATTCTGTGATAACCATTTCCTTAATTGTTTGGATTTAAGCTGATACATACTTTCTGAAAAGCTGTATAGACATTTTAGTAAAGAAGGCATCGTGTCTCTGTGAGATGATGGAAGCTAGTTACAATCCACTTGGCTAAGCTGTAGCTCATTTGGGGAATTTTTTGATAAAGGTTTTCACCAGGAAGGACAAAATTAAGTTTTCATGTCTTTTTTTTTTTTTGTCAAGACCAGTATTACTGCTGATTTGTAAGATGTGTTGCTAATATGTGTTATTAATTGGTACTTAAGCATGTATAACCACTACATATGGTTTCTAAGACATGCTGTGATTTTTTTAGAATTATAAAATTTGGTTTCCATTAATGCGGTATTCTGGGGTTAATTTAATTTTTATATGCTTTACAAGATACTTCAGTTTAGCTACTTCCATAGGGTCTGGTGCTCTCAGAGATAATTAACTGTATCCTGTTTCAGCTTTGAGTGGTGTCGTAAGGTTTGTTTGACAGACTATATCGTGATGGCTTGGTGAGAGCCAGATCTGACTGTGGTTTTCTCTAAAAGTATGGTGGTGAATAATACCAGAAACACTTTGTGGAAGAAGTGAGCAGTGAATGTTACTGCTTGGACAAACTGGTGACTGAAGGGTTGACTGTCTTGGTTTACTTCTATACGACACCTAATGTTGAAAACAAGTCTTAATTATTCTCCCTTTTCTTTTAAAAAGGCATCAAATGTAAAAGAAATTAGTTATATCTGTTACTTTGTTAAATGCAATCTTAGGTTTGGTCTTTAAATTCATCTTCTTATGGCATTAGTGGTTGATTTGCCTTCTCTTAAAAGCAGCAGTGTTCCTCCAAAACTGAAACAAGGTCAGTCTATTCCCAGCCATTGATCAGGTGTGCAAGTAATAACTCTGTACCTTCAGAAATGGTTAGCAACTTGGCCTTGACAATAGAAATGGTACTCAGTACACAGAAATCCTTTTTTCCTCTATTTCTGTCCGAATTTGGAGCACGGGCATTATTTTTTACAAAATATACTCCTGAATTGCTCATGCTCAGGTTCTGGCTTTTGAGATTGTTTTGGTTATATGTGTTCTCTGCTAATTTGAGAAGATACAATGAGGAAGGACAGTCTTAGTAATTTTTGCATTTTGTAAAAGTTGTGGCAAGAAATGGCTGCAAACTTACACGTACATCTCTGTCACTTGCACAGCATTTAGCAAGTGAGTCTATTTTACCCGGACACTTTATAACCCTCCCAACTTCTTTGTATACATTTTGGCCTATGGAAAATACTAGCTTACTGTTTGTCACCTGCTCCTAACTGCATTTTCTTTCCTGATAAGCATGCTAGGAAGTGAGAGGCTTTTGACAGAGCACTAAAGATATATTGCATTTGATTGCTGCTTGAGACTTCTCTGCACAGATGGATGGTGGTAGTCTACCTAAATCTAAAGAAAATTTAACTAAGTGGAAAGACCTCACTTATGTCCTACTGAATGACCTGATGGTGGTTTCATTTGCTCCTTTATAGGCTTGTAGTCAAGAATTAGGCATGTTCCCATGGTATTTTGGTTTTTAGTTCACTTGTTATGAGCTGTCTTTAGTGATGCATTACTGTGTTGGCATCAGTGTTACATGGGGAGATCTGGGCACCTGTCCTGTTATTTGTCCAGTTTTTGATAATCAGGACAAAAAGAGTTTTAAAGATTTATGTGGCTGTAAAAGAAAGCCTAGCATGGTATATTGCAGAAGATGATCTCACAGAGTAATTTTGGTATGGGAGTACTGATGAATTCTGTTAATCAGCGCTGGTTGGGGGCACTCTGATACTCATGCAGGAACCATTGAAAGATACTTACATGCTGTTGACTAACATTGGATAATCTTGCACACAGTGAGGTCACAATGCAGTAACTTCATATTTTGAGGAATTCCTATGTTGACAAAGTTCTGTGAGGCTGTTTCAAATTATTAAACAAAATATAAAATCTGCATTATGCTAAAAAATAAGTTCACATGAAGAAGGTAAATTGACACACTGCTTGAAATAACTTCATGCGTTTCACAAAAAAGTCTGAGGTTTGGGTAGGAAGACCTATGGGTGTCTTACTGTTCAAGACTTCTGTGCAGTGATTCCATAAGTGAGGCTGTTTTTTATCAGCAACACAAGCTTGTAACATGCTTCCTTTGTTCCTACCAGGTTGAAGGCAAATTTTGATTACTGGGCTATTAGGGCAGAAATGAATGTGTTGCTGGAGCAGAGTGAAACTGCTTAGCCTAGTGAGTGTAGTCTGCAGTGTGTAGATGGATATGCTTAAATGGCTCTACAGCTACAGGCTATAAATACTTTAAAGTCATGCAGCTTTACTGAGAGAGCTGCATGCATGTGTAGCAAGAGTGTAGGTGTGACACTGGAGTAGTGAAAGCTGTGCCAAACTCTTACCTTCCCTTTGAATAAATGAAGATGTTGGATATTGTGTGTGTTGACAGGTACTGTAAATGTGTGTAATTTGTAACTATTAATAGAGCACTTGTTTGGAGGCAGGACTTTGTCCCTTCTGCTGGCAAGGGCATTATGGATGTGTAGGACCATTATGGAGTTTCATATGATTGTGTTGTAGTCTGTAGTTGGCAGGTGGTGCATTGGCCTCTTGGGATCGTGCATGAGGAGGAGTATGTACCAGCTGAAAATGTTTTCTTTAAAGGCTTCCAGTAAAAAATTAATAAAATAGATACTTTTTTTTTTCATGTGGATGGGGGTAGACTTTGAAGGTCTTATCTGTCTGAATGTATGTCATTAACAAGATTTGTCCAGGGGATTATTCTCAGTGGTTTTGCTGAGATCATAGCACTTACATCTAAGCACTCTACAGAGCTGTTACTATTAAGAAAGGCTATTGCTGTAGTAATTGTAATAGCACATTAATGACAAGAAATGTGCTATATGTCTTAAGTTATCAGTGATGTAATGGGTTGGAGCACATCCTATCTTTTTTTTTTACTCCTGTTATTAATGAAATGCCTTTTTTCTTTTTGGCAGCCATTCTACTGGTTATGTTAGTCAAGTTAGGCTCCTTGTGAGATACTCAAAGCAAGTATTGTGCTGATGAAAACTCCTTATTTGTTTGTCAGGGTAAATTCCAAGATTGAAAAAGAAATAAATTGGAAGAGAAAAATACGTTCTCCCTGTTTCGAGTTAGCATATGTAACTTCTGGACTAAATAAATGTAACACGATTCCATGAGATTATGGAGAACAAGAATTTGTGCCTTGGTTGATATTTATTGTATCTCTGTTCTAACAGTTTCTATTCATTATAGAACTAAAATTACTCTTTTTTAATAGTGAAGAAATCTTAAGAATGTTTGTCAGCATTGTTAACATACATTAGCTGGAAAATGTAGCAGTTGTCAAGCCTGTTGGTAGAGCTACAGAGAACAAATACTCAGAGATTAAAGTTTTTGTATGATGTAATGCAGAAGAGGCTTCCTGAGATCTTGTCCAGACTATGCAAAGTAAGCTTCAGTAAAGTCACGTTTAAGAATTGTGTCAGAGATGCTGAGGGAGACTGAGCCTGTGAGAGGATGGAAATGTTACTTTCATGAAAAGAGGGTGGATGTCCAGCACGTGATAGCGAGGGTGTGCATGCAGTCTCCATGGCATGTGAATGTTGCTGATTGCAGAGCCCCAAACTGCTTATCTAGAGAAGCTGCTTTTAACATCTGCCAGTTACAGTAGATGTTCTCTTTCCTTTAGCTTGATAACTTTCTTCTATGTATGGGTTTTTTTCTTCTTTTCCCCCTCATTTTTTTCGCTTTTAACAGCAAGTCACACAGAAAAAGAAAGAAGCTTGCCTTAGATATCCCAGTATTACACCTACGCCAATAGGGCTGGAGCTTCAAACTGATGAAACATCAAAAGCAGTGATGAAAAAGGAGGAGCTTATCCATAATAAGCCTGAACCAGACAATTGGCATAGTGCAGCATTCATAGAAGTGTTATTCATGTGAGATATGTAGTCTTTAAAATGCTAGAAAAGTGGAAGTTCAGCAGAAAGCAGATCTCTTATGACACTTAAAAATATATAAAAAAAGCAGTAAAGTTGACTTCCTAAAGGAAGAGACACAATTTGAAGTATTAACAATTTGACAGTTCCCTTTTGATTCTAGTAATATTATGTACATCAAGCTGCATAAACCAAGGCTGCAACACAAAGAGGCCTTTGAATTAGAGAAGGGGGGCTGCAAAGACATGCAGTGCTGTGGGGTGGTTTTGTGCCTGTATATTCTGTAGCCTACACACACAGATAGTAGAAGATGAAAGACTCCAATGGGAAAGTTAGAGTCTTCTGTAGACAACATACATGTTAATAAAAAAAATAACCTTGGGAGGCAGATTGGAAAAGAACTGGATGTCACATCTTGCCTGCATCTCATTTGAGTGCCTGGGATTTTTTGTGAGTTTGGTGATCTATTTGAACAAAACTTAAGTGCAAAGCTAGAATTTAATTCTCAGTGGGTTCAGCTGAACATGGCAAACACAAAACGTGGCTAAATATGAAAACATAATGCAGGCAAGTCTTTGAAGAAGTCTCCAATCTGAGGAGTTGGCAATCTGTTTCCTGGAAAAGTGTGAGCATTGTCTTAATATTCTTTTAAAGGAAAGAGTCTCTCCAGGTAGCTTTATCTGTATCTTTTTCAGGGAGAGAAAACCAAAAGGTGTTTCAGACATGAAATGCTTTTGTCATCTGTTCATTTGAGAGTTTTGTTTGGTTGGTTTTGGTTTTTATCTTTGTTTGTTTCGCTTTGGTTTTTAAAAGCAGCATACAGGCACATACTTGTTCATTATCCTACTTTTCTTAATGCATCTAGTAATGTGACAGGCTTTTACAGAGGGGCTAACCAGGGTCCCCAGACAATCCTGCAGTTGTGGTCCAGTCCTTGAGGGTGAGTCATAATTCCACATACTGAATAATATGTTGAAATACAAAGGAGAGCCTTCCTGGAGTTTGTTTACTTATGAATTTATTATGTAAATATAGATGATCATACATGGTATTCCAAAATATATATTCTGACTGGCAAATGTTTTCAGTTATGTTTCATTCAAGGTAATATAAAAGTCCTGAGGGATGAAGCTGTAGACTGTTTTGCTCAAATAGAGTGAACTTGCATCAACTTTCAATCCTTTCCCATAAAGCAAATCAGATGGCTGGCGGGGGGAAGACGTGATGTATTGTCTTGTGTTGGTTTTCACCTAGGAGTGTCACTGGAATTACTCAGGAACTGAGCATTGAGTATGCTGGTGCCAGTTCTTTCACACGGTCACACAGATCCCTTCGTTGGGTTATCTTGGTTTGAGCTTTGGTCAATTGTAATTTGACTGTTTGCATGTAGAGATCTTTCCCGGTGTGAAACATGGACCTTAGACATCATTTCTGTGCTAAATCCAAGTGTGGTTTGAAAGCATTGCAGGGTTCTTGTGGCATCTTCAAGCATGGTAACAAAACACTTGGATTACTCCCAGTATTAGCCATAGGAAATAGCTGGAGGGTGAGGATTGTTCTCCTTTGCTTTGCAGACATTGTTGGAAGTTTCTCTCTTCAGGGGCATGTAAACACAGCCAGTTAGTAAATGATGGTGGGGAAATAATAATGCTGGAAATGCGCTCCAACTGGTAGTAGGCTACTGGCCTGCATTACCTAGAAGGTTGGCAGGTTGCAAGGAGAGGGGTTTAAACATCGATGTGTCAGGAAGTAGAAGAGAAATACTAAATTTTAATTGCTGTTAAAACAGGGAAATGAGTGGGGTACTGGTGTGACCAGGAAACATATTATACCTCTTTTTTCCCCTCTCTTTTTCTCCATACCTAGGAGGGCTTTCGAGCTACTGCTCTGCTGCTGAACAGCATGCAGTCCTTTCGGGAGCAAAGTAGTTATCACGGAAAGCAGCAGAACTACCCACAGGAAGTGCATACTTCATCCCAACTGGAAGAGTTCAGCCCCCGCCAGCAGGCCCAGATGTTCCAGAGCTTTGGAGGGAGTGCTGGCAGTGGGCGTCGTGGAGCAACAGGAGCCTCTACAGCAATGCCTGGTGAGAGCTCTGGCCATCAGAGCTACCAAGGTTTCAGAAAAGAAGCAGGAGAGTTTTACTATATGGCTGCCAACAAAGATCCAGTGGTGTCAGGAGGGCAGCAGCCACCTCAGCGCAGGCCTTCTGGACCAGTACAGAGCTATGGGCCCCCTCAAGGGAGTAGCTTTGGGAGTCAGTATGGGAGTGAGGGACACGTGGGCCAGTTCCAGACACAGCACTCGACCCTTGGGGGTGTATCCCACTATCAACAGGATTATACTGGTCCTTTTTCTCCAGGGAGTGCCCAGTATCAGCAGCAGGCTTCTAGCCAGCAGCAGCAGGTGCAGCAGCTGAGACAGCAGATCTATCAATCTCATCAGCCTTTACCCCAGGCTTCCAGCCAGTCTAGCACCTCACACTTGCAGCCAATGCAGCGTCCATCCACCCTGCCTTCCTCTGCTTCGGGCTACCAGTTACGAGTGGGTCAGTTCAGCCAACACTATCAGCCGCCTTCGTCATCCTCCTCCTCCTCTTTCCCTTCCCCACAGCGTTTTGGCCAGTCAGGACAGAATTATGATGGAAGCTACAATGTGAATTCTGGGTCGCAGTATGAAAGCCATGCTGTGGGTTCCAATGCACAGGCCTACGGGACCCAGTCAAACTACAGCTTTCAGACTCAACCGATGAAAAACTTTGAGCAGTCTAAGCTGCCCCAAAGTGGGCAGCAGGGGCAGCAGCAACAGCACCCACCTCAGCATGTAATGCAGTATTCAAATGCTGCCACCAAACACTCTCTTCAAAGTCAAGTGGGACAGTACAGCCAGACTGAAGTTCCTGTAAGGTCACCGATGCAGTTCCACCAAAACTTCAGTCCCATCTCTAATCCATCTCCTGCTGCATCTGTGGTTCAGTCTCCAAGCTGCAGCTCCACCCCTTCTCCACTCATGCCAGGTGGAGAAAATCTCCAGTGTGGGCAAGGCAACGTGTCCATGGGTTCTAGAAACCGAATCCTGCAGATGATGCCTCAACTTAGTCCTACGCCGTCTATGATGCCAAGCCCCAATGCTCATGCAGGTGGATTCAAGGGGTTTGGACTGGAAGGACTGCAGGAAAAAAGGCTCACAGATCCAGGACTGAGCAGCCTGAGTGCTCTAAGTTCTCAGGTTGCCAATCTGCCCAACACAGTCCAGCACATGTTGCTCTCGGATGCCTTGGCACCTCAGAAAAAAAGTTCCAAAAGATCATCCTCTTCCAAGAAGGCTGACAGCTGCACCAACTCAGAAGGCTCCTCCCAGGCAGAGGAGCAACTTAAGTCTCCCATGGCAGAGTCCCTGGACGGTGGCTGTTCCAGTAGTTCAGAGGATCATGGGGAAAGGGTGAGACAGCTGAGTGGCCAGAGCACCAGCTCAGACACCATTTACAAAGGGGGTAATTTAGAGAGACCCAACTCCTCACCAGCACAAAGCTCTCAGAATGAGCCATCAAAACTCAGCAGCAGTCCTGCAGCTAGGGAAGATGTGGCCTCACCTGATGGGAAGGAAGCTGTGGTGGCTGTGGAAAATGCCCCAAAAGTGAATGAAAAGGCAGTTGGGGTTATTGTCTCCCGGGAAGCCATGACAGGAAGAGTAGAAAAGTCAGGTGGACAAGATAAACCTTCACAAGATGATGCTTCCACAGCCCCTCGGGCACCAGCTAGCGCTAGTGGAGCAAAAGAAGCTGGGCATGCAGGGACACAGCAAGAAACTCATGGAGGAGGTAAAGGGAGCAAAAGCGGCGATAACACCAACCATAATGGGGAGGGGAACAGCCAGCCTGGTCATGCAATTGTTGGGACAAATTTTCCTGCAAGAACAGAATCTTCCAAGCCTCCTGGCAGTTTAAGATACAGCTACAAGGATAGTATAGCACCTGGTATACAGAGAAATATTGGTGGTTTTCCACAGTATCCGTCTGGTCAAGAAAAGGGTGATTTTCCAGGGCATAGTGAGCGCAAAGGCCGTAATGAGAAGTTTCCTAGCCTCCTACAAGAAGTTTTACAGGGGTACCACCATCATCCGGACAGAAGGTATTCTAGGAATGCACAGGAGCATTCTGGGATGGCTGGGAGTTTGGAGGGAGCCATGAGGCCCAATGTTTTAATTAGTCAAACCAATGAATTGACCAATAGAGGCCTCTTAAACAAAAGCATGGGGTCCCTCCTGGAAGGCCCTCACTGGGGTCCCTGGGATAGGAAGTCTAGCAGTGCAGCTCCAGACATGAAGCAGATAAATTTAGCTGATTATCCTATTGCCAGAAAATTCGATGTGGAGTCTCAGTCTGCTGCCCATGAGGCAGGAGCACTCTCAGAGAGGAGATCAGTGATCTGTGACATATCTCCATTAAGGCAGCTTGTAAGAGATCCTGGCCCTCACCCCATGGGGCACATGGGTCCTGAGGCCAGAAGTGGAAGGAGTGAACGTCTTGCCCCTGGCTTGAGCCAATCAGTAATACTCCCTGGTGGTTTAGTATCCATGGAAACAAAGATGAAAGCTCACAGTGGGCAAATAAAGGAAGAAGATTTTGAGCAGTCAAAGAGCTCAGCTAGTCTCAATAATAAAAAAACAGGAGACCATTGTCATGCTGCTGGCATCAAGCATGAATCTTTTCGAGGCAATGCCAGCCCTGGAGCTGCAGTCTCTGATGCTGCTCCAGACTACATGCCCCAGCAGGACAGCAGATCAACACAGATGAGACGAGGCCCTGGCAGAACTGGAAGGGGTAAATCACCCTCTCAATATCAGGATCTCGCTGATAAGTTGAAAATGTCACCAGGCAGAAGCAGAGGTCCAGGGGTAGATCTGCATCACATGAACCCACACATGACACTACCTGAAAGAGTTAGCAGAGGTTCCTTGCATTCTGTCTACCCTCAGAATTCGGAAGGCCCATCTCTGACTTCATATCACACAAATGCTAGGCCTCATGCTTTTGGTGACCCCAACCAGAGTCTGAATTCCCAGTATCATTACAAGAGACAGATGTACCAGCAACAACAAGAAGAATACAAAGATTGGGCAAGCAGCACTGCTCAGGGTGTGATAGCTGCAGCTCAGCACAGGCAGGAAGGAGCGAGGAAGAGCCCAAGACAACAGCAGTTTCTGGAAAGAGTAAGGAGTCCCTTAAAAAATGACAAGGATGGAATGATGTACCTTCAAGGTAGTTCTTACCATGACACTGGAAGCCAGGAAGCTGGGCGCTGTGTCATGGGGAGTGACAGTACTCAGAGCAAATGCACTGAACTAAAACATGGAAACCAGAAGTTGCAGCATCATGAATCTGGTTGGGACCTCTCTCGGCAAACGTCTCCCGCCAAAAGCAGCGGCCCTCTTGGAGCAGCCAACCAAAAAAGATTTTGCCCTCAAGAAAGCGATGGGCATCGACGAGAGGAATCTACAGATTTGCCCAAGCCTAGTAATGCTATGCTTAGACTCCCTGGCCAGGAAGACCAGTCTCCTCAAAACCCATTAATTATGAGGAGGAGGGTCCGTTCTTTCATCTCTCCTATCCCTCCCAAAAGACAGTCACATGATATGAAGAACAGTGGCAGTGAAGATAAAGGGCGACTGATGACTTCAGCAAAAGAAGGCGCTGATAAAACATACAACTCCTATGCCCATTCATCTCAAAGCCAGGATGCTGGCAAGTCAGTTGCAAAGGGAGATTCCTTCAAGGACCTGCCAAGTCCTGATAATAGGAATTGTCCTGCTGTTTCCCTTACAAGTCCAGCAAAGACCAAAATATTGCCCCCAAGAAAAGGGCGAGGATTAAAACTGGAAGCTATTGTTCAAAAAATTACATCTCCTAATATCAGGAGAAGTGTTTCTACCAACAGTGCTGAAACTGGTCCAGATACTGTCACTCTTGATGACATCCTGTCCCTCAAGAGTGGACCTGAAGGAGGAAATGTGGCTGGACACGGACCAGAGGCTGAGAAGAGAAAAGGAGAGATGTCAGATCAAGTGGGGCCAGCAAGCCAGGATACAACTGGGGAAAAAACTGCAAGATCTTCAGAAGAGTGGCAAAGCAGCGAGGATGATAGAAACAAAAAAGAGGTCCCTGAAACTACCAGTATTGGTAAAGAAGGAGCAGGATCCAGTGCAGCACCACCACCTCAGAAATCATGTGGTCAGGGAAGGTCTGATGGATCTGTAAGTGGAGCTGGAACTCTGACCTTTTCTGACTCAAAAACAATTTCCCCTTCCAGTGTGTTCATTTCTGAACCAAATCCAAAGTCTGAGGAAAAAGATGGAGATGTGACAAACATTTCACCTAAGCCAGATGGTTTCCCTCCAAAGGGATATTTCCCCTCTGGAAAGAAAAAAGGGAGGCCAATTGGGAGTGTGAACAAGCAGAAGAAGCAGCAGCAGCAACAGCAGCAGCTGCCCCTGCCCCTGCCTCCCCCACCAGCACCATCACAGCCTGCAGAAGGGGCAGGTGCTGGTGAGCCAAAGCCCAAGAGACAAAGGAGGGAGAGGCGAAAACCTGCAGCGCAGCCACGGAAGCGGAAGCCTAGACGGGCTGCTCCGATCGTGGAGCCTCAAGAACCAGAGATCAAGCTTAAATATGCTACCCAGTCTGTAGATAAAACTGACTCCAAGAATAAGTCCTTTTTCCCTTACATTCATGTGGTAAACAAGTGTGAATTAGGCGCTGTGTGCACAATCATAAATGCAGAGGAAGAGGAGCAGAACAAATTGGTGAGGGGTCGGAAAGGACAGAGGTCTTCAACACCCCCTCCTAGCAATGCAGAGAGCAAAGTGCTACCCACCTCAACTTTCATGCTGCAAGGCCCTGTAGTAACGGAGTCTTCTGTCTTGGGACACCTGGTTTGCTGCCTGTGTGGCAAATGGGCCAGCTATCGTAACATGGGTGACCTCTTTGGTCCTTTCTACCCCCAGGATTATGCAGCCACCTTGCCCAAGAATCCACCTCCAAAGAGGGCCACAGAAATGCAGAGCAAGGTCAAGGTACGGCACAAAAGTGCTTCTAATGGTTCGAAGACAGATACTGAAGAGGAGGAGGAACAGCAACAACAAAAGGAGCAAAGAAGTCTGGCTGCTCATCCCCGCTTCAAGAGGCGGCACCGTTCTGAGGACTGTAGCGGAGCCTCTCGGTCACTTTCAAGGGGAGCTTCTTGTAAAAAAGCAACCACTGACGGTGGCAGTGCTGGTGAAAAGACTGCTTTGGACTCAAAACCGTCTATGCCCACTTCAGAAGGTGGCACTGAGCTGGAGTTACAAATTCCTGAACTACCTCTTGACAGCAATGAATTTTGGGTCCATGAGGGTTGTATTCTTTGGGCCAATGGTATCTACCTGGTCTGTGGCAGGCTCTATGGGCTGCAGGAAGCTGTGGAGATTGCAAGAGAGATGGTGAGTACCTAACATTGCTATACAAAATTATTTTCTTTCATTAGCGTATATGTCCTGTTTGGAGTGCTGTTTTTCCTTGTCCTTATCTGATGTCTTAAACAACCATGTTTTATATTTAATAACTCTCTAGTGATGTCCTTTTGATGGCCTCACTTAGATCTCTGCTACCTGATCAGATAAGATTTTTTGGACATCAAAAAGGTGGGTGCTTCTTACCTAGTAAAAGTTCTGGATGTCCAAGGGCTTTCTCTTGACTACAGTGATCTCTTTGCCCTTCCTTCTTCTGTTAGATATTTAATGTTCTCTAGGGCTCTTCTTGGAGTCATAGAGTGAAAGGACAAGTGGTAGCAGACACAAATTGCAGCAAAGAAAATTCTAGTTCAATTAGGCAAAAAATTCCAGTGAGGGTAGTCAAACATTGGACTGAGGGAGGGGAAATGACAGAAAAGCTGTGGAATTGCTCTGGTTTTGGAGGTGCAAAATTTGGTTCTGGGCAAAGCCCTAAGCATCTTTATATCTGAAGTTGGATCTACCTTCAAAATTGGCTCTGCTTTCAGCAGGGGCTCCTTCCAGTGTGAGTTACTCTGCACTGTAATACATATTGTACAGCTATAGGAGAATTTGCAGTCCTTACAAAGTAAAGTGGCCAGAGCAAATTTGCACAGAGGTCTGTAAGTGCAATACGTGTGGGTTTAATACTGATGAATTCAACATTCACAAATCATACTGATAATTGACTTTCTCCAGAGCACAAGTATACAATGAGTGAGAAGAAATAGGTAAAATTAAAGCAGGGACAAAGGAAAACTTGATTCACAACTGCCTTGTTGTGGATGCACTTACTCACTGTTCTTGATTTCCTGAGGCAGAAGGTGATGCTTTAAAACCACAGTTATGTGCCTTGCTTTGCCATCATCAGTATCCTGCATCCCTTTTTTTATGGTTATCTTTTTTGTATTGTTCTCTGTCCTGGGTCAGACCATGGAAGAGGCATAGAACTACTTTTTCCTGTTGCCTTCAGGTATTTCCTTTTCCTAAACAGTGTTGGGATCCAGTTTTTATCTTCTTTCCTCTGCATTGTTGCATACAGCATGCTTGTTTCCTCCCCATGAGCTTTTTCTCTTCAAGTTTGATTCCTGGCTTGTTCTAAATTTTCACTCAACTGTTCTCTGACAGTAATTACATGCTTCTTTGCCCTAACTTGATTTGGCTTGCATTCTTGTTTCTAGTCTCTAATTAAACATAGTCAGTTAATTTCTTTTGGTTTTTATCGAGTAGTGCCTGTGTGCTTGTTCTGATGCAACTGCTGAATTTCTTATCTCTGATAATTGCAAGGTTTCTTCCAGGTTCTCCACCACCGTTTGGATTCTACTCGCAATGTGGCCATGCGTTCATTTGTAGTTCACCAATACTTTGAAATTTGTATCTCTCCAGCCTGATTTTCCCTTTTTACTGTATGTGTCTCACTTTGGATTCTGATTTTTCCAATAGCAAATGCCTTCTTTACAAGTTCTTGAAACACTTGAGTTATCCTCCGGTGATCCTTTTTTGTGTCACCATTTGTGCAAAGGACAAGCCCAGCTGTGCCAAAACGTGCTGTGTTGAGAGCCTCTAATGAAAATTGTTAAATAATTGCAGTCCATTATCCACATTTTTATATGTATTTTGCATGTTGTTTGGCATCTAGTTCTCTTTCTGCATGGAATCTTTATGACTTTCTGATTGAATATGCTTTGGCCTACCCTTTATCACTTTCTTCCAACTATTACAATTGTCTCCTCCTTACAAGTATGACATTTTTTTCCTCTTCTTCTTAACCATTTCATCTGCCCTTACGGCACCTTACAAAAATATCTCCTTATCTCATTTGAACTTTGTGTTCTTTTCCTCTACCCTTACCCTCTTCCCCTTAATCAGTCGCTCAACTTCTCTGTCTTTTCCCTCATAATGCCTATAGAAATAAGTGTTTCTCTTTTCTTCTTAAAAAAAAGTACAAAATGCTTGTGGCCTCTCCTACATTTGCAACTACCTCTTATTTTCCTTTTTCTCTTTCATGTCAAAGTTCTTGGAGTGCATTGTCTGGGGCTCTTGTCTTCCGCTGTGGCTTCAGTTGTGCTCTACTGCAATTGTAATCAGTGTTTATGGTGATCTTTTCCCAGTTAAGGTTCAGATCCAGTGCCTAATTTTCCGTTTTTCTGTCAACTACATTGTCACTATCGGCTGTGCTGCTTTTGAAGTGTTGTTCCACCTTGTTTTCTGCCTGTGTCTTTTGATTGCTTCCTTGCTTTCCATTGTATTCTTCAGAGGCTGTTCATCATGCCTTTTCTGTGGGGCTCGCTGAAGTTTGCTTGTGCTTTTCTTCCCTTTATCCTGGAATACCGTGCTTTACAGTAGCTTTTCGTAACTCAGTCACTTTCTTCAAGAGTCTTGTAGAGCTTCTTTTTTTCCTCCAGATTCATGTTCTTCTGGCACAAACTTAAAAATTGTTCTTGAATTCATAGTGAGTTTTCAAAATCTGACTTTAAAACATGGCTTTTAATCTACACCATCCTTAATCCATTGTCTGTCATTCTGATTTTCATGTCACTCAGATTCACAATCTCCATTTGATTTTAAAATTATTTCTTCCTAATCCTTCCTGTTTAGGGCTGCAAGAAACACTGCTTACTTTCTGTATATGATAAGTAGTATGTAGTCTTTCAGTGCTCTCCACTGTCCTGTCTAGGTCCATTTTTAATCTTTTTGTAAGATTGAACTTTCAGAGTCAGGGACCATTGTCTTGTGTGCACATTTTGTTTTGTTACAGAATCATAAAATTACTTGAATTGGAAGTGACCTTAAAGATCAAACCCCCTGCTGTGGGTAGGGACACCTCCACTAGACCAGGCTGCTTAGACCCCCATCCAATCTGCCTTGAACACTTCAAGGAACGGACTATCCACAGCTGCTCCGGATAACTTGTTCTAGTGCCTCACCACCCTCACAGTAAAAAATTTCTTCCTAATATGTAAGCTAACTCTGTTTGAAACCATTTACCCTTGTCCTGTCACTACATGTTCTTGTAAAAATCTTCTCTCTTATATGTTCCCTTCAGGTACTGGAAGGCCACAATTAAGTCACCCTGAGGCCTTCTCTTTTCCAGACTGAACAATCTCAGTTCTCTCAGCCTTTCCTTGTAAGCCCAGGTGCTCCATCACCTTTAATTGTTTTGGTGGCCTCCTCTGGACTTGCTCCAATAGGCCTTTTTGTGCAGAGGACCCCATAGCTGGATGCAGCACTGCAGGTGGGATCTCACCAGAGCAGAGCAAAGGGGCAGAATCCCCCCCCTCCCCCTGCCATCCATGCTGATTTGGATGCAGCCCAGGATCCAGTTGGCTTTCTGGGCTGAGTGCACATCACTGGGTCATGTCCAGCCTCTTGTCCACCTGCACTCCCAGCAGGACTGCCCTTGATCCCTTCATCCCCCAGCTTGTGTTGATACCAGGGGTTGCCCTGACCACAGTGCAGCACCTTGCACTTGGTCTTGTTAAGCCTCATGAGATTTCCATGTGCCCACTTCTCGAGCCTGTCCAGATCCCTGTGGATGGCGTCGCATCTGGCAGGTGAGTCAAGAGCACCACTCAGCTTGGTATTATCTGCAAACTTGCTGGTGGTGCACTTGATCCCTTCATCTGTGTCATTAATGAAGACATTAAGTAACACTGGTCCCAGTACAGACCCCTGAGGGACACCACTGGTCACGGATGCCCACCGAGACTCTGAGCTGTTGATCTCTACCCTCTTGATGCAACTGTCCAACCAATTCCTAATCCATCAAATCCATCACTCACCAGTTTGGAGAAAAGGGTGTTGTGTGGGACTGTCAAAAGCCTTACATATAAATTACATCCTCAGCCTTTCCCAGGGAGGAAGGAGTCACTCCATCATAGAAAACCATTAGGTTGCTCAGGCAGGACTTGCCATTTGGTGAAGCTGTGCTGACTGCCCTGAATCACCTCCCTGTCCCCCCATGTGCCTTAGCATAGCTTGTAGGAGGATCTGTTCCATGATCTTCCCAGGCACAGAGGTGAGGCTGACAGGTTGGTAGTTCCCAGCATCCTCCTTTCTGCCCTTTGTAAAGATGTGTACAATGTTTCCCTATTTCCACTCACCTGGGATTTCACCTGACTACCAACTTTTCAAGTACCATGGAGCATGATTTAGTGATTACATCAGCAAACTCTCTTACGAATCTGGGATACATCTTTTTGGATCCCACAGACTTGTGTACATTCAGGTTCCTCAGATGTTTGTGAACCTGGTCTGTATACAGTGGGAGGGCCACTTGCCTGCCCCAGTCCCCATCCTGTCATCCATCCACTTGAGAGGTGTGGGAAGAGAGGTTGCCATTGAAGACTGAGGCAAAAAAAGTTGAGTACCTCAGCCTTCTCCTTGTCCATTGTTAGCGGTTTGCCTGCTTTGTTTGTGCTGGGGGTGCACCTTCTTTGTCCTTCCTTTTCTGGTTAACCTACCTATAGAAGTCCTTCCTGTTACTCCTATTCCTTTTCAGGTTCAGTTCCAGCTTTGCCTCAGTCTTCCTCAAACCATCCCTGCACAGCTGAACTTCATCCCTATACTCTTCCTATGTTACCTGTCCTTGTTTCCACTGCTTGTGTCTCTGTTTCTTTCCCTTTAGTTTGACCAGGAGTTCCCTGCTCAGCCATCCAGTCTCTTGCCTTGCTTGCTCATTTTCTTGCTCCTGGGAATTGCTAGCTCTCGAACTCTATGGAAGACTTCCATAAATATCTGCCAGCTCAGTTCTGTTCCTGTGTCCCTGAGGGGAGTCTCCCAGGGTACCCTATTGACTAGCTCCTTAAAGAGCTGGAAGTTTTTTTTTTTTCTGAAGTTCAGGGGCCTAACTTTACTCCTTACCTGACCCATATCCCTCAGGACTGCAGAATCCACTGATGCATGATCGCTCCAACCCAGGCTGCCTCCCATATTGACCATTTACACTGGTGATCATCAAATCCGTTATCAGGTTCCTTCTGGTAGAGCTCAAGAAGCTATCCTTCATGCATTGGAGGAGTCTCCTGGATTGGCTGCAGCTTGCCTTGGTACTTTCCCAGTAGATGTCAAGGTGGCTGAAGTCCCCCCCCATGTGAGCATGATGCCTCCTGTAACTAGGACAAGAAGGCTTTGTCAACGGCTCCCCTTGGTCAGGCAGCTGTAGCAGACCTCATCCACAAGGTTCTTTTTGTGGCCTGAGTCTCTGATTTTTACTCACAGTCTTTCAACCTGCTCAAGGCTGTTCTTCAGAGGCAGCTTTTCACATTAATGCACCTCTTGACGTAGAGACAACCCCTCTGCTTCTCCCTCCATTCTGTCTCTTCTGAACAGCTCATGGCCATTGATAGTCACACTCCAGTCACACCATTTGTCCCACCAAGTTTCAGTAATGGCAACTTTCCAGCGGCATGGTGGCTTCCAACTCCTGGTTGTTGCCCGTGCTGTGTGCTTTGGTGTAAAGGCACCTTGGCCAGGCTGTTGGCTATGTCATCTTCCTGGAGAAACACTCCTTAGCTTAATTCCTTTGAGATATTTCTCTGCTGTATCCCTGCTGGCTTATGTTACCTCAGGAGTCCCTGGCTCACCTCTGTAAGGCTCCAAGTGTGCCCCAGTGTGGCCAGCACGTTTCAGAGTCAACGGCAGAGTGCCTTCACTAGTACCTGTCCCTCTAACCTTTGCATCTCATCCCACAGCTTGCCAAGGACAAGGTTAATACTGTCCCTCTCCCAGATCAGAGTTCAAAGTTCTGTATTGTGTCTCATACAAACGTAGTATCCTAATACAATGCTGGGCACCTCTGTATAACATCCGTAAGAGTAATCTCTTTATCACCCCTGTGGCAAATAATGGAACAGGTTTTCTTCTGGCATTTTTCTTTTCCTGTTGTAGCAAGCTGTTGAGCTGGGTTCTCCTCTGGAAGCAGTGTATCCTCATTCCTTCAGCTCACAGAGGGTTATGTGCAGCACTGAGATGGCCATGGGATATTCAGAGGTGTGCCTGCCAGAAGCCATCCCCAGGCAGTGGAAAGGTTCTGTTGAGCTCAACTCTCCTGCCCTGCTGCCTGAGGAAAGCCTTCTGGCTCACACAGCTGATTTCCTGTGGCTGTTGCATATGCTTTTTCTTTACCTCCTCCGTGCTTTCAAGTGCATTTTCTCTTTTTCTGTCTGACATGCAGTTAGTTAGTGTTGCTGTCATTGAAAAGCAGGTGTGTAAATCAAGTAGCTGCTTCCTGCCAGGAACAAGTAGAGAGATGTGTGCACAGGCAAACAGGAATGTAGCTCTTGGGTTTTGTCTGCAGGTAAGGAAGGACAATAGCATCAATAGCATATGGTGCATGAAGAGTCATGATCCTGGAAGTAAATGTATGTAACTCATTCTGAGCAATTTAAATACTTCCATAACTATAAATTACATAAACTGTCTGTGGTACCAACAGGGTAAATACGTGCCAATTTAAACTGAATCCATACCATTAAGTGAGTTGAAATATTTTCTTTAGAAAATAATCTGGCTCAGTTGCTGTTGTTCATGCAGCAGTCTAGTATAGAAATAGGAAGCTTAAACCTCTAGTCAAAGGTGATTGGTGTAGAGGTAGTGATATAAGTAACCTGTCCTGTGTTTCTTCTCAGACAAGCTCACCTATTTTTCATCTCATGAAAGCTTATTATAGATTTTTCCTCTGAACACCTGTTTCTCACATGCTTTCTAGAATCAAAAAATATATTTTCTTGCTAAATTGTTTCTTGTATGAATAAATGTCTGTCTTACTGCAGTTTTTTTTTGACAACTGCCCCATAGTCAATCTCAAGAAAGGATTTTTATGTATGTGAAAGTGCTCAAAAATCATATTGTAGCAGATGCTCTAGAAGAATTCCTGAGAAGGTGTTATCTTAAAAAGGTTTATCAAAGCAAAGTGACTGTCATGAGCTTTGAGCTTTCCTTAAAGTCTGTTTTCACCCTGGACTGAAAATGGTGTGTGTTATCTGCTAAGCAGCAATCCAGTTGGTTTCCAGAGTGCTAGAATCTGCCTTTCTTAAAGGCAAAAAGGTGTTCCTTTTACTCTGGTCACTCTGGTTCCATATACGCTGGTCACTTTTTGGTTCTGAGAATGTGATCCAATTAATTGGGCTGCTTCAGATGCAGAATGACTTAATCCTTCTCTGTATTTTGAGGCTCAAATTAGATACCCCAGCAGATGAACCTAACTGCCAAGGAGTTTGTCTCTCATAAACTGTTAATGCATAGTAATAGTGCTAAGTGGCTTTCTTGCAATTAGATTTTTGTTCCAATACTGATGAAATCTTAAACTGGAAAAAGCCATCTCCTTAGTGCTAGGTGATCCTGGTGCTTATAAAATGTTTTTTTTTTCAAATCCTGAAGGTGGCCAGAAAGTTTCCTGTCTTGTCTATTTTTTCACCAAGCATTGGTTACCTTTGAAACTGGAAGAATTATGGAGTCACTTCGGTAGTTGTCAGCAGTTTTAATGTTCAGAAGAATTGGTGGTCTTTATTCTCAGTTTTAAATATATGAAGCTGTAAATGAAGATAAGAACAATGCAAAGAACATTCTGTATTAAGTTGAATCCAAGATAGTTCAGCTATTGTTTCCTAAAAAGCTTTTCACTAGGAGGTGGTATGCTGTTTCTTACAGGGCTTTTTTCTAAGACACATTTTTTCCCAAGGCAAAGGCTCTTCTTGCCTAGCACACATATTACTTCTGGTTGGGATGGGTTTTTTGTTTGTTCGTATTTTTTCTTCTTCTTCTGCTCATGCTCTGACCAGAATTGAACTTGCTGAAGGTAAACGTAGCTTGTGTTCCTGCTGAGAATATTCTGTGAGAAGTAAGTTTGCTTATCCCTCTTTTGAAGATTTCTTTTAAAAGGTCTAAAAAATGTAACACTTTGCTCATCAATCTCTGCATCTCTCCCTGCTTGAGAAGTCTTATAATCCTTATACATGGAAAGAAGTCTTTGGAACGTGTTTCCTTTGTGGCTCCCTGGTGAAAAGATCATCTTGGGTTTCAGTCAGGTGAACTTTAGATAATAAATGGTGAAGGGTGAAACCTGCCAGTACAGCAGAAGAAGATTCTGTGTTTTCTCTCACCAGTCCAGAATTTTGTCTGTCCAGCTCTCCATGGATTCTCTTTCAAAGCCTGCTGTTTACCCCAAGTGGAGAAATCTACCTGCTTTGAGACTGTTAACAAGCCTGTTTTGAAGGTCTAAAGACTTCAGTCATGAGAAGTTTAGAACCTAAATGCCTGAAGCCTCCTTCTCTTCAGCTTGGTACTAGATATTTGACTTTGTCATGACTATTGGGCAGTGGCAGCCTTGTGCCTCTCGTTGAGTGTGTCTTTGTTCATTGTACTGTTAGAGGTAGGTTTGCATGTTACCCAAATTTCACAGGGAACAGCTCCTGGTTTTGCACAGGTAAGTTGTTCTTAAGACTCCTGATTGTTGATCTTCAGCAGTATCTTATTCGGAGGAAATTGCTTTTCTGTAATACTTTGTTTACTTTGATGCTTTCATAGAACCATTTTCTTTGTTTATCTCCACCATTCTGGACCCTAGCTGTAAACTGGGTAAAGAAAGTTGCCTGGAGGGATCACTAGGATTTAAGCTATTTAAAGTCTCAAATTTGGGAAATCAAAGCCTAACAAAAAAGCTCTGATGCTGTGTAAGTAATTGCTTATAAAATGTTCCTGGCTGCATAGCTAATCAAGTGGCTAAGCCAGGGTATTGGTGTGAACTGGGAAAATTGTGGAAGGTTAGCTACCTTTGGCAAAACAAAGTGAAACAATTTCTAGCCCCAGAAACCTGAATACTGTAGTACCATACAAGTATAAAAGTATCAGTTCATTCTGAATGTCTCATTTGGCACAGGTGGGCTTTCTTATCCCTAAGCCAGACCAGGAGGGAGTTGCTGTCATGAGGAGTGATCCTACTTTATCCTCTCTGCAAGCTGCTTGCTTCCACTATTTCACTTGTGCTAGATCTACCACCTGTGCATTTGCACAATGGGTTGATTTTTAGCCAGCTAATCCATCAGAAGACTAGCTTGGGGTTTCATGTCAGATCAGCCATCTGACTCTGCTTACCCTCTGAACCATGTTTGCTGCATCTGAGAGGGAGTGTCCTTTCCACTGGTAAGGATAACCATTAGATCAACTTAGCTGCAACATAAAATTGTGCCCAGGTGCCACCAGCACATGAAAGGTTTTACATCTGTGGTACTACTATTTTATAGTGTTGGGAGAAGAATGTTAACCTTTAATTCATCATCTTTCTTTGTGGAGAAGAAAAACATGCAGAACCTAGTAACTTTTTTCTCCCCCCCAAACAAAGCATGAAACAGGGAAAAAACCCTCAAGTGAAGTTCTCTATTAGGCTAGGGTTCAACTGAAATAATAATCTGCTGCTTCAAAAGTAACATGCCTGACAACACACAGGAAGAAACAGTTGTATTTCTACAACTAGATCTGTATTATTAAGGACGCATTTCAAGAGTAGGAAGAAGTCACCCTGGAGCTTTTTAATTTTTCACTATGGGGAAAGGGAAACCAGTGGCGGATTTAAAATCACTACCAACAGTGGTTGGAAAAGGGCTGTAGTGAGAACATTGTGTGCTCATTTTTATCTCTGGAAACAGCTTTTTAGTATACTTTAGCCCTTCAAATGAGGATTGCCACAGAACCTTGAGGCACGTTCTACAGTTATCCTTAAAGTGGCTGAATTCCTGGTTTTCATTGACAGACTGTGCTCAAATACCCAGTTGTCTAAATCTGGAAATGTGCACACTCTAGTGTAATACCCGTTTTCATTCCTCAGGTAATGGCAGCATCTTTAATATTTTTCTGCAGTGTTATAAAAATAAGAAAGCATGAAATTTCAGGGGGAGGAGAAATTCTGAAAGACAGATGAATGATGAACTTCAGATTTGATTTTCTCAGGCATTGCCATCTGCTGTGCTACTGAAACACCGTGCTGTCATGACTCCTGGTCTGTAAGGGTATTCCTTCACAGAGAGGAGAACCTGGGAAGAGCCTCTGTTGTTTCTCAGTTCACTGCCTGCCTCTCTTGAGGACCTAGAAATGTGAATCACCACTGCTGCAGCACTTGGTAGCTCACAGCAGCTCTGTGCATTGGTACCACAAGCCTTAAATGATAAAGAGTGAGCAGATAGAATACACATGTACATGTCTGATGCAAATGTTTCATATCTTAAATTATCAGAAGCCAATAATTACATTTGTGCAATAAAGTTGGTTTTCTTTGGCTTTGTTGTGAGTAAAGTGGGGTAAATTTGGTACAGCCTATTGGTGATTATGGACTGCAGGTGATAGGAAGCAGATTTTAGCACATTTTAGTTGAGGTCTCAAGCATAAAGATGATGCTGGTAAGAGGAAAGATTCCAGTATCATCCCTTTTGTAATGGGGAAGAGAGAAGATGCAGGGAAGTACTTTCTATGCATCTTTACTAGCAGACTCCTTTGTCATTAGTTTATACCAAAGTACAGGCATTATGTCTGTGCTTGCATATGGTTTTATATTTTACTGTTTGTCTTACATGTAGAGTGAGGAAAGTGGAAAATAGATTTACTGACAATGGAGTGTTGGGAAAGAATAGGATGTTTACCTACTTATATTAGTTGTAGCCAAGAGCACTGGAAACTTCTATACAAAAAGCAGCTTGCTCATTCCACAGTTGCCTTTCTATAAAGCATCAGGGATCCTCATAATCTGTGTACAGTTTTAATTTAAAAATACATTTAAGTAACTTAATTTTGAGGAAGCTCTTCCAAATGTGAATGGGGCCTTATCTGTGCAGGAGATTTCTAGACAGAGCTTTTTTGTCTGGCTCACCCACATGTTACCTCAGGAGTCCCTGGTTGGGGATTTTTTTTTGTGGGGTTTTTTTGGGGGGTTTTTTGGGGGGTTTTTTTGGGTTTGTTTTTTTTTTTGTAAGATTTCAATTGCCTGTTAGCATAGGGGTGCCAAACTCTTACTAAATTTTCAATAGTGAGTGAATGCAATCCATTGTGTGTCATTTTAGCTTGAATCTTTTTAAGCTGTGTTGGGAAAAAGCTTGTTAAGACTCCCCAAAATTTTGGAAGAGGGTTGTTGTGTTGTTGGTGTTTTGTTAAATTTAAATGAAGCAATTTTTTAAACTTAGACAATTCCAGATGGTTGTCATTTCAGCTGTATTCGTTTAGCTTTGGTAGAAGAACACTACTAGCAAATAAGTTTAAGTTATTCTGCTCGATGCCTCTGTATTTAAAATGATGTATATTTGATTACAGTTGGGAAAAAATGCAGACTTAAAAATATTTTTCCCAGTTTTTTGGGAAAAATTATTTCTTTTTTCATCTTTCATCTGTCTTAGTTTGAAAAAAGGTCAATTTCTGAAGGTAAGAGTAAGAATTCATGGCTTTCTTTTACATAATTTTTAGTGGATTGTTAGAACTGTATTCTGTCTTTTGTAAGACCTTTTTAAAATAAATCTGTATTTTTTCCATTTTATTTTTAAAATAAGCATTATATTGAATTCTCTAATCACTGAATAAGCAAGAATAATGCTTCAATTATACTAGTGTTCTACCATTCATAATAAAGGAAAGCTCTCCAAGCATGGCAGTGCAAAACAAGTTCATAAAAGGTTATCTACACATAAGGCTTTCTGCAGTAGCCAGATTGAGATAAGAATTCTGCTGGCAGAACTGGGACTCTTACTGATGGTGGTGTGAAATTTACTTTAAAATCATGAATTCACAGGAATGGTTTGGCTTGGAAGAGACCTTACAGGAGCACCTTCCATTAGACCAGTTTGCTCAAAGCCACATCCAGCCTGGCCTTGAAGACTTCCAGGGATGTGGGGCATCCACAGATTCTCTGTACAGTATTCCAGTGCTTCACCCTCACAGTAAAGAATTTCCTCCTAATGCCTAATTTAAACCTCCCCTCTTAGTTTCAAACAGTTCCCCATTGTTTTGTCGCTATCTGCCCATGTTGAAAGTTGTTCTCCATCATTTTTATAAGCCCCTTTAGCTACTGGAAGGGTCTGTAAGGTCTCCCTGAAGCCTTCTCTCCAGGCTGAACAACCCCAGCTCTCTGTCTTCATAGCAGAGGTGCTCCTGCCTTCTCATCATCTTTGTGGCTTTGTAGAAAGCGGGTTTTAAACTTTCTTCTTTTCAAAAGTGGATTTTCATCTGTCCATTAGACACCTAGTTATATAACCTCAATATATTTTTTAATTAGAGAAATACGTTCTGAAAGAGGTTAGATTAATTACCCTAGGTTTAGAAAGATGAGTAAAAATAAAACTGAAGTATGATGAGTATTCATGTAATAATTTTAGAAACTACAGCAAAATTATAACTAGGTTTTTTGCCTTAAAGAATGTTACTGTGCAGAAACAAGAACTGGAGAAAAGAAGTTCTTTCTGTGCAGCACATTGTGCCTGAGGTTATGGAAGGAGCCAGAAAAGTAGTTTGGGTTCCCTGAATCTTAAACCCATCCTTCTTGACTATTTTATACTAAACTGCTCTTAGCCTGTTGTGCTCTGGCTAGTTTGTCAGCAGAGGAAGTTTCTTTCAAACAATTTCATACACTTAGCTGGACTCTGTGTATACGATAGTCTTCATGGATAGAGCACTTTGGCAATAAGTTACTAATGAGCCTTCATTGTTATGGATTGGATCCCAGCCAGCTGCTTAGTGATTAAAGTTTAATTGCATGATGATTAGTTTTCATTAGTAAGCAATTAGCATTTAACAGCAGTCTTGTATTGCTAAAGCTATGGGCAGGCATAAATGGCTAGAGCCACATTGAGGGAGAAGGTCTGTAGCTGGAGATGTGGGCACAGAGCTGTTTGGAATATGGGAATAAGAATTCTGAGGTTAGTTGATCTCATGATCTTGTTCCCACTGCAGCATGAAGCCAGGAAGGTGGATGGGAGTGGGAAATGGAGCAAATGTCCAGAAGAGCACAGTTTGCACATTGGGTACAGATAGTGGCTGTGAATTTACCCATATGTGGGGCGTTAACAAAAATAATCATCATCCTGAAAAGGCCCTTTGAAGTTCTGAATTGCTCTCACAGTAACGTTGGTGTTCATAGATTTGTCCGTCTCCTTGCCACAATTAAAACTTCTTTTTCAGAATGCCCCTCTGAATTGGTGAAATTCCAAAAGTAGTAAATTTTTTTAAAATGAAACAGGTTAAAGTTTGTCTAAGGTGGTCCTCAAATGTATATATTTATTACTAATGTCAAGAACATCCATCTTATTGTCTAGACATAGGAAAAGATAGAGCTTTTTCTTTATTACGATCCCACGATGCAGAAGCACTAGGGACTGCATGCTCTCTCCCCTCCCCTGGCCTAATTTGCCAGCTGGAGTAGACTAAAACAGACATTTCCGTCCAGTTAGAAGGTCTCAAGTAGCTACAGTTTCTTCTGAGAAATTCTGACAATGCTCAGTGTGTGACTTCAATGGTGTAGATCTACTTAAGCTGTCTTCAGACTTGCCATGGGAGGAGAAATATCAGTGTAGGACCTGGTCTGAAATTCCAGCCAAAGGCACAAGGCAGTGCTGAGTGGCAAGAAGCCTTCCAGGGGCTCTGGGTGTTTTGCAGCTGCACTGTTTGTCACTACCTGAGCTACTGGTGGTAAAAATAGATGGCATTTGCCTTCCTGAGGTCTGGCTGCCCAACTGATTGTAGCATAAGTACAGTCAGGTCTTATCTCAGCCAGCTGATTGTTGTCTGGGTCGTAAGCTTTCCTTCTGTTTGAGAAAATATTAAAAGTTGATGTTAAAAACTGGTCGTGCAGTCTTCATTTACTAGTGATTTTTTCCCCCATTTCTAGCTTCTTGCATGTTTTCTTTTGATTTGTGCTTAGAACTAGGAGACTTAACTCAGCTGTATTTTGTTTTCTCATAGCTACTCGTTTCACAACATGGTTTTGTTGTTACTTTGCACTAGACTGCTGTTAATTACAGCTTTTCTTGTGCCTCCAACTCCTTTATTCTTACTGAGAACTCACACTTGCTAAGTTTCAGAAAGTTGTTGGTGATTAAAGGTGGCTGACCAGATTCATAAAAGACTTACTGCTAGAGGAGGGGAAATAGGAATAGGGCATCCTGGCATGAATCTCTGAAATAGGGACTTTCACTGAAGGATACTGCTGCTCAGTGTGGAGCTTAAAAGGAAAATAAAAAAGGTGGGTGGGGTGGGAGGCAAAAGCAGGTTCATGAACTTGAGTTCAGGTATGAAAGCTGTGAACTTTTCTGACTTTGTGCCTGTGCTGTCAGAAATTGCCTGCATGGCCTTTGACAAGTCATCTAATTATTCTGTAAAGTAGATTTTAAGACCTCTTATTTTGTGACCATTTGTAGACCATTAAGACAAATTTGTAGGGTGCTTTGAAAGTACAGTATGTGTTTAAGTTGTCAGATGTTCTCAGTTAAACTGGAAGATTAGGGAGCTGATACAAGGTTTCATGGTTTAGTTGCATAGATGTAATGGCAGGAGGATTAAATTTAAAGTTTGTTCATGTATCATTTAAAGTCAGGTCCAAATAGATAATAAAAATGTTTTGTAAAGTCTTCATTTGCTGTTAGCTTTCTCTTTTCTTGTAAAAAGGTCAAATGCTGAAAGTACTAATAGCAATGTACTTGTTCCGTATGTAAATTCATTGTTATATTTAATTGTTAAGATTTTTCTTGGAGAGTAACTCTTCAAGTTAAATTTAATCACTAAAATTTCAGAGTTAACACAGTTCATAACTGATGCTTTCCAGAAAACCAACATTAGGGGTTTTTTTTAATTTTAGCTTTAGGATTGTTTAGAAAACTCCGGTATTCACGTTATAGATACATAGAACTCTTTTACAGTTTTTTTTTAATGCAGTCTTAAGTCCTGTTCTTTAATTAGTCTTCCTTTGAGGTGTTACAGTTTCTCATTGGTAGATATAAGGATTCTTTAGTGATGCCACATGGTACCACTCTTCTAAGCAGAATCTTTCAGCAGTAGTTCCTGGGGAACAGGAGTTATGAATAGTTATCAATAAATTCAGTTTCCTGGACAAACAGCTACAAGAGTAATGCCGAAAGAATTGTCTATTCTGAAACTGTTTTAACAAAGAAGACTCGAATGTTGACTTGTTGTTCTGCTTTTGGGCTAGAGCCTTCAGAAGATTAAGGGATAGGTAAGAAGAGGGCTTGTTTATGTAAAATGCAAGAAAAACAAACCTGTATCCTTTGATTTCTACCTCAGGTGAAAAAAAAATGGAAATTTCTCTTCGATCTTGTCCAGTGATTTATTTCTAGTAATCTATGGCCCATCCCAGCCCTTTTTTCGTAGCATAGATTGATCTAGATTTATAAAACTGAAGGTGTGACTTGCAAATGAATAATGTTATTGCCATTACCATGATTCAGCAGTGTTCTGAGCCCAGATCTTCATTAGTCCTTTCCCTTCAGATCTCTAGGAGAACCCCATCTAATCCTTAGATGGAGTAAGTTCTTCACTCAATAGAACCACGTTATATCTATCCTTTAAAGAAACTACTGACACTACCTCAGCTGCTGTATAATATCCAGCTGGAATGCCATGCAGGCTTGGACTGCTGCTATTTATATTTTCTGCCTCTTCTAAACTGCTGCTAGCTCATACCATGTTTTCCTGTGTCGTGTCTGTGACAAGCCTGCAGACACTACATGTTCTTGTATAAATTCAGTTTGGAATTCATTAACAGTACCTATTATTGCAATGGGCAGTTTAAGCAGTGCATATATTATTGTGGTTTGTAAGGGTTTTTTTCCCTGATGATTATTGAGTAATGAAATAATGTATTCCTCTCCAAACCCATTCAAATTTTTGGCTGGTGAATATTACTTTACATAGAGCACCTTCTGTGTATCTGAGGACATTTCATCAATGTGTACTAATGGTCTTCTTTCCCTTAACTGTGATTGATGATTTATTGCTGTAGTTCATAAGATTGTAATTTTTTTTTTATATATATATTTATTTATTTATTTATTTATTAATACTGATATGTTACTTGGCAGCTTATCACTAAAGAGAGATCTACTGACTTGCAGGCATTTCTCTTCAAGCATTGCACCTTTGCCTCTTCTCTTGGATTCATCTTCTGCTTTTTCTTAGTGGTAGGTAGCAACAGCCATCAGTGACCTCAGGAATACTGGTGTATGCTTTATTACTCCTAATTGGAGCTCTGCTGCCAACCACTGCTGATGTGGCTTTCTGGGAGAGCTGTCTTCATCTTTTTTTTATGGTAGTGAGTAGAAGTTTTCTTTGCTAGCAGTTATCGGTTGACACGGTTTGGTTCTTGGTTGAAGGAGGGTGTGGGGTGTTACCCTGCCAGGACCTAAATTTCCTTTAGAAAAGTTGAACATCCATCAGAGGCCAGTTCTTGGCTGTTGGCAAGTAGTTTAACTATTGAGAAAACAGGATGCGACTTTT
>VYXD01004243.1:480364-496352 GCA_013397195.1 Hylia prasina | reverse complement strand
TTTTTTTTTTTAATGGAAATATTATTGCAGTTTATTTCTATTCTTTGCGATGGGAGATGGAGCTTGTCTCATGTCCAGGCCAATGTGGGGTTCATTTTATTTGTTTTATAGGGTGAGGCTGATTAGCCCACCCTGTCTGCTCCTTCTCCTTCTCCACGTAGGCAACTCCTTGTGGATGGACACAGGTCTGGAATTGTGGCCTGGAATTACCTTTCTCTGTTGATTTTGGGCCATTCCACCTCCCCTTTCTCCCTGGAGATTTATTGTATTAAATTTTCAGGGTTTTTTTCCTAAAGGCTCGGAACAAAGGGAGATTTGTAGAAGATTTGTATGAGGCGAGGGCTCATATTTGGTCTATATTTCAGAGAGGTGAAATAAAATGCTGAACCTCCTACAGATAAACCCTTGGGAGTTCTCCTGGCTACCAGTGGCATATTTCTTCTGTGATCCTTCAGGAGGTTAGGGGTGAAGCTGGAGCTCTGTGAAGAACAATCTGTTTGCTCTTAGCAGAGGCAAAGGCAGATGAAGTGGGTGAGCACAACTTGGGGGTCTCGGGGTCATTTCTTCTCAGAGCTCAGCACGTGCCTGTCCTGCAGCCCCTGCTCAGGTCCCCTTCACTGCTTGCAGGATGCTCTTGTGCTTCCCAGACTTTCCCCTGCCTGCAGATCAGGAAAACTTCCTAAATAAAAAATGAATGCGCTGGTGATGTGTTTTCCAAACATAAATCCTTTGTCATTACTCTTTACTTTCAGACGTATAAAAAGTGGAAGATAAATTAATTTTATTGGACAAACTGGCCTTGGAAAGGTTTGTCACTGGACGACATTTTTGTCATTGTTTTATCTTATAAAACACCACATGAAAGATTACACAACGGCCTTGGTTTATATTCATAGGGGTTTTCCCTCAAATATGCAACACAATGGGCAAGGATTTCATCAACATGTGAGGACAAAAGAATCCTGGAATGTTTTGGATGGGAAAGGATCTTAAACTCATCCACTCCCAACCCTGCCATGGGCAGGGACAACCTCAACTGTCCCAGGGTGCTCCAAGCCCCAGTGTCCACCCTGGCCTTGGACACTGCCAGGGAAGGGACATGGTGGAAGATTCCTGATCCATCAGGATGAAACTTCTGTTCCCAGGTGAGATTTCTCACCAGCATCTCCCTAAAACTCCTCCAGCCAAAAATCTTAAAATATTACAGAACAGGAAATTAAAAAAAAAAATCAATTAGCGTCGCCAATGAACTATAATAATATCATTTAATTCACTGCCTGGAAATCCAGTAGCTTTGGCCCCATGCCAGGGTAAATTCTGCATGGTGGAGTCTTTCCTGTGCTCACACATCCATTCTGAGACCTGACAGTGATGAGCAGTTTTTAAACATTTAAGTGCTGCCATTGTTTTAGTGAAGGAATTTTATTGCCTTGCTCGGGCAGTTAATATCTCACAGCAGCTGGTATTGATTGCAGTGAGTTGGGTATTTAAAAAAAAAAGGGAGAAAATTCTGTAACTTCAATTTTATGTTGTTACATGTCACTCCTTGCTGTTGGATGGGTTTAGAAGAAGTTGGACCCTCACCATAGAAGTATCCACATCAGTAATCAAATATAATCCATATTTTGCCAAGTTTCCTGGGCTGTGGCATCTGCCATCACCACCTGTGATAATTTTCCTCCTTTTTTTCTCCCCCTTAAATAATCAATTATAATATTCTACTTTTATCCCTCCCCTCAACAGGCTGCTTTATTACAACTGGCTCTGGCTAGGGATTTCTTTTTAATGTCAGTGAGGAGGTGTGGGTAACTTTGTGCAGGCTTTTTGAGCACTGGAATTGGCACTGTGGAGTTCTGTGCTCCCAATTTCAGGACCTGCTCTCTGTTAACATTAAAAACAGATGACCCCACCTGCGTAAATGAGAATTTACTGAGTCAAGAGATGTCAGACTTTGCCATTTTCTGTCCCAAAATGAAGCCCTGGGTGTTGGCAACAAGCAAAGGAGCATCTTTGAAAGATCCAAACAAGGCCCATCCCAGCTTGAGTTTTGTGGGAAAAGCCAAGAGGGAAACATTTTGGTGCAAACTGAGCAAATTTGGTCAAAGACAGTGAGAGGAGGGGACTGTGGCGCCACTTTTTCCAGGTTAACTTTGGGAAATATCTGCACTTTGAAAAGCAGGGAAGGCAGCAAATGGCTTTATTGTTTAAAGAACATCCCGAGTGTTCCCGGTGTGTCTGGGTGATTTGGGGTGGTTCTCACACACTGGGGATCTCTTCAGTGGGTCCACACTGATGATTTTAGACCTGGCTTAGGGAGGCCTGAGCAGGGTTTTACCCCTGTGCCCTGCTTTGTCCCATGGGCTCTGTCAGCACAAGGAGCTGTTAAACCACCCTTATTTCCAGGGAAAAGGGAAAATATCAGCACTGGGGACTTCTAAAGGCAGAGCAGAGCAAAAGGGGCAGGGATGGGAGTGGAGCAGACATTTACACTCCTGGGGTTTATGGCGCTGCAGTCACAGACTCTTCTTACATGAATATTTTAAAAATAACCATCTTTTTATGTGCCATCAGTTAAGAGGTTCTGGTGGCAGTGTGCTGGGGATAAAAAAGTGGTCCTATCCCAGCCTGTGCTGTCATTTCATGGGGAATTTACCTTGGTGATGTCCAGAAATCCCATTTCTAAAGTCTGCATCCCTCTCAGAGCTGCCCTGATGATCTTCAGCACCCACCAAACTTAAAAGGTGATATTGGCACTCCAAGAGCTGCTGGACGCCTTCAGCCTGGATCAGATATTTATCTTTATCAAGCAGATGAACTCATGGCAGCTCAGATGGATTTAAAATCAGGTTTTATATTTACCTTTTCAATTTTATGCTTAGGACGAGCACTGTGCATAGGAACCTGCTGAAAAACTGTGCACTTGTTCAGCTCATTTCAGAGCCAGGTTCAACTTTCAGGGTGATCCTTTTTACTACAAAATGGAATTTTATTATTTTTCTTGGTCCAGTAAGATTCATAAGGTCTCTGCTTATTTGCTTTTTTGAGATGGTAACTGAAGGGGTACAAAAACTGGGCACTGAGATAAATTTTCGATCACAGAAAATAGAAAACCTGTCAGGAAATTATGCTTTAAAAAGGACAAACTTTAAAAATAAAAAGTCCAAAATGTGCCTCGGTCGAGCTTTTATGAAATATGACACATCCCCTAAATATGTCACGTTTATTTTTACAATACTATAAATAAAAAAGTTGAGTGAGAAAATAATCTCTTGGCTGTTCTTGGGAGCGCAGCCCCTGCCAGGAAAGGTCTCTGTAAATAGCAGAGGTCAGAACTGCTTGGGATCTCTCCCCCACCCCTCTGAAAGCAAGGAACACATCTCTGTGTACATTCCATAAAACATGGATAGCTATTCCTCCTTGGATTGTAAATCCTGGTGACCTGGAGATGCCATGCAGGTGCCAAAAAAATGTAGAGAGAAAGAAAATCTACCCTTGGCTACTGTTCCTTAGTGCTGACTTGGTGCTTCGGCTGTTTTGGCCTGGGAATTTTGTGACAAACACTTTTGGACTGAAAACTTACAGTTTATTTAAGTTTTTTTTTTTTTTTTTCATGAGAAAAAGCCAGTTTTGATGTATCTGAGATGACCAAGCAGTACCAGGAAGTTTGAAGGACTCAGTTGTGTTTTGTTTTCTCTGTGTTGATTTTTATTTGTTGGTTGTTTTTGTTCCCACGGGGATTTTACACCCAATAATCTTGATGGTGGTTGCTGCTCAAAGGAATTTGGTTTGAAATTTGTTCTCCTTTGTGTAAAGAGATTTGCAAGGGATTTTTATTTCTTGCATGACCATGATTTAGGTGAGCTCTGGTTTAGATGCTGATGCTGCAGTAGGAGCAGCAGAAATGAAGTGCTTTGGGAAGGGCAGAGGTGGAAGGAAGTTCATCCTTTCCAGCCTCTCTGGTGTAATTTTCATCTATAAATCCATTTTAAGAGATTAATTCTAATTTATGCCCCTTCAGGGTCAGCTGGGGATTGTCCCAGGCTTGCTCTGGGACTGGTGGTGAGCAGGGGATTATCCCAGCCCTGGAGCACCCACATGGCTCAGGGTGCTGGGAACGTCCTGGTTGGTCCCTGAGGGGTTTGTCCTCAGAATTCTCACGGATTTGTTTAATTTTCCAATCCCACAGGGAAACATAATAGTTGGACCTTTGGAGAGAGGGCAGCAAGGTCCAGTGCTGGCCTTGGCCACGCTGGGCTAATGCTTGGACTCAATCTTGGAGGTCTTTTCCAACCTCTGGTGATTCCTGGGCCGCTTGATTTTGAAAAGGATTTAAGATCAGAGCAATATTTGTGGGGATGAGAGGGGATTGATGCTTTCAGGGACTGGTTCCACCTCTTAGAGGTACAAAGGTGAGGTCAAACATTTCCAGTGCGAGCAGCTCTCTGCTCTGCTGAGGTCCCAGCAGGGCTGGCAGGAGGGGTGATCCTTACACATCGTGTGAGGAAAGGAATCTTCAACTGCTCCCCTGTTTTCGTGGGAAAGATCTAAGGGCAGGGGCTGAGGGCACACCATGAGCCCATTCCCAAACCCCCCTTTCCCCCATCACTGTCTTCTCTACCTGTAATTTTCTTCCTGAATAAATTTCTTTTACTATTTCACTTCCCTCACCACCCCAAACCCAGGCTTGACCTACTGTGTTTGCTTTCATTAGATTAAAATAATTCCTTTTAGTGCCTTTTGCCCTGGCCAAACCTTCAGCTTTTACCAAGTCCTTCAGCTCCTTAGGAATTTTATTATCAATATAGGCTGGATATATGGAATCAATGAGTGTGTTGTGAGAAGTGTGAGGCTCTGAGGTTGTTCACAAATAAAGAGAAAAGAGGGAGAGGATGAGTGAGCTCCACTGGGTTTCATTCCTGGAGAAAGAGGTGCTGGAGCACACAGAAATCTTCTCTAAAAGGCATTTTTCTCCTCTTTTGCGTTTTTAATTTTAGAAATAAACTTTATAGCACCAACTGACTGTGATCATCTCGTGCTCATGGGGGTGGTGGCTCTGGGAGGGAATCCTGCACGTGGTCCTTGCTCTTTGTTATCTTGAATTACACAAATGATTTCAAAACATATGTCAGTAGGCTTTTAAGCAGGCAGATTCTGTTCTGATTAATTAATCATACAGTTTCTCAGCTTCAAATGAACTTTTTTAATGACGAGTATTCATTTTTAAATTTTTGGGGGGCTGTTTGCTTTTACACATCTACATACTGCTTAGTTTGAACTTATTAATTAGAATAAATAAAGAATAAAGAAAGCAGCAGGTGTCCTCTTATGTCTTCTACAAAGAATCTTATTCTTTAAATTTTTCCAGGTTATTTTATTCCTGCTGCTCCACGCTGCAGGTTTCACAACAGAAATATTTTCTTTTATTCACGTGAGACTTTTTGGTTTTTTTATTTTTATTTTTTTGTTGGCAATTTGGCAGCTGTCATGGTTTGTGGAGAAGAAAACATTCTTATAATGTCTCCTTGCTGCTCCATGACTGATTTTACACGGACTCAGGAGTGAGTTTTAAATAGGTGGATTAGCCCAAAATATTCTAGGGAAGGTACAAAGGGAAATATGTTTTTTTCCTCCCAGTTTCACTTGCAGGGACTGTGCTTGGGAATGGTTGTCTGTGTTAGGCTGGATTTTTTTTGAGGAGAATGGGTGAATGATGTGTTTGTCACGATTTTTATTTTTAAGGCTGAAGGGCTTAATCTTCTGAGCAGTTGAATATATGAATACAGAGATGAGGCTATTATTATTATTAATAATAATAACAATTCAATGTATTTATTGACTTTTCAGGAAGTTTTCTCAGTCTCTCCATGACTCCAGAACCTGGGGCATGTGGAGCAGCCACTGTGGCTGAGGAGTGCAGTGAGGATGTGGGTTAGGGGTGCAAGAAAATTCTCTATTTCTTGTCCCTGACCTCCTGGGGAAGAGAAATCCCTGGGTGGTGGCTGAGAGAGAGCCCAAAAATTCCAACCGAAGACATTAAATACCAATTTCCAGCCCAGGAGTTGCTTATCACATCCTAAAAATGAGGGATTATCCACACTGAGGCACTTCAGTGGGGTCTCAGCTTGTGGCCAGGGATCACCTCCATGATGGGGGGATGAAGTCATCCCCCTCGCACACTTTTATTTCCCTTTTCAATTTTTTAAAACAAATTTTAAACCGTCGAATTAGGCATTCCAGACGGCAGAGTTAAAAAGGAAAAGAGTAGGCAATCACCTTTTCCTGCATCCTGCCTGAAAACTCTTCTCCTTTTATTTTTTTTTTTTTTTTATTATTATTGTTCTCCCTATTTTACTTTTAATTAAAAGCCAGCCCGGACGCGAGCGGCTGGCGCGGAAAGCTAAAAAAGCAACTTGAAAGTTTGGGGGAAATGATTTTCGCGTGGCTCAAACGCCAGGCGAGGATTAGAAACAGTTTAAAAGCCTCCCCATTCCAACGTTATCCATCAGAGGCCCCTCGGAATGCCCAGATGAATATGGGAGTGGACAAGGTTCTGGTTCCTTTCAGAGAGCTGCCTCGACCTTCTGGGTTTTTCCTCGGGCATTGATGTTTGGTGCACATGAAAGGATTTCTCCAGGGGTTTCTCCAAGGGTTTTGCGGGAAGTGAAGCAGATTGGGTGAAGTAAGAATACAGACTTAAGTTCTCTCTGTGTTTTTGGTGGGAGAGAACTGACTCCTGCATTATCTCACAAACACATAGGAAACATAAAAAGGGGAAATTATGCAGAAAAACATAAATTATGTAGATGCTGGAAAGCCTATGCAAAACATGATATGTGCACATAATAGCATATTTCCCTAGGGTCTAATTGCATCCTTTGGGTACCTTTTGAAGCATCTGAATATTCAGAAGAAAGCAAATTTATTGTAATTTACAAAATATCACAAAAAATAAGGTTGATACAATGATGGATGTTGTAATGGAAACTCACTCTTCAGTTGTTGTCTCAAAGTTGACCGAAGACTAAAATGTAATAAATTAGTGCAGCTGTTGTGTGGGGGGATAGAGCTGCTTCCCTCAGCCCATCAGCCCCTTTCCCTTGCAATCCTGGTGCTTTTCCAGATGTTTTTTTGGCAGGTCCTCGGCACCAATCTGTGAGATGGGAAGTGTGGGTGGGTGATAAAGGGCTGGTGTTTATTTTCTCCTCAGGAACTGGGATTTAGTCAGGGCAGAGGAGCTCCGTGACAGCCCCGTGGAGAGGCTCTAAGTGCATGTGATGGCAGAGCTCTGGTGTCAGAAGGGATCATCAGGAATTCTGGGCTCCCACCAAAATTCCTCCTGAGCCCCACTGAGCAAAGTGACAGAGGCTTCTTTGCACCAATAAACAGGGAATTTGCAGATAATCCAATTACAGCTGCCCCCAGAGATCCCTCTCCTATCAGGAGCTTCTGGGAAACTTGGGATCAGTCACCAAAATCTAAATTTATTCCTCTCTCTTTGAAAAGGCTTCACTGCTTTGAACTCCAGAGTCAGGAGGCGAAGGGGAACAATGGGGAGATCTTGCTGAGCCACGTTTTAACATTTTACCAGAGGCAGGAGGTTCTTGTACCTCTTCTCTGGGAGCTGTTCTCTCATCAAAGGCTGACTCAGATGCCCCAACCACCTCTCCCTGGGCTCCCCTTCCAAGGATTCTCATCAGCTCCTGGCACTGGGGAATACAGGCTGCTCCTCCTGCAGTGCCTCCATTGGGTGGAGGTTTGAGGAGCTCCTTTGGATCACTGGGATCTCTACAGCTGCTCATATTTCAGGTCAGACAGGTGCAGGCGTTTGCTTTGGAGACCAAACTCCTTGGAAGAGGGAGCTATCCATAGATTTAAGAGTTTTCCCGGTAAATATTGAAGGAGTATTTATGTTTTCCATCAGCATTTGTGACTGATCTGATGTTGCCTCTGGACAAAATTCTGAGTAATGTCCTCTAGAGGTGACCCTGCTTGAGTGAAGGGTTGGATTAGATGACCTCCAGTGGTTTTCCAACCTTAACCATTCCATGATTTCTACTCGTTATGAAGGCACAAGAAAGAACATCATATTCTTAGCAGGTATTCCTGCACAAACCTTGCTCTGTTAAAACCACCTAAATTGGCCTTTTTTGGCCACAAAATACTGAATCCCAAAGACAGACAGCGTCAGGATGAATGGGACCAGCACATTCTCCCTCTGCAGAGCCTGTTTTATGGGAATTTGGCTGCTGACCTTAATGCAGAGAAATCTGGGGCCTCTGTGACATGCAGGAAGCTGTGCTTGATTTAGGAATCAGGATTTTCACCTTTGTCCTTGTTCAGAATATCCACACCCCATGCAAAGAACAAGCAGGGGCTTCAGATGATGGCACGGAAAAAGAATCCCTGGAAGCAAGGTCTAGGTCAGGAAGATACCGTGGAAAATCAGGGGAGTTTTTGATACATTACCCAAATTTTAACAGTATTTAAGCAGTTTTCCTCCTCTGGTTGCTCAGACCATGGGAAGGGCTGGGATTTATTCCTCTGGTGTGCCGTGCCATGTGTTGATCCCGAGAACGAGGATCCCAGGGAATCCTGGAAGTCTTTGGACGGGGTCTCTGGGATTTGCCATCTCTCATTTGTTTTGCCTTCCTGCATAAAGCAGCGAGGAGGGGGCTGCCCTTGGGCACCTTGGAGTGTTGTCATTGTGGAGAGTGTGGGTCCCACCCTGGTGGCACAGCCCTGTGGGACGCAGGGAGAACACCCCGATCCCTCTGCCATTCCCTGCTTTGTCTCGCCTCTCTCCAGCATCCCCCGTATTCAAGGAATGTGTCCCAGCTTCCCCACGCCTGGAATTTAAATACATAAACGTCCTGCACAGACCTGTTGTTGGTTGGTAATGTATTGTCAGCTGTCCTGCCAGCCTTTTTATCTTCTGATTAGCTTTGAAATCATTGAAGCCGGTGAAGATCCGTTTGTTATCCCAGTCCTCCGAGGACCAGAAATCCAGTGATGGTGTGGATGTGCTCTGAGGCAAGTTCCCATTTGTAAGATGGATGATGATTGCTTGTCGATACTAAGAAAAAGAGCTTTGTCAAATCTGAAGTTGTCTCCTTTCTTAATGTAAAATATTATTTTTATTTTCACGCTCGGAGAAATTGTGATGCTGCAAGCAGTAGGCAAAGGAAAAAAACAACCACCACCCCAAAACCCAAGGTGACTCGGATGTTTGTTTGTCTGCTTTTGAGGTGTGCAAGATTTTTTTTTTCTCTTTTTTTTTTTCAGAAAAAGAGGTGTCAAGGGAAAGAAAATACTTTTATGATAAGCTCGTGCAGGTTTGCAGGAATTTTCTTTCTTTAATGAGCAAAGATGTAATCTGTATATTTGCCTGTTTTCTCTAATCATCTCCCTGAGATGTTCTCACTCTTGTGCTTTTGTTCTCACTCGTGCTTTCAGCGGGGCACTCCAAGGTTTAGTGGGATATGGCTTAGTGTTGGAAAGGCTTTGGGAGCTGGGAACCCTGGTCAGAACCTACAGGGCACAGCCAAAGGTTCCTGTGATTGCTGTGGGTCTGTGCAGAGGTGTTTCCTTTCCTTCAGAGCCTCCTGGGATGGGGCTAAAGCACAGCCAGGTCAGAAATGAGGTGGCTGCAGATATTTCATAGAATTCCAGAATGGTTTGGATGGGAAGGACCTTATGNCCTGTGTCCTGTCCCTCCATCCCTTGTCCCCAGTCCCTCTCCAGCTCTCCTGGAGCCCCTTCAGGCCCTGGAAGAGGCTCTGAGCTCTCCCTGGAGCTTCTCCTGTCCAGGTGAGCATTTCCAGCTCTCCCAGCCTGGCTCCAAAACAAAAGTGTTCCAACCTTTGGAAAATCTTTGTGGCCTCCTCTGGGTTTGCTCCAGCAGCTCCACACCCTTCTGATATCGTGGAACCCAGAGCTGGATCAGGAGGGGTCTCTTCAGACTGGAGCAGAGGGGGAGATCACTTCCAAGTAATTTCTAACAAAAAACCCATTTCAATTCCTCAGAGTGAAGTTGGCTACTAAAGCTGGGACTTGTCAAGACACATGTAGTGAGCCTTTGCTCAGAGCAGGGCCTTGTTTGGCTCCACCTCTGTGACTCTGGGGGAATAATGGGAATTTGTACAGCTTCATTCCTGCCACCAGTGGAGCTGGGTTTCCTGGGGCGCTCCGGGGGGCTGAGCTCAGTCCAAACACCCTGAGCTGGAGCCAGGATGCAGCAAATCTGTGCTTGGAGCAGTGGGAGATGGGTTTGGTCCTCTTGGAGCAGGTGATGCTTTGGTCTTTAGCTGCCTTTCTGTACCTGAGGGTGATGGTCTCCAAATTTTCCTGTGCTTTTCCCCCCATTCTATCCAGCAAAAAACCTCTGAGCTGGGTGTGAAACCATACACTGCACCCCTGAAAATCTGTGTTTCCCTGGAGGCCCTGAGAAGTGGGAAACCAGAGAGTGTGACTGTCTAGGTGAGCTCACACCCTCTGGCTGTCTCACGCTCTGGCTCTGTCTCCATCAGCCCCTGCTCCTCTCAGCCCTCCCCTCCTCTGCCAGGGTTTTTCCATGCCATAAAACCAGGAGCCAGGCTCTTTACGACCCAGCAGGAGCTGGGTCTTTCCACTTGTTTGCTCTGCAAAGACTTAACAGACTTTTGGCCACTGTGAAACAACTCAGACCAACCTGAGGGTGCCTGGGGCTGGCTCTGTGCAGCTGTTGTTCTGCAATTCCCATTCCAAAACTTCAGTGGGGGAATCTTTCTTCTCTAAATCCTGCAACAGGACGAGGAACAAAGTTTTTTTGTGGTTTCTTTCTTCAGGAATTTATAAATGGCACTCTCAACAAGGGCTGTGCGGAGAGCTTGGACTTCAAAATGAAGAATCATTTCAGTAATGTGGCTTTTGTTGGTTTAAGAGGAAAAATACTCCTAAATCCTACTCCCACCTTTGACCTTCCCTCCCTGGGAGGGAATAGATAAGCAAATGGGAAAACTGGGGGTGTGGGAAGGAGGATAAGGAAGGTATTGGCTTTGAGCAGAACTCTGCCATACGAGTCTGTGAATGTATTGTGAACGTATCTGTGAATATATTGCAATTATTAATCCTATAAGTGATGTCATGGCTTCTTGGCAGCAGCACAGAGCCCTGGGGACACCTCTGGAGCAAGCCACAGGAAGTAGCAGTGGCTGTGAACATATCCAGGGATGCATTTGGCTCGCGGGGCAGCAGGTCTGTGGTGCCAAACTGCTCTCAGTGGAGGGGCAGGAGCCCAGGGGGTGTGCACAGAGCTGCCAGGGGGGTCAGGCTGGCTCTGTGCTCCAGAGAACACCAGGAGCAGGGGCCAAAAGCTCCTGACTGGAAAAGCACATGGTCCCTCTGAAGCCTTTCCAGCGCTGCCGCCGGCCAAGGAGCTGCGGGTTTATAGTTTCACACGTCTTCATTTCTGGGGATTTAAGTGGGCCAGCAGCGTTGCTGGGGATTAACCCCGAGTTAAAAAGGCATTTATGAGGTGGAAGGATACGGAGTGAAACACTCCTGGTGTCTCCAGGGGCTGGGTTAACAGCCTGTCCCTTCGGGCCTGGCACTCGTGCCCTGAGGGTGACAACGGCACCAGATTCCAGAAAAACTGTACAGCAGCTCTTCCCTTGGCTTGGAAATCCCACTGCACTCACTGAGGACCCATAATCCAGGGTATTGATGGTGGCTCTCCCAAAAAACCCGTGGCCTGGGCTGACCTTCCCTGTGCTGGGAGGATGGGACAGTGCAGTGCTGGAGGAGCCACCTCGTGTCCAGGGATCTGCTCTGTCCCTGTGCGAGTTGTGAGGAGCCAGGGAGTGCACAAAGATTAAAACCTGCTGCAAGGATGAGACCTTTCACTGATGGCCACATGGTTTGGATGAGCAAATAGGAATGTTTTTTATTTGAAAGGTGGTGGGAAAGGGTGCAAAATGCAGCCTTGTGCTGTTTCCCCCATGGATATGGATAATCAGCCTCGTTAGACAAGCTTGGCAATATTTCTCCTTATGAAAAATCAGTGTTAACTTTGTTCAGAGCTGCCTCGTGGAGGACAGGGGACAGGGCAGAGAAAAAGGGCAGGAAAATGAAACATGCAGGTATGACTCCTATCCTGGATGCATTCACACTCAAAACTCATTGCAGCAAGGCACAGGGATTCCAAGTGAACGAGTTTGTATCTGCATTCCAAAGCAGCATAACAGGGAAGCCTCTCATCAGTGACACAGTCCGGGGGCTGCAAAAAAAAAAAACCAAAACAAAACCAAAAAAAAACCCAAAAAAACCCTGCTACACCCATGCCTGTACACACAAGATTAATGCAGAGGAAAAGCTCCCTGTCCAACCCCACCACCCACACATCTGCTGACCACCCTCCCCTGCCCCAGCTCCGTGGCTCCACACGTGGGGAGAGGATGGAGATGATTAATCAGGGACTGCAGGAGATGCTGAACCTTTGTGGCCCTGCAGAGCCTGGGGTTGCTGCTGTCTGCAGCGAGGATTTGGGGGAAGGCTCTCAGATAGGGATGGAAGATAAAGAACTCCACCAAACTGGGAGGAAAAAAAGGGTGTTTCTGTGAAACTCGTAGGATGTAAAAAATCAGTGGCTTTGCAGAGCTCTGCTCCCAGTATTATTCTTTGTGATTAGGCTAATGAGCCCTGACTCTTACAGGTACAGTGTGCTGTGATACCCACAGGGGTTGGGATCTTCATCACACAATTAGGTCTCTCCCTCTGTGCAGGCATTTTATAATAAATAATCAGGAGCCTTAATATGGTTTTGAAGCTGGTCAGCACAGTCATTACCCTGCACAGCTCCCAAGTTCAGCTGAAATTCACTTAGATTGTTTGTTAAGTCTTGCCTGGTAATGAATGTAAATGTTTTATTAAAGTAAATATTTCTATTTCTTGAATGCTTTTGGATGATTCTTTTTCAAGTGGAGAAGGGATAGCCATGCCTTGAGGAATGAATACTGCCTTTATTTGGGTTCTGGTGCTGTGTTCTGCCATGGGATATTGGCTCACATCTGGCTGGGTTTGGTATTTGTCCTGCTGAGAAAAACTTGGTGCCCAGTGGTGTCTCCCTAGGCAGGGCTGTTGCTCCTTTCCCCACTGACATGTGCAAAAAATAGACCCAGAGAGGAGCATCACCATCTCTTACATGGCAAAACCAAAACAGGAATCCTCCAGATTTATTTCTGAGGCTTTTTGAAGATTTCCATGGGGTTTAGCAGCAGTTTTAGTGGGGCCTTGCCCAGCTGGCCTGGCCTGCCTCGTCCCAGTGAAGTACAGAGGGAGCTGGGGGTGTTTCTCCTGGAGAAAAGGAGACTCAGGGGTGACCCTGTCACTCTCCACAACTCCCTGAAAGGTGGCTGTGGGCAGGTGGGGTTGGCCTCTTTCTCCAGACAGCCACTGACAGAAGGAGAGGACACAGCCTTAAGCAGTGCCGAGGGAAATACAGGTTGGATATTAGGAAAAAGTTTTTTACAGAAAGGATGATAAAGCACTGGAATGTGTTTAAAATAGACTGGATGTGGCACTCAGTGCCATGGTTTAGTTCAGCTTTTAGAGCCGGGCTGGATGATCTTGGAGGTCTCTTCCAGCCTGGTGATTCTGTGTGTGGTGTCCCCATAACCCACCCTGCCAAGCTCAGCAGGCACCTGGCCAGGTCTCAGCCCCGCAGTATTTCTCATGATTTCTTACTCCCTGTTAAATTCATAGAAAGCATTTCAAACCTCATCTGTCAGGAGCATCAGCACTGCTCAGAGAAAGGTTTTAATTTTATTTAATCGCTTCTAGCTGCACATCTGAGATGATTGAGTGTGGCCTCTTTGTGGCAGAGTGCTTGGGAGAAGGGACAGAAATCAAACTAAACGATAGTGTTGGCCAAACCCTCGGCCTGCCATGAAACCGGTTCCTGACTCCCAAAACCGGTTTGCCAAGAATAAATTCCCTTTCAGTTAAAGAGCCAGGCCGAACAGATGTCTTGCCTGGTGCCCTGTAAATAAACATCCCGGAGCTCTGGAGCTCACAACGAGCTACAGGCTCCTGGAGCTGTTTCTGGATGTGACAAACGCAGGGTGCTCCCTCCCTGAGTTACAGCTGGCACCACACGCCCAGATTTGGGATATGGGAAACCTGGGCCCACTCTGGGTAAGAGGGGTCATTGTTCCCTTGTTAGGCATAATGTGCAGCAGTCAAACCCTGCAACTTTGGGCATTTCCAACTGGTGGCTCAGTGAAGCACTTTGGCTCCTGCTCAGTCAGAAGAGAGGATTAATTTAGGAACCCATCATACACCACTAATTAAAAACAGAGGCTGGGGGCAGCTGGGACACCTGTGGCTCATCCCTGGCAGTGTCCAAGGCCAGGTTGGACGAGGCTTGGAGCAGCCTGGGGTAGTGGAAGATGTCCCAGCCCATGGCAGGGGCAGCACTGGATGGGCTCTAAGGTCCTTCCCAAACCAAACCTTTCCATGGCTCCTTAAATCTCTGATTTCTGTTATAGCTTCTTTCCTGGAGAGGACATTTTTTGTCTCTCTGGGGATGAGGGGTGGAAAAAAAAAAAGTGATAAGGAGAAGGGATGTGTGATGCCATCAAAGCAGTGATTTGCTGTGGGGTTGTGCAGCGTGGATGAGTTTGTGCAGGAAGGGAACGAGGTGCTGCCATCCCCATGGAGCCCCCAGGAGTTCCTGCTGGTTTTCCTCTGTCTTTTCCTCTGGATTCCCCTGCTCCAATGTTATTTTCCCTTGTTTCCAACACCTTCCCATTTAGCATGTGAGGGTTCCATAGGGAATAACGTGGCTGCAGGTGGGAGATGCTGAGTGCACATTTCACAGCCTACTGCCAGCACATCCCAAAAATCCTGCCAGGCTTGGATGAGTGGTGTTTGCCTGAAGCTTAGTCTGGTTAAAGCAGAGTTTCCTGTGGTGATTTGAGAAGCAGAGCACATCAGCAGAGGAGGTGGCTGCTCTCCTGGCCGTGGGCAGCATCCTTTCCCTGCTCCTGGGGCTCAGGGGAGGGACAGAGCATGGGAGCAGACTCCAGGATTTCCTTCTGCCTGTACTTTACTCTTAAAAGCACTTGGCAGTTGTGGTGCCAGCCAGACTTGACAGACTGATTTGGGTGACAGAGCCGGCATTCTCAGATCCTTTTTCCCCCCCGTTCCCCGTGTGTTACAAATTGCTCCAATGTCACATGAGGGATTGGGAAGGAAACTTGGGCTCCATTCATACCAGCATTGTTGCTAGGAAACCTCTCCCTTTGACAATGGAGGTTGAGCATGCCTGTATTTGCCTTTGGCTCTCCGAAGGACAAAAATCACCATGTGGCACTGGTGGGGGGGGAGGATGGGAAAATTAAAAAAAAAATTAAAAAAATCCAAACAAACAAACAAACAAACCCACCAAAAACAACAGCGCAAAACCCCTGAAAATTACTTTAAAATTTTACTCTGTGCCAAATGATGCTCTGGATTGCAGATGCCAGTGCTTCTGGTTTTGTAGGGACACAGATGAGGCACAGCTCGACCCTTCCATGCTTCATGTGCTGGAGAGTCAGGCTGGATTCCTGGAGAGCCTTCTGCTACCTGAGCTGGCTGGGGCTGCTGTGCCAGATGGGAGAGGAGCCGAGTGCTTGCCCGTGGTTCCCGGGTATCCATGGGGAGAGCACATTCCCTGGATCTTGGAAAAGCTGCCTGATTTAGAGTTCTGTTCGGTGGGGAAGAGAGGCTGTGTGATTCTCTGCCCCTAGTTTTTCCCTTTGAATTTCAGGATATTTGCTTGAAAACGATCCTAAATGCCCCTTGTGTGTGTATGCACGTGTTGGATTTGCTTCATAGGTGCTTTTAATAGGCTTGAGGAAAGAAGAAAATATTAAAATATTTGGGGACTGTTTCACTTTCATCCAAAGAACTGCCTTCAAATTTGTTTTTTTTCCACAAATTGGCATCCTTTTTTTTTTTTTTTTTTTTC
>VYXD01004243.1:458626-466126 GCA_013397195.1 Hylia prasina | reverse complement strand
GCACAGATTTCAAATGCTGTTTCTAGTGCAAAAAGAGCAAACCCCTAACTTCTTTCTTTTGTTACTTGGGGGATTCTCCTTTACTTGCTGTCAATTCTCACTTTCCTAAGTGAATTTATCAGGACAAGCAGAGAAAGAGATGAGTGTTGCTTGTTCCCTGCCCTCTGATCCTGGCTGCTGCCTACCCCAAATCCTTGTCAGGAAGTTTCTTTAAAGCCACCCCTAATAACAAACGAACTTTGTGATTCCCAGACTGTAGACACTATTTTTTTCCCCCTAAAATTTTGCTTTACTTCTTCAGCCTCCATGCTGTTCATTTGAACCTTTTAGGGTTTTTTGATTATCATTCAAATCCCGGGGTCAATGTAACATGGAATTATTCATTTGTCAAAAGCATTTTATCCAGGAGCTGGGGCAGCAGCTGCCCTGGGTGTTTCTGGAGCTGGACAGGATGTGTTTTGTCCTTGCAGCTCCACCTGGGTGTCTGCAGGAGCTGCTCTTGCTTGGCTTTTTCCACTGGCTCGGAGCATCTGGAAAATGGGTGCAAATGCTCTCCCTTCTGTGCTCTTGCCATCACATCCTCCCTGAAAAGGGCTTTTGTCAGGCTGTCAAAATACATCTTGTCCAGTGCCAGGTGCTGGTGTCAGGGCTACGAGGTGAGGCATGAAAGTGCCTGAGTGTTTCCCACCGTGCCACTGAGGCCCCGGCTTGTGGCACCCCTTGGAAGGCTTGAAAGGGACACAGATGATGATGCTGAGCATGACTGGGGGAGTTTTTCCCCTCTCTCTCTCCCCGTGCTGAGAACAGAGAACACTTGTGATTCCCCGTCAGCTTCTCCCAGTACTTTCAGGACTTGCTCACCTCGCTTCCTCCCCCAAGCAGAATACCTTGCCCTTGGTCCTCGGCTTCCCAAGCTAAGGCGGAGAAGACATCCACATATTCCCTACACCATTTTTCTCTTTAGTGGGTATTAGCAGATGTGCTTCCAGCAGACTGGCTAAGCACAAACAGGCTTTTAGAGCGACAGGTTCACGAACCGGGGGCCCCGCTGGCGCTCGCGTACCCTGCTCCCCTCGCCACCCTCACCGCGCCATGCCGGACAGCCTCGAAATCTCCCTCTCCCAAGCTCCCCAGGGTTCCTGCTGATTGATTTATTTTTTTTTTTTCCCCCTCCTTTTTTCCTCCTTGCTGCCCGCTAGGCGATGCCTATAAGCGCCGTGCTCACTTGCTGCTCCCAGATAAGCGCGTTAATGCTTTGTCCTGCGTGGCGGGATAAGGCACCGGGGCTGGCGGCAGCGCCGCCGTGCTTGTTGGAGTTGCTTTAGCAGAGCTGCTGCAGAGCTCTCAGAGCGTTGGGTCTTGGCCCACTGCCCCTGCTAGGCTGCTCCCTTAATGGATTAGCCGGACTTCAAGGAAAATCCCGCCTTAACAATAGCGGAGGAATCGCGCGCTCCTTGCTCTACCCAAGGAGAGGTGCCAGCGGTATTTTCCGCTACCAGCGAAGCTGCTCAGGCTCTTTGATCCGATTTCTCTCTTCTTGATTTTGATATCGCTACAAAAGCCACTGCAGATGGGAAAGGGAGGGGAAAAAACCCACAAACCCCAAGCACACCAGCCAAGCCACCCTCAGTTTTTTGTTCGTTGTTTTTTGGTTTTTTTCCCAGCTTTCCCCCCTTTTTCTCCCCCCGCCCCTTGAGCCACTGAGGCGGTCTCATGGAAGAGAATCTAAATCGCTCTCCTCTTGCTTTGGGCTGTTTTTCATCACTTCTTCTGTGCTTCCTGACCCCAAAAAGCAGGCTTAAGTTGCTACATTCCTCCTCCTTCACCATAGCCAGAGACACAGTTCTCCTCGTTTCAGCAGATGTGACAAAGGTACTCTCCTCTCCCTTGGGCATAACTTCAAATTTTGCCAAATGTAAAGCTTGGACATAATCCAGGAAATTGTTTTTGTCTTGCAAAAGTGTTTTTGTTTTGCTTTGACCGAAAAGTAATTTATTTGTGCTTGAAATGTTGTTGTTGTTGAAATCCTTGGAAGGAAATTCATATTGCTGAAACCCTTAGAATTCTGGAGTTTTCCTAATTTTTCAAGGGAGCTCTCACTGAGCTCCAGATGTTTTGCCACTGACCATCAGCTCTGGAAATGGGTAGCCAAGCAGGGAAATTATTATTCCTCTCAGCCTTATTTATACCAGAAGGCACAAGCAGTGACACTGAAAAAATGTCAATTAACCTGCACTGTTGGTAACCTCAGAGGCTTCTTTTTACCTGGAAACTTTTTTTTTTTTGGTGGAAAAATTTCCATATGTGTGCGTGTACAAGTCTGGGTGCGCACATGAGCAAAGCCATGGATGTGATGCTGGAAATCCTGCTGCCTTTGGTCAGCTTTAGAGGGAACTAAAGCCCAGCTGTGCTCACAGTTAGGAGAATTCAGCAGGGCTAACACACATAAAAGCAGACACAAGATCCTTCATGTCTCAGACCAAGCAGCAGGGGTGCTTTGGGTCTTGCAAAAAAATACTGGATTGATGTGAAGCTCTGTGATGGTGAAAATATGTGGGATTTCTGCCACCTGCCCTTTGCATCCATCCCCTATCCTTCTCAAGTCAGCTCATAACTGATTCTTCCCAAGCTTCCAGCTGCTTGGCATTTCTTGTGTAAAATAATTAATGGTTGTAGGGAATGGGGAGAGCAGCTTAGGGATAGTCAAGCCTGGTCTTGGGCATTTGTGGACAGGCACTTGTGTGCAGTCAGGGCTCAGTAGCAGTGTCAAAGGGGAAAAAAAAGGTGAATTATATGAAGAAATATTAGAGAAGATGATTTGAAAAGAATATATAGGATATTTACACCTGTAGGTATACAAGGAGGCTATAAGGAGGGTCAAAGGTGGCTCCTCTGTGGGAACAGGGCACAAGAAAATGTTGGGACTAAGAGCTGGGCCAAAAGTTGTCAGTTTTGAGTTTGTTACTCAAATCTCCAGGAACTGAGAGCACAGCTGTAGGAAACTTGCTCCCTTCTTCAACTCTTCCAGCCCTCCCTGGGTCTGGTCTCTGGGAGCTGAGAAGGACCTTTGGACCAGCCCAGGATGGCCAATCCCACGGGATCCTTGTGCAGTTGTGTTTAATCCTGGAGCCACAGAATGGTTTAGGTAGGAGAAGCCCTCTGAGATCACTGAGTCCATCTGTTATCCCGGGACTGCCAACACTAAACTGTGTCCCTGTGTGCTTCAGTTCCCAAGAAATGCCAAATGGAAGTAAATAAAAACACAAAAAGGGGGGAATTATGCATTTTGGGACAGCATTTCATCCACTCATGTTTTGAGGCCTTAGAAAGGCACATTGTCTGCCCTGGAGGTTCTCATTCCCTGGGCTCTGTGCCTCGCTAAGATCCCAAAAACTCCTTCCTCTACCATCAGGGTAAGCTGGGAAGAAGCTGCTGGTTCATCCCTGATTTTACAGCTTGTGTTACAGACCACGAAAGCTGCTGAGGACCAGAACAATCTGCTCCAGCTGGCTGGTTCCAAACACACTGTCCCCTCGTGTGGCTTGGAAAGCGATGTGCTCTGGGATGGTGACCCTGCCCTGACAGCCTGACCTTGCTGGGTTTGGCTCATTGTGGGTCTCCATCCAAAAATCACGGCAAAGGAGAACAGGGCAGGGACTGGTTCACTGTGTTGTTGAGTTTTTCATGCCTTGGGTTCAATGAGTGGATATTTCCCAGGAAAGCATTTCCACCAAAAAGCACCCAGAATCCTCTAATTTTACACCAAAGACAAGGTTCAGGAAATGCTTTATTTAAATGATGTGAACTGAATAATACTGAAATAAGTAGAAATACTGATGACAGTGTTTCCTCTGTTGCACTTTGTGCCTCAGTCCCAAGTCCCTGATTTGGGTCTGGCTATGGAAAGGTTATTTTGAAGTGGAGGAGCCTGGACAGAGCCCCCACCTGCAGGGATAACAGGACAGGGGGCATCAAGACAACCGTGTGGAATTGGAAAGATGAGACCCAGCCCACAGGACTGTGTTGGAAGGCAGCACTCAGATATATCACAATTACACTTCTCTGAGACTGGAAATGCTGGGTAATTGTCTTTCCCTGCCAGTGTGCTCAGGGCGCTTTACAACAATAAATTTCACCAGGAGTGCTGAAGAACAGAAAGCACAATAACGTGAAACCTGCTGCTCCAGGAATGCAAGGAAACAAAGCTTTCATGGAAAAACTGGGGTCTGGGTGTGCAGGGTGGTGGAGCCCAGGGTGCTGCCTGGAGGTTGGAGCTCCTGGCAGTGGGTATGGATGGGGAGAGGAGGCAATGCCAGCCCCCAGCCCTCTGGAGCACTGCCCACCCTGCCTCTGCAAAGAGGGAAAGCTTGGGGCTGAACATTGATTTAGGGCAAGGACAAAGTTCTCTTTGCAGCCCAAACAAAATTGTGTGCCAATCAAAAAGGTGTGAGACAGGCTGTTGTTGACCTCTAGGGAGTATCAGAGGACAAAAATCCTTGGAAGGAAATTCAAAAAACAGCCTCCAGGGAAGCCAAGCACTGCTGGAAATGCTGCAGCACCGCAGTGCCAGGACCTCTGAGCATCCACGCAGCCCTGCCTGGAAGGACACCTCTAATATTCCATCCTGTGCCTAGAAAACACCTTCATCTTGCTTCCTAAAAGGCAGCATGGGTTGAGATTTGAGAGATTTTGTGCCTGGATCATTGCAGACCCTCCTTTAAGGTCTGGGGAAATCCAGCTGCAGCCCTGCCTGAGCAAGGAGGAGAGTGATCCTTTCTCTCCTCTCTCCTCTTTTCCCTCTCTTCTCTCCTTTCTCACTCTCTTCTCCCCTCTCTCCTCTCTTCCCTCTCCACTCTCCTCTCTCAACTCTTCTCCCTCCTCTCTCCTCTCTGCAGTGGGTGGTGAGTGCAGATCCTTCCAGCAGGTGCCTGTTGTTTTTGAGGCATGTCCTACAGCAGGACCTTGATCTCACTGGGGCCTTAATAATAGCAAGACACCAAAAACAATCAGAATATATTCAAAAATGGGCAGGAGAGGGTATTTGGCTTGTTTGCAATGGCCATTAGATAGCTGATACTTGCTGTGTTTGCTCTCTATGCTTCAGAGCCATCCATAATTAGAACATATTTTTGTAACCTTATCTTGGAGCAGATTTGATTTTTAGGAAGGAAAAAATGTCACTAAATCATTATTATTCATGTGACAAATCCTGAAGGGTAAATTTTTTTTAAACACCACCTCTATCAGTCTCTCCCATGTCACCTAACTTTTATGCAATAACACTGTTCCCTTAGAGATACCGTATAAAATATCTCTCACTTCCCAATATTATTCATAGAATTCCCATTATAGAACATTGAAAACCCAGATTAGAAGAGTACAAGAATATTTTATGACCAGTTTGAAAATGCTGTTACTGCTGCAATAAATTAAGAAGTTAAATTACTCCCACATTGAGTATTGATATACTGTGCATGGCAGAAAAATTCCTTTGAAATATACTGTACAATACATATAGAGAAATTCCAGCCCCTTTGATGGCTGCCAGCACAGGGGGTTGTGATGACTTGGGGGTGGGGGATTGGGTTGCCAAGTTTGGTTCTTAAAGCAGCAAGTTGAGCAAAGGCAAAATCAGAACAGCAAAATTTTATATGGGTAATTGGGAATATTGAGATGTTGCATTTAACAGCCAAGTCCCTCATTCTTCTCACATTCTTTATGAACTCTACAGACAGGATATTTTCTGGGTCAGCAGACCCAATTTCCCTTAATATGATCTTCTCTTGGTTATATCTGTGTGGACATTTATTTGTGGCCTTTAGCTGACCACTGTGAATGTGTGATGTGTATATACCTCTTTTATATTAGGTGGGTTTTTTCTTTTTTGGTTTTTTTTTTTTTTTTGGCTGAATGGTCATTTCAACTCAAATATTTGACTGCCGAGGGAAAAGGAGAAAAGAATTAGGAATGTTGGATCCAATCTGGCTGATGGGATATAATTGCTTTTAGATATAAAGATACTCAAATAATTAATTAAATCAACTTTTAAGCTTTATTTCTAGTTTGCATTATTGGAATGGCATAAAGCCACCAGAATGTGCCAGATAATTTTGATGCAGGAATTTATGTGCACAAAATGTCTTTTTTTTCTGCTTACACAGCTTCAATTGTGAAGCATTGCACAGGGAACTGCACTTATACAAAGTGGTTGTTACAACTTCAGGTAAGAGCTGATTTTTCTCATAAATTTCCATGTGTTGTCTGCTGGGCATTTTATTAAGGAAAATAATTGGAGAGATTTGCCTGCTGGACCAGATTGGCAACCAAACCACCTATTTTGCAAAAAAAAAATGTAACAAAAGAGCCCTTTTGCACATTTTGCAGAGGAATCCAAAGAGCTGCTGCAGCACCGGCAGCGTAAGCAGCTTATTGGGGTTTGCCAAGAACACAGCAAATCCAGGCCTTGAGTTTACAATAATAATTACAGTGTATTCTGCTGATTGCAATATTCTGGCCCAACAGGGCCTGTTTAACTAAGCTGGCCCTGGAATCGAGTACCTACAAGTAATGTGATCTATTTATTAACGAGTGCTTTTTACAGGAGCGTCCATTCTGAGCTCTCTCGTTATTCCACAGACGGGGGACGGGCTTTCAGCAAGGGTCGTTTATATAAAACGCATCAGAGAAGTTATTTAAGAACAACACAAGCCTCGATTAAGCCCTGGTGTGTGTTTTTAAAGGTTATTCTTGGAGGATTTTCCCTCCCAAGGAAAGCCAGGCAATGAAGGGTAGAAGCCGAGCAGAATGCTTTTCCCTAGACGCGCCAAAAAATTCACTCAAAGATCAGCAGCAGCTTTCTGTAAATCCCCAAGCTTAGGCGTGCTTGTCGGACCCTTGACTCTTCCGTGGAGTTGGTGCTTCTCAGATTAAGCCCAGCCCAACCAGGGAACCGCTCAAACCCGCGCGGATCCGGCGCCGATCCGCGGCGCGGGCGCTGCCCACGGCGCCTCATCTCCGTGTATAATCATGTAGCAGATCATGTATTCATTTGTATCATTAAGTAAAGCCTAGCAGAGCTGTGGAGCTCTGTGGAGCAGAAGGGAGGCTCGGAGGATCATGGGTTCCCGGCATGCCCCGCTCCCCTTGGAAAGGCGCTGACTCACTCCCCGAGCAATCAGCGTTGTGTGCCATTACAAATGGGCTGGTTAATAGGCCTGCATCCATTATCATTAGTGCATCTCAGCACGCAGGTACATGATGGGGCCTGCCAGCGCATTTGCTCCAGCTCACTGAGCCAGGGGCCATGCTCCATTGCAAATGAGGATGAGGAACACCTGCTCCAGGGTTTTTCGGCAGACCGGAGTCATCCTTCACATCTCATGCAACACTTGTTCTGTCAGAATGCAATGCTGGCACCGGCCGGAGCGGGGCTGTGCCAGGCGTCCGACTAAAGATTAGACACTTCCCTCTGGTCTCCTGCTCAAGTTCAGCTTTGAATTC
>VYXD01004243.1:409339-445325 GCA_013397195.1 Hylia prasina | reverse complement strand
ATTTGAGGCAGGGATGCAGGGATGGGAGCAGGGATGCAAGGATGGAGGCAGAATTTGAGGGAGGGTGGCAGGGATGCAGGGATGGAGGCACAGGTGCAGGGGTGGAGGTAAGGTTTGAGGCACAGCTGCAGGGATGGAAGCAGGGGTGCAGGCGTGGAGGCAGGATTTGAGGAAGGGATGCAGGGAAAGAGGCAGGGAGGCAAAGCAGGGAGAGATGGAGGTGGGGAGGCAGGGAAGGAGAGAGGCAGACAGGGATGGAGGCAGGGGTGCAGGCAGGGAGGCAGACATGGAGGCAGGAATTGAGGCAGCGTGCCAGGGAAGGAGGCAGGCAGGAAGGGAGGGAGGAAGGGAAGGAGGCAGCCAAGGACAGAGGGGGAGAAAAAGGTAGGGAAACAGGGGTGGAGGCTGACAGTCAGGAATGGAGATGGAAGCAGGCAGGGAATAAGCCAGGAAGGCAGGGAAGGAGGCAGGTGGGGAAGTAGGGAAACTGAGGCAGCTCAGCACCAGCCAGGGCACAACTTGGTGGAGGTGCTGCAGACTGTTATTTGCATCTTTGCTCAATGAGGCATTTTCCTAATTGTTTGCAGGAAGGAATTGTGAACACTCAGGGGTTTATATTTGTGCGAGTCAATCTGTAGTATATTTGGATGCTGTTCCAACAGAGCTACTCGTAGCCTAAATAAGCCATAACCTGCCAAGATATTCATGAGAGATCTGACTAGGTTTTTGACTGCTCTCAGAATTAGGTTGACAATCAAAACAGATGTAGAATGAGACTGCAACTGGATTGCCAAAGGCAAAAAACTCCTGTCAAATTCTTTAAAGGAGGGAGCTGATAAACCTCTGCAATACATGGGAATAGTGGACATTAGTGACTAGACAAGGACACATATGTCCACCTTCAGTTTGGCTCAGGATTGTGGATTTGTTTCTCAAATTAGGTAGCAAGGGCATTGGAAAAAAAATGATTTAAAATACACAGGTAGTGAAAGTTTAAAAAGGCACAGCATTTCTGCATGAATATTACAAGATGTTTCTCAGGGTTTTCTTAAAAATACGTGTTTTTGTGGAATTGCTGTGTTGTTGAGTGACAAATTGGGACGGCACCGATCATCTGTAATTTAAAAGAAGAAAGCAATAGAGAGTTTGATTAAAAAGCAACACAATTCTGTGTTATAGGATATCGCTCGATTACATCTATTATTTAGAGAGACATGAAGCATTTTGTCTTTCACTTGAAATGTTAACTAAATCAAGATTAAATATATAAAATGAGGCTTCATCTTTAATAAGGAGGATGGATGCAGTGGCCTAATGTGTACATCTGTATCTTGTCTTAGAGCTGCAACTCGTAATTCCTGCATCCAGGCCTTCGTAACAGAGGGAAAAGGAGAGTTTTTGTAGGATGCAACACAAATGTGAAAGGTACTGGTGGGAGGAGAAAAAACAACAATTGGTTTGCAGCTGCCTGCTGGGCAAAATCCCTGGCTGAAANGGAAGCAGGCAGGGAATAAGCCAGGAAGGCAGGGAAGGAGGCAGGTGGGGAAGTAGGGAAACTGAGGCAGCTCAGCACCAGCCAGGGCACAACTTGGTGGAGGTGCTGCAGACTGTTATTTGCATCTTTGCTCAATGAGGCATTTTCCTAATTGTTTGCAGGAAGGAATTGTGAACACTCAGGGGTTTATATTTGTGCGAGTCAATCTGTAGTATATTTGGATGCTGTTCCAACAGAGCTACTCGTAGCCTAAATAAGCCATAACCTGCCAAGATATTCATGAGAGATCTGACTAGGTTTTTGACTGCTCTCAGAATTAGGTTGACAATCAAAACAGATGTAGAATGAGACTGCAACTGGATTGCCAAAGGCAAAAAACTCCTGTCAAATTCTTTAAAGGAGGGAGCTGATAAACCTCTGCAATACATGGGAATAGTGGACATTAGTGACTAGACAAGGACACATATGTCCACCTTCAGTTTGGCTCAGGATTGTGGATTTGTTTCTCAAATTAGGTAGCAAGGGCATTGGAAAAAAAATGATTTAAAATACACAGGTAGTGAAAGTTTAAAAAGGCACAGCATTTCTGCATGAATATTACAAGATGTTTCTCAGGGTTTTCTTAAAAATACGTGTTTTTGTGGAATTGCTGTGTTGTTGAGTGACAAATTGGGACGGCACAGATCATCTGTAATTTAAAAGAAGAAAGCAATAGAGAGTTTGATTAAAAAGCAACACAATTCTGTGTTATAGGATATCGCTCGATTACATCTATTATTTAGAGAGACATGAAGCATTTTGTCTTTCACTTGAAATGTTAACTAAATCAAGATTAAATATATAAAATGAGGCTTCATCTTTAATAAGGAGGATGGATGCAGTGGCCTAATGTGTACATCTGTATCTTGTCTTAGAGCTGCAACTCGTAATTCCTGCATCCAGGCCTTCGTAACAGAGGGAAAAGGAGAGTTTTTGTAGGATGCAACACAAATGTGAAAGGTACTGGTGGGAGGAGAAAAAACAACAATTGGTTTGCAGCTGCCTGCTGGGCAAAATCCCTGGCTGAAAGGACATCTCTGGGTGGAGAGATGATTATGGTGGGGCTTCATGGTGTTTCAGGACAGGCATTGCTGACAAATATGGAATGACTCCTTTCCTTGGGGAAAATGCTGAGTCATTCAAAAGGGAGCCATTCATGGGGTCTGTTTCAATGAATATACCTGAAAAATTAGGGGACAAATCATAGAACCGTTTTCAAACTCTTTTACTAATTAATTGTGTTTTTTTCAATAACCTTTGTTCTTCAAATGTAGCATTTTGGTGGTTTTTAGGCGTTTTTCAAACACAAAGATATTTCAGAATAATATTTAGAATAATATTTTAACCTCAGGATGCTTTTAAAGGATTTTTTTTCTGTGCAGAATGCTGCTTGCATCATTTTATGTCTGAAACACCAGTGCAGGGGTCTGGATGGTGATGGAGCTGTGCTCCTTTCCCCCCAAACCTACCTCCCAAATATTGTCACCTGCCACAACACGACACGAAAAAACTTCGTGAGGACACGGTGATGAGCAAAGCAGAAAAAGCCAGAGTTTATTTACAAAACTCAATTTTACACATTTCCAAAGGTGCCTGTGGGTTGGAGGATGAAATCCCACCTCCCAAACCACATTGGTCAAGACAACTGTCAGTCAACTTTCTCCTCCCACCTAAAAATACGTAAACAGCGAAGGACAGGTAGGAAAACAAAGCTGTTGTTTATAGTAAAAGTGTGGGAAAGTAAAAATTCTGACTCCAATATGAAAGACAATTCAGAAGGCCTAGAAAAATCCTCGAAACCAGGGTGACAGCCACCTTCCCCAGACTGTCCTGTACAGAAGGTAACACATCCAAACCACACCTCGAATCTGCTGGCTCTGCTCAGGACCTGCACGTGCGCGTCCTCCAGCTCCGGGCAAAGAGCTCTGCGTGGTCTCCTTCAGATTTCTGGCTAATCCACACGAGCCAGAGCAGCTGGGAACGTGCCTGTCAGGAGCTGGCTGCCAGCCCGAGCCTGGCAAGCTGGCTGGGTGGTCACTTGGCACGGGGGGGCCGTGGCACCGAACTCGCCGGCGCTGCCCAGCTGAGGCTGAGAGCACCCGGTCCCCGCTGGCAGAATCACTCTCCCTGCTCCAGAGATGAAGATGGATTGGTCCAAGTGGAGCTTCAGGTCTTCAGGGCCAAAAATAAGCTGGAAATACGAGCTCAGGCCATCCTGGCCGAGTGCTCCGCTGTACAGGCAGGACATTGTCCCATGGGGACCTTGGAGCACCTCTGGGCTTACAGAAACCCCCGGAACAAGCTGTTCATGACATTTCTTTTGGCTCAGCTGCCATGTCTCTTCTTTCCTGGAGGATCCCTCCCCTCTATTAATACCTCTGTAATCTGTTTAATTAAAATGAAATCTATTTTTGATACCTCACCACCAGATCCAACACCGTATTCCCGAGTGAAGGACGTATTCCCTCCACTGCAGCGTGAGGCAATGTTATTTCTTGCACTGTATTTCTAATCAAGTTGGGCAACGTTAACTTGTCATTTTTTTCCTCCATCACTATTCAATGCTTTCATATCCTGGTTAGATCTTGATAGGAAAATATAAAAACATGTCAAGAGAGTGGTTCTGTTACAAATGGAGTGCAAAAATGATTTTGGAGAAAGCCCATTTGTGTGTGATTTCTAACCTAATTCTGCAAACCCCGGTGGTTTGGAGAGTTTAGCATCCAGAGGTTTGGGCGCTTGCCCAAACTAACCCTAAAAAGCAAACCTTTGGCCGCTTGCCTTTCAGTTGAGTGTGTGATATAAATAGCTGTGCTAGGAACAAACAAAGGAGGTATTGCAGGGAGCAGCCAAGAGAGGCCACGTGAGCCACTCCATCAGGCTGGGTTTTGCTATTCCACTTGGAGATGTGCTCCTACTTTTTCCTGATATCCATGGAGTGGTGACTGGGTGCCACAAGTGCCTTCAGCATTTTTATCTTTCTTCGGCTTCTGTGGAGACTCACTACTCAACTCCCTCAGAAAAAAACCCAAACAATTAATTTAAAAACTAATCAGTGAAGTCCTTCTCATCTTGGCTTTGGTGGATTTGTTGTGGAGCTGTGGTTTTGGATGAGGAGCAGCACAATGTTGTTGCAAGACCAGACCAGAGAGGAAGGTGTTCAGACCTGCTTTATTCCTGCACCGCTGTTCAGGTGAAATGAGATTTGGTGTTTTCTTCAACATTTCACAGCTTTCTTTTTTGTCTTTTCCTAGACAGGTTCATGGGATTGCCTGAAGTTCTAAATAAATCTTTATCTGTACACACGAGTTTAGGCTTGACCAGGTAATAGCCTGGAATATATTATCTGTTGGAGAAACCTAAAATCGCATCCTCAGGGAAATCGTGGAATCACCATCCCTGGAAGAATTCAAAAAACTGTAGATGTGGCACTTAGGGACATGGGTTAGTGATGGCCTTGGCAGTGCTGGAAGTCTTGATCTTAGAGAGCTTTTCCAACCTAAACAATTCTGTGATTCCAAGATTCTGTGAGGTCCTGTTATGACTGTCCTAGTATTCATTTTTGGGGTGTTTTGTTCTGTATTTGCATACAGAAAGCAATGTTGAAAAACAGGAGCAAACACCAATTTGCCTTTGAAAAGGCGGAATTTCCAGGGAAACCAAGTGCAACCTCACATCCCTGGCAAAACCCCTGAGCATCCTCACAGCTCAGCTGTCATCCATGGGACGTGCAGGAAGAATCAGGCTGCTTTATCTGCATCACCTTTCTCCTGCTGCCCCTTTCTTTGTGGCTGCTCCTCTTTGATGAAAATTTGCTGTAAAATTGCCACTCCACCAAACCTTTCTTTCCCTCGTGTGCCTTCCCTGACCTCTGCTCCTTCCATTTGGCAGAGCTGAACAGCCAGAGCCCTAAATCACCCAGCAGCCGTGGCTGGGGCGCGGTGCCTTTCCCTGGATTCCAGCTGGCGGCCGCTCCCAGCTCCTGTTTTCCCAATTCCCGTGGAGACTGAGCATTCTCACGCTGTCTAAAAGCCAAGGGCTGAGCTACTAATAAAAACACTGATGGATGGTGGAAGGGCTTTTCCATAGTTCCCCGTTCCTAGTCAGTGAGGGTGTTTGACATCCTGGCAGCTCAGCGTTGGAGAATAGCTGTCGATGGTGCTGCAAGGGGATGGGGAACTCCTACATCACTGATGGAAGCTGGTATTGATGTCATCACTTCTGTCACCCACGGCGAAATGCAGCCCACAGTGACTTCCCTCCAACCTGTAGAGCCACGGATTTGAAAATAAACACCAGTAACTTGAAAATCACCATGCAATTGAGGCGATGTTAACTCCAAGAGGTGATGAATCTTGGATTTTCTTCTGCCTGTTTCCATATTTCACCCTCACAAAGGACACATGGGCAGTTGCCTGTGCCATTTGGGATAAGGAAGATATTTGGATTACAACAAGGGCCTGAATAACTGGCGCTTTGTTCTCAAATTGCTCTGAGGATGGATCTGTGTGTCAAGTGTGCATAATAATGGCCGTAACAATATGTTACCTACTTACTGTGACAAAATTCTGACACCTGATCAATCCAGGCATTTTGCAGCACGACCTTTCAGAGACGCTTCTGCTCACGACCCTTTCCTCACCAGCCAGGTGAGAAGTGGGCACGTGGGTGCTGTCCCTCTCCTCCTTCGCAGCCTGGCTCCTGGAGGCCTGGTTCCCAGGGAGCAGCCAGCGGGAGCATCCGCACCTGTGTCCCAGACATCTGGCACGCCCTGCCCGCGCCCCCGCCGCCATCTGTGCCAGCGCCACCGCCGCTGATGGCACCGGGGGGAGGCAGGAGCAAGAGAGGGACTTCACACAGACTGAGGTGGGTCTGGGGCTGAGTGCCTGCCTCTCTTCCCTCACCGTCTCGCTGAAGCTGGTCAGACGATTAATTACAGGCGTTCTGGGTGGATTTAAGGACTTTAAGCACAGGGGATTTTGTTTCTGCAGAGGTTATATGGAATTGTTTGGGCTCTGAGCGACGTGGTTTGGTGAAAATTTCCTTCCCATGGTGGTTGGAATGAGATGATCCTTAAACTCATCAACGAGATGATCCTTCCCTCCCAACCCAAATCATTCTTATCATTCCATGACCGAAAGCATCAGGTATTTTTCTGATACATAAAGAGAACATTTTTCTATAGAAACTGAATTCCCCCAAGGAAAGAGACGAATAAATGTTCTTTTACACTGTGTGGAAGAAAGAGCTCAACACCTCCCTGTAAAAGGAAGAGGCCCCCCTTCCATCTCCACAAACCCCTTCGAGGTGCCAGCAATTGAGGCCAAAGCCAAAGGCAGGGTTTTGTATTCTGTCCTGGAATCCTGGCAGCTCCTGGTTGCTGCCTGGTTTGGGACAGCCTGAAATGGTGGCAGAGGACAACATCCACACTTAGAACTGCAATAAACAAGGGGCCCATGGTCTCCCCTCTGGGATGCTGTCACTTCTGCAAGGGTGGGGATTGCTGATGGTGAGGAGACACCATCAAGGCTTCCGTTCCTCTGGGTGGGTGGGATGACCAGAGTAACCCTTTGTCTCAGGGGCAGAAACTCTCCAGAACAGCCCAAACGTGGGAAAACAGAACTTTTCTCTCCACTTTTTTCTTTGTCTTCCCTTCAGACGCAGTGGGGCACCAGGAGGACATCGAAGAGCTGTTCCCAGCCCAGCATGGCAAACACCGTGGCTGTCAGTCCCCTCGGGGCGGGGGGAAATGAGCTCCAAACAAATGCTTCTCCATAGGTGCAATGCACATAAGTGCATTTTTGGATCACGGTCCAAGCCTGCATCCTTTGTGAGACCAGGAATGTGCCAGGATGAGTCGGTTTTTATCAGCCCAGCACTTCTCCACTGAGCAGAGACAGAGTTGGGAGCACTGCACATCAAAGAGAGGGGAATTAATGAATGAGAAAACCTTGACATTTACACAATTTAGGCATGTTACTTTTATTTAAGAGTTTTTTTGTGCAAAGGGTGCAGAACCCTTGGTGAATAGACCTGTTAATGCCTCTTGCCTTTTGTGTTTATATGTGCCAGGTCTAATAATTGTCACGTCAACCTAAGTGAGAAACATCCAGACACGTTCGTGGGAGAAGCTGGAGGGCTTTAGTTCAAGTGACTCCTGTTCCTCCTGGGTGGGGAAGAGGGAAGGGCAGTAAACAACAGGAATTTGTTCCTTTCTCAGCACCAGGGTTTATCACGTGTAAAAATGTATGACTTTGGAAGCCATTAATTATACATAAAGTCAATAACCAATCTTCATAGAACTTAAAGTGACAAAAGCGATGACATTTAAAAAAAAAAATCAGCTTCCCCGTACCACGAGTCTGGGACCATCAGGGAAAGGAAAAAGGCTGGAAACATGCTCTGGACATGCAGTAATTGCCACTGCCATTTTCTGATTTCATTAGAGAAAACTGCTTTCTGCGTAGGTAGATTAGGAAAGGGAGAAATTCTGGATCACAGAGGTCAGGTCTGTGTCTGGGATAACCTGCCCTGCCTGTCACCAGCAAAGAGAGGAATTTGGGGTAAAAAACTATGAGGATTTGCTCTTTTATGCTATTTTAAAACTTACATAAGAGCACATTTTAGCTGCACTTTTATTTCCCCACTGAAAAAATGAAGCAGAGTCATAGCAGGCAGACAGGAAAATAATAATGCTAATAGTAATATTGGTGATAGTAATAATTCCTCTGCACTGCTGCTGACTTCTGGAGACTGGAATCCGACCAAATCTGACAATAATTAATAAATCTGAATTTAGGTTTGTATTTCAGTTTGTAAAATTTATAAGAAATAGATGCACCCACGAAAATCCAAGCTTTAAAAGAAGTTCTAGTGCCCAATTCAGGCATTTATTCTAATTAATCTTATGTAAGGCGAGGAGGTCTGCTATGAAGTCATCATTAACTTATATTCCTGCAGCACAGTTTATCTCCTTTACTTTGTACCTTGTTTTGTTTTGTTTTGTTTTTGTTTTCACGGAAGATCAAGAACCAATTCTTGGCCGTTATTCTTGACGGAATCCATTTGAAACGAGCCAGAGGAGTGGGAAAAGCGAGGCGCCCACACATGGATGAATCTTGCCAGGTTCTGGACCTTTTTTTTTTCAGCTGCCTAATTGAGGAAATATTTTTTGCTCTTTGTTTCCAGGGGGTGGGTGGGTTGGTTTGTTTGTTTTCTCAGGAGCGGGGAATTTCGGTCGGTCCTCGCCCTTGTTCCAGTTTGGAAGAGCAGGCGCCGGGGCTGTTAGCAAGTGACATGCCCAGGAAAATAAAAGAACGCTACATCTTTGGAGCTGTTTCCTGGTATTCCCCAGCATCCTTGTTTGTTATAATTTGAAAGAAGCTATTGAGCTGAAAGGAGGGACAAACAATCTCCAGGCGGACAAAGCCAGGGAGAGCTGGGAGCGGCCAAATTTCCATGAAACACTCGTGTTCCAATTCATATTTAAATGCGCTCCTGAGCAGCTGGACAACCTTTCTGTGGCCGGCCACAGCTGAGCGTTGTAGCCAAGGAGAAATCACAAGCAATTTGCTGAGAGCAGATGAAAGGTGTGCGCATTTCTGTCCTTTTAATGCGAGAGAATAAACGCCGAACTCACGCAGGATGTCAAGATGTTGGGCAGAGTTTAAGTGCAGCAGAGCAGATTCCCAGGGCTGTGGATTTGGCTCCGTTTCCTTTGAAGTCATCCAGGTTATGCCGATTTACAGCGGCCAAAGATCTCTGCCTAATGATTCTTCTTCTTCTTTTTTTTTTTTTTTTTTTNTGATTTAGAGCACTTCCTCTGAGTCTTCTTCTTTTTTTTTTTCTTTTTTTTTTTTTCCCAGGGAAATTATTATTTCTTACAAAAGCGCCTAGGCAGCAACCAGTCAATCAAGTAATCGTTTAATTCTTGAATCCTGCAGCCCTTAATAATTTAAAACTCGTGTGGGACACACCTGGAGAAAGAGAAAGCCTGGGTCAAAAGTGCCTTTTTCCGTATCCCGAACTGACCTCGGGCTATTCCAGTCTTCCGCAGATCCTCATTGTAATGGAAAGTAGCCCAAATTATCCCTAATTTGCACCTTGCACGTCTCTAACTTGGGGCACGAAGGTGCTTTTGGAGTCCCTTCACCCCACTCCCTGCTCCACTCAAGGCGCCAGGGAGGGCTCGACACGTGTTAAACAACCCCTTTTCCCGAGGTTTGCTCTTCCAGAGGCTGTGCTGGTATCTTTGAGGGCATTTTGTCTACAACCAGCTGGTGCAGAGCATCCTTTGTGCAAAGAGAAGCAGATTTCTCCAGGTCCAAAAAGAAGTTTTTCCGCAGTACAAACAGGCATGGCTTATAATTTATCAAGTGATGTTCCTGCAGGTTTATTGTGAATGAATGTTACCATTGGCTTTGAATATGGTTTAATGTGCTTTAGAGGCATAACTTAATTATTCTTTGTCCTTGAGTCTCTGCACTGCAGCCACTTTTATTAAGAAAAATAGCAGGAATTACTAAGAATGCTAAAAAATTACTTTTCACAGGAGCTGGGTCAGGTTAAAGAGTGAGCTTGTTGCACAACATTCTTTACTCTCTTTCCTTGCTATCCTGTTTTAACCATGTGTGAGCTATTTGCTACAGAAATTAAGGAGGGTTTGGATGATTTTCCTTCCCCCCAGGTAGATATTTATCCAAATATCTCTTCCCTGTTTGAATTTCTTTTTATGTCACATTAGAAGAAGTGTGAGCAGTTATTGGGCACGAGACTGGGCTTTCCCTCTGTTTTTTGCTGTGATGATAAGAGGATGCCGAGGGTTCCTATGGCACCAGAAATATTAAAATAACCAAGAACTGGAAAGAACTAAGTGGCAGCAGTTTTACACCCCAGTATGAGAGCTAAAGCCAAGAGGGAATTTTCATGGCTTTACTTTGACACCATGGGAGGCAGAAAAAGGTGTTTGTGCCTCCAGCTTTGTCCCTGAGCTTCCAGCAGCCACCACCCAGTCCAGGCTCTGGGATAAAGACAAGGAAAGTGCAAATGACCGAGAATCCCAGAATCCCAGACTGCCTTGGGTTGGAAGGACCTCAAAGCTCATCTCATTCCACCCCTTGCCATGGGCAGGGACACCTCCCACTAGACCAGGTTGTTGTAAACCCTGTCCAGATAAATCAGATGGATAAATCATCCATGGGCAGGGACCCGTGTTGATGGCAGGACTAGATGACCTTAAAGATCTCTTCTGACCTGGATGATTTTGTGAATCTGTGATTTCATTGTCCAGGGTGTTTAATGTTTATACACAATTCTGTATCCTGGGTTTTCCCTGAAAAAGTTGTGCTGTAAACTCCTCATTACACCCCCCCGGACCATTTGTGAGTCTGATTATCCCACATTCACTTAAAATCTTTTCCTTTTCTATTGACAAACTTTGTTTTCTTTCCTCCCCTTCCACTACAGAAGATATTGTACACTTAAAAACTCTGCAAACAACGGCTGACTAATATTTCCTCAGTTAATTTTTTAGGTCCCATCTATAAATCTCCAACGAGAGGAACAGTCTAAAATAACTATTATTCAATTTATTGCTTGAATATAAAATTAGATAAACGAGCCATTACCTTCCACTTGGATAAAAATGTGGCTGAGTTGATTCTCTTTGTCTGGCCGTGGTGCTCATCAGGAAACACTCAGTTATTTTTGGATGGCTACCCCAAATTCTTTGCTTTGGGAATTAGAGCTTTGAGAGAAACCTGAGTAGCTGTTTCATCCAGCAAGGGATATTTCTCCAGTAGGAGCACAATAAGCCCAGGACCTGCCTCTGGAATTGGTTGTTACACACAGCGAGCAGAGTGAAGCTGTGGGGAAAAAAATAAAAAGGAAAAACTCAACTGGTGCCTTAAAACCAGAATTTGGCTCCTCCAGTAGTTAAATGGAGCCTGATGCCTTGTGCAACACTTTGCATTGCAAATATTTTATTTTGATTTATTTGAAGAGGGGAGTAGGACAGAAGGGGCCAGCAGTCTCTCTGCTGAATTTTGATGAGGTTAAAATTCAGTATCTGAAGTTCATTTTTATTAATAACTAATTTTCTGGCCAGGAAAATATCTGTTGAGAAAAATTAAATAATAAAACAACCCAGACTGGGAAAGAAAAAAACCTCAAAACAATACAAAGCCCTTACAACTGACTAATAACCTTGCAATATTAATGATAAATGCATTATCCTCCTTCAATATTTTTTGTCTTGGGATATGTGATTTCCCAAGGACAAAATCAGTCAAAACTAACCTTGGCTTCTGCAGTTTTCCAGAGTTTTCCATGGAGCCAAGTGATTACATGGAGTGCATATACTGAATTTATGGTTCAACTTGGTTTTACACAAATAAAACCTTGAGTGAGTGTTCTTAAGAAGATTGGACAAAATTACTGAATGGAAAATAAAATTCTTCATGCATTTTTGCCTTTAATAAACAGAAGTCTTTACCTAAGGGAGGAAGTGATCTGGATTTGGTGCAAATAATTAAATAAAACAGAGAAATTACTAAGCAAAGCATTACTTTTTATTTAAAAGGCAGATGGAAAACAAATGTCTGAGAAAGGCAGCAAGCTTGCTTACTGTTTCCCACTCAAACACTTCTTAGTTTTATATTGAAGAAACAGGGTATTTATTGTCTTTTCTTAATAAGTGGTTTCACGATGAAATAATGTCACCAAAATCAGCACAATTAATGGCACAGACCTACAGTAAAAGCTACATTGGCTGCCAGAAGTTGTCCTTAAAATAGATGTTTAATTTTGGACATCCCCAAAACATTTGCAGTTAGGCTGAGGTTCATCCCAAAGCTCTGCTGGGAAGAGCCATCGATACTGCAGGAATTTGGCTCTGATTGACACGAGACCACCCAACTACATTAATTCATTTATTCCCCCCTAAAATAAACCGTGGTGGTTCCACTGGTGTCCCTGATGTGGAGACAATTCCTGCCAGGAGAAGATCTGACCTGTGGAAAAACCCTCTGCTGAGCCTGTGACGTCAGTGACCTCGTTGTAAAACAGATAATCAGTGTTGGCAGCTAATTCCCACATTAGAAGGAATATGGAGAAGATGTAATGCAGCATCGAGCACACTTTGTTGTGCTTTTCTTTTGCTCTGTCTCTAACCTGATGCCACGGGACCTCTTCCAAACAGGTGGCCAAAACTTCAAGGAACTGTCCTTTTTTTTTTCCTAATGGATGTTTGACTTAAAGCTTGCAGAGAAAACTTTTGAAGTTGCACGAGCGAATTATTCACTTAAAAGTGGGAACACTCCCCACCAAATCCAACAGGGATAGGTAATTTGATAGATGAGTTCACCTAAATGATACTAGCATGTTTCTTATCTCCCTGCCATCAGGTTAAGAGCTGTTGTGCATAACTTTCTTAACCTTACCCTCATCTCTTCATCTCTCGGGACTTCAGATTAGTACAAGGGATAAAGGAAAATCAATGCTGAGTTTGGTTCTGGTGAATGTTTATGTCTGTATGCAAAGGAAGAAGGGGGGAGAGCTTGAAACCATCCCTTCCCAGTGAAAGATTTTAATTAAATTAGGTCTTAGAAATGTGGAGTGTGATCTTTGCAGTGTTTTGATTTCGCTGAAGATTATGACCAGACTTGCCAAAACCAACAGCGAAGTCTCACATTTGTGAACTCGGCACACAGCGCCCATGAATCTGATACATCCCAAAGAAAGGGCCCGAGTGCTCCTGTTTACATTCCTAAAGTCTTTACAAACAAGGGGAACAATATCTGCTCTTTACAGATTACTGTGGTCAGGTTCCTGTGTACAGCACCAGTGACCTTTGCGAGCTGAGCAATCTTCAGACACTCAGCGCCCAGGGCTGTGAGCAGCCCGAGGTGTATCAGCTTACCAAGAGTTCATGTTTTACACCAGGACTGATTTTTACTGTATCCAGCTGCTGAATATCAAATGGTGAAGTTTGAGCTGTAAAAGAGGACCTTTCTCTTATGTAAAGGCATAGATTCTTCCTGCTGCTGGGGAAAATGTGTACTGTGCACAATCAAATTGAAGTTTGTGCTGTCTCCTCTCTGACTCCTCTTTATCTGTGCTTAGCCTGTTCTCTGTATCCCTTTCCTCACCAAAGACATCTTTACGTCAGTGAAGAAGAGAGAGGCAGCAGGTGTAGCACCTCTGGATTGTGTCCAGATGAGTCTGGAATATCCCAGGGAAGATACTCCAGCCCTCTTCTGGGTTCTGCTCAGGGCTGGCACTGCCCAGGGCAGAAATTCTGTGCAGGGCAATTCCTGGGATCAGTTCCTGCCCCTTCCTCTGGTGCAATTTCTGGGTCTGGAGCAGAGCCTGGGCCTGCTCTGCCCTCCCTGCACACAGGGACAGACAGGGACACCCAGGGACACCCAGGGATACCCAGGGACACTCAGGGGCACCCAAGGACATTCAGGAACACCCAGGGACACCCAAGGACACTCAGGGGCAGCCAAGGACATTCAGGGACACCCAAGGACACCCAAGGACACTCAGGGACAGACAGGGACAGACAGGGACACTCAGGGACACCCAAGGACACTCAGGGACACCCAGGGNGAGAGAGGCAGCAGGTGTAGCACCTCTGGATTGTGTCCAGATGAGTCTGGAATATCCCAGGGAAGATACTCCAGCCCTCTTCTGGGTTCTGCTCAGGGCTGGCACTGCCCAGGGCAGAAATTCTGTGCAGGGGAATTCCTGGGATCAGTTCCTGCCCCTTCCTCTGGTGCAATTTCTGGGTCTGGAGCAGAGCCTGGGCCTGCTCTGCCCTCCCTGCACACAGGGACAGACAGGGACACTCAGGGACACCCAGGGAGACCCAGGGACACTCAGGGGCACCCAAGGACATTCAGGGACACCCAGGGAGACCCAGGGACACTCAGGGGCACCCAAGGACATTCAGGGACACCCAGGGAGACCCAGGGACACTCAGGGGCACCCAAGGACATTCAGGGACACCCAGGGAGACCCAGGGACACTCAGGGGCACCCAAGGACATTCAGGGACACCCAGGGAGACCCAGGGACACTCAGGGGCACCCAAGGACATTCAGGGACACCCAGGGAGACCCAGGGACACTCAGGGACACCCAAGGACACTCAGGGACCCCCAGGGCTCAGGCCCCACTCCCTGGGGCTCCTCTCCAGGCTGAGCAGCCCCAGCTCCCTCAGCCTCTCCCGGGCACAGAGATGCTCCAACCCTTCTGTGCTCCACAGGACTTGGAGATGTGGCACCCCTGTCACGTCCAGTTCTTTTCATGGAGTCCTGAAGGTTGGAAGAGACCTTTAAGATCAGCTCCTTTTATCCATCTCCAAACCATTGTAAAGGTGTGCACGGAGCCTGGCACAGCTCAGCCTCTCCTCCCTGCTGCTCCTGGCCTTGGTGGCCCAAAGCAGATTCTGTCCAGGATGGTTTTGCACATTCCTGGGGAAAAAGCCTCGAGGTCACTGCAATTTAGATGGTTTGAGCACATAAAGGCAGCACATGTCGGTGCAGTGATGATCTTGGGTGAGGATCTGTTTTTCTTGAGCTTGTGGGTGACACAGCAAAGCAGTGGAGGAAAACAACTGCCTGAAAAAGGTCTTTTAGCTCCTTGAACAGGGGAGGATTATGCAGGGAAGGACCAATAAATCAAGCACTCGATGGGCATTCATTAGCTTGTTTTTGGGATAAAACCGGTTCTTCCTAAAGGCATTTTGCTTCTGCTGTAACAGCTTTCCTACTCCAAATGCCCTGTGGCAAATCCTGCCATGCAAACAAGGATCAAATCTTCATTTTCATAGAGTAACGGGCTTTTTCCTTAGAAGACACCTGGAAAAGGAGGCTTTTGCTGTGTAAGCTGAATTTTAGTGTACTGGTGGATCTTCTGGAAACAGAAGTCAGAACAACAGCCAAGTTTGCAGCTTGGCTCAGAGCTTATTTTCTGCTAAAAGAAATGTGAAAACAAATATAGAAAATGTACAATCCAGATTCTGTTATAGAATTCAAATATGCAGCTATTACAGCGAGATAATTAACGTCTCAGGCTATCACTGAGGGCTGTTCTGCTTCTCAAAACCTGAGTGTTACTGGTTGGGGGGGGGAGCCAGATAATGATAGAAACATCCTGTGAGATTGTAACCCAAGCATTCTGGTGGTTGAACTTGAGGAAAGGGCACATATTATCAGCTGTATTTTGTTCTCAATTCACTCCAGGAGACGGCGAGAAAAACGGTCTAAACCTGAGCGATCAATAATTTGTATAGCGAACACAGTGTGCTGTTAAGAGGTCTGATCTTTAGATCTCTTCAAACATCAGGTGAGACAGGAGAGCGGTGACTACCAAGGAGGAAGCAACCCGAGGTGCAATTCATGAGAACAAAGGCTGAAAGCCGGGTTGAACTGCTTGAGTTTGCATTAAAAAAAAAAAACCTGATGGGTCGCAGAGCCCGGCTGGTCATTTGTAGAGAGTTTGTTACAAGAAAAGCTCGTGTGGGGATGGAATTGATCCAGCCACAGAGCCACGAGCACTTCTGTGGGGTGTTTGCTCCCGTGAATCCAACTGCAGAGGAGTTTTGGGTCGCAGATCAGAACCAGAGGTGCCTTTCCCAGCTTGCTGGAGACCCTGAAGCGCTGGAAAGAACTGCTTGGGGGGTATCCACGGAATCAGAATATCCTGAGGTGGAGGGGACCCACAGGGATAATCAAATCCAGCTCCTGGTCCTGCTGGGGACACCCCAACAATCCCACCCTGCGCCTGGGAGGGTTTCCAAACTCTTCCAAGCTCTTTCCAAGAGTCTTCTTGGACTCTGGCCATAAATGGTTAAGACCATAATGATTTAAAAAACCATATATATATATATTTAAACCATTTATGGTTTGTGCCGTAAACAATTCCTTGGGGAACTTGTTCCAGCGGCACACCACCCACTGGAGGAAGAATATTCTGCAAACAAATGACCTCTGTCAACCAAGGAGAAGCACTTTTAGAGGTCCTGGTGTTTGAAAGAAAAGCACAACCCAGTAAGTCCCAGTGTCAGCGTTTTTACAACAGGACAAAGAAATAAAGTTCCTTGGCGTTATTGAGAGAATAAGGTAAGAGACACCAGTTCAGCTTTGAAGGTTGAAGTAGGCTTTGCCATTCTTAATTAATCTGTTAAGTAATTTCACAGAATCATGGACTCATCGAGCTCCACCAGGCCAGAAAGGGCTGCTGGAATCACTTAAGGTGTAACGTGAGCCATAAGATTTTCCAGAATTGCTGAATTTGTTTGAATGGAATTTGAATTTAACTTAATTAAGTTAATCTTTTAGAGGGAAAACTTAATCTCAGTTTCAAACCAATGGGTTCTGTTCTGTGAGAGAATAGTCTAGGGAAGAATTTTTCTTGAGCAAAGGACTAACTAACTTGAATAGCAGTGATATTGCCTTGGTCTCCTTGTGCTATTTAAGTGGTGATTAGGTCTGAACTTGACTTTTAAGGCAAAAATACACTTCCAGGGGTGACTCCCTGAGTGAGAAGAGATTTCAGTACTGTAGGTCTGAGTAGATTAACAGACTGTATAAACTGAGGGAAGAAAATAAGAAGGAAAAGAGGAAAAAGCCAAGGAGAGCATAAAACTTGGAATTAGAAAAACAATTCTTGTTCCAGATGAAACATTTCATTATATATGATGGGTTTAAAGGCAGTTTGCCTGATGACTTTGTATTTAACAAGGCATTGTGTGAAACATGGCATTGTTCCTCACAGGAAATAAAGAACAAGGAATCTCCTTATTTCTTCCATACTCGTGTTGAAAGGGGTATGAAGCTGTGATGGGGAAGTAATCGCTCCAAAGCACAGCAACCTTGAGGTATTTCCTTTTAGATCTGCACAGCTTTATCTAAAAATGAGGCTGCTCGGGCTGGAAGGATGTTCTGACTCCCACAAATTGAGCCTGGGTTTATTTATTTGTTGTTTTTTTACTGCAAGTTTTTATTAAATATCTTTAATGTACTGACATAATTCAAACCTTTGCTCGCAGGGAGGTTTTAACACCCCTCTGGGGAGAGCTTGGGCCAAAACCTGAAAGTGCTGAGTATCTGCTACCACATCCCAATTCACACTTCTCACTTTCTATGCTTTGCTCCAGAAGCTTCATGCTTGAGCCTTCTCATTGTCATACTCCATTGTTAACTCGGCTGGACTGAATGCAGAAAACAAAATCCCAGATTGTTCTGAGTTGGAAGGGACTCAGAAGGATCATCAGAGTCCAACTCCTGGAAATCCTACAAGACCTGTGGACTAGTGGAGGAGTCGTGGGCTTGGCTGAGCAAACAGACAAAGAGAGGCTGTCCTAAACTTTGGGCTCTTGGGTTGAGGGTGGCCAATGCCACAAGATGAGTGGTGTCCTGAATGTCTCAAATCCTGAATGTCTCAAATCCTGAATGTCTCATACCCTGAATATCTCATACCCTGAGTCCTGAATTCTACTCTTTGGTGTGAGGAAACACCTCACTGACAGGTTAGAAGGATATATCCCCATAATTTTGTTTTTCCAGAAATTACTTGTTTGGGGTTTTGTTTAGTTAAAACTTGAGCAGCCTGTGCATAATTCTTCCTTCTCAGCTGGGCTTGGTCTCCACTTGCTCCTGAGATGCTCTTTCAGGCAGTAGATCGGGGCAGGAGCTTTGCAGGAGTGGAGGCAAAGAACTGATGGGCATTTTCACTTCATTGTTTCCTCCCTTTTTATTTTCCTGTTACTGGATATTTTTATTATTAATCTTTGGGTTTTTTTTTTTTAATTAACCATCAACAAGATTTTTCTACAATTTCTGTCCAGTTGGTCCAAAATTTGGTGTCTGTGCTTCTTTGCTGTGCTTCCCACAGCACAGAGCATTTGGGGAGAGCAAAGTTTGCTGAAGAGGGAGCCTGAAACAGCTGCCAGGGCTGACAACTGAAAGGCACAAGTGGGGACAAAGCAGAGCAGACGGAGCGATGTGGGAACATTAACACTTGGGAGGGACTCTCTTCCTCCCTCCCCTCTCTCTGAAGAAGGGAGAGAGGCTGGGTCTTTGTCCAAAAAAAACCCTTAAAGCGTTTGCTTGACCTTAAAACGTGTGAAACGATTCCTTCTATCTTCATCCATTCCTATGGCTTTCTGTTACTTGGATGTGCATTTAAGGGAATAAATGTTCATCTCTTTGATCCTGTACTTAGGGAAGATGAACCGCGTTTTTCGCTCCCTGAAAACAGGAAAATCTGTTTGTTATGTCACAGCTGTGCCAGCAGATTTCCAGGAAACTGAACACGGTGTGTTTGTGTTTAGTATTCGGGAGGCTGCACCACCCCTTGATTAGCAGGGAAAGTTATCACATGGAAAAAGTGCACAGAGATTGTTTTAATCTCATCTTGCACCCCGGATTGAGAAAGGAGAAGGATTAAAGTGTCTTAACCATAAAGCTTGGCAGCAGTTGTGGAGAGCAAAAATGAAAATAGTTTAAGAGAACAGTGCAGGCAATAACTCACTTGGGGGGTCGGCAGAGGACCAGAAGAAGTGGCCAGACTGACATTGCTTGGTTTTATTAACTCATCCATAATTAGCCCATAGCTTAGATACAATTTAGCTTGTGCCATATGGGCTAATATAGTGCTGAAAGTTACCCCCCATGCAGGTGACAGTCTGTCACACTGAAGGAAGATTAGCATAAAACAAACAACAATGCACCCTTAATGACAGTGGCACCATTTGCCACGCCATACTTGAGGATGGGGAAGCACGGCCATTATAACCCAATCTTCAAGATTTTATTAAGTAGAAATAAAAGCAATGTGCACACAGACCCCTCCCCCCTTACAGCCCAGTGAATCCTTCCTTCAGCTCGCAGGCAAACCCGTTGTGTACTTGGGCTTTTTTCAAAGATATTTAATTTTTTTTTAAATGGTGAAAAAACCTAATGTGGTGTTGGAATCGTGGAAACTGAGAATTTGGGGTTTTAGTATATAGTAATACACGTGTAGGTGTTTATTCACAGCTTTGCTGGTATGCCTTGGAACAGTGTGTAGAATTAGCTGTTCTAAGTAAAACGTGTTGGGCAAATGCACCCTGATGGTTTGTGCCTTGATAAAGGTGGAACAGAGTCGTTCTTAAACAGAAATAAAAATGAGAAAACTCCACTGCATGTGCTCATCAGCCCGATTAGAACTTTTTAGAGTAGATGTGACTCTAACAGTGGTGTAACTGTGCAGGCAGCACATGTTATTTACGTTTGGTCATGGATTTATCCTACAAAGAAAGTGTGCCACTGTCTTTGGTGATTCCCCCTTTTTTGAATAGGAATTGCTCCATTAAAATGATCCCCATGTGTTGCTGATCCATCCTGCATTTATGGTGATTTGCCTACGTATTGCTAATATTTTCCTTTTAAATCAAGGAGGAAATTTGGTGCCAGAGCCTTTCCCAAACTGTGCTGAGCTCCTGACACAAAGCAGCAGAAGCCATTAGCATTCTCAGTTAAGACTGATCAGTCGTGCTGTTGAACCATTTCTTCTCTTCCTCCCAACATATTTGCTTTCCTGTATTTCCCAGATAAAAGGGAAGCTCCTCCTCCCCTAAGTTTTCCGGACTTTTCTTTTGAAAGGCAGCCTGCTCATTTTAAATATTTTAAATGAAATGAGTTTTGCTATGCAGACAGGAGCTGGCTTTTTTTTTTTTTTTTCCTCCCAGCTCTCATCGGCTATTTATGTGACTCCATGGTTTTCAAATGGTATAATGCTGGAGGATGCCAAATGTCCTGCCATTTAATAACCAGTAGCATACAGAGCTCTTTTCAAAATGCCACTGCTCTGAGCATCTGTTGTTATTAAGTAAGATGATCAAATTTTGTGCAGGACTTCAATTTTGCTTTTCACATCACTTACAGAGCAAGAATAATATGCAGTCTGTGTATAGAACTAATGTGTTGGGCTCATTGAGCCAATTGTTGGGTTTTGTGTTCTGCTTTATTGCAGACTGTAAAATAAACTTTGGCCTTTTTTTTAATAAATGTTATAAAAATGCTCTGTGAATCAGGAGAGTGTCAGCAATTAAAGCCATCGAACATCATAATAATTAAAAATGCAATACTCCGGCATAGTCAGCGCTGGTTCACATAAAAAGCCACATTGTTGGTCCTTAATAATTACATTATTTGACAGACAGGCTAAAGAAGAGGGAAAGGTGCACGTTGTTCGTATCAGACGAGCAACTAATCCTTATTGTTCCTGGAAATTGCTGTAGGATCCTTTACTCTCCCTGTTTTCAGCTAACAGATGTGCAGGAATGTCCTCGGCTCTCCACCGCTTTTCTCTCCAGCAGAATCTGACTGACAACAACCACCAGGGAACAGCTGGGCAGAGGCACATCACATTTTGCTGGTCGGGAAAGAAGCTGATGAGGCTATGGAGTACCTAATTGGGTAAGATGCCCCTCATTTTCCAACTATAAAATTCAGGGAGTGTAGAGCAGAGAAGAACGGCCGGGCTGGGAAGAGCCGTGTGTTTGTCCCTCAGCACAACTGGACCTTTTAAATGAGTGAAGGTTTGTTTTTTTTTACAGCTGTGACTTGGGGCTGTGCCCGAGCTCAGGGCCAAATTTTTGAGGAGAGATTTAGCTCAGACGTAATAACATTTAAATTGCACCCCTGCATCTCAGTCCCTTCCCCCCTGCTTTTCCTAAACCCTCAAAGGCAGAAGGGCTGCTCGCCCCGTGGTGTTTGTTTTTGTCATGGAAAAACGAAGCAAAAGGGGAAAAAAAAAGCACAGATTTACAGATTTAGGTATTTTTTTCCACAAATATTGTAGGTGTGGGATTATCCCCCGGGTTCATTTCATTGTAGGTGCTATAGAACCGATGTCATCTTCAGGTGAGATAGAGAAGTTTTGGTTGCAGGATTGTGGATCCTCACATATCCTAAAGGGAATGGGGCCTAAAGAGGTTTTGGAGGAGCATCCTCATTCCAACCTCTGGAAATCCTGGAAAACAGAGAGGGAAAATTGACTTTAAAGATCCTGAGGAGACAATTTGTTTTCTCTGTTTTCCTGGGGTGTCCAAGAGCTGCCTCTGTTCCTCTCTCTGCCACTGGAAATACCCCCAGGCTGTGGCACATTATTTTTTTTGTTTGTTTGTTTACTCCAGTTTCAAGCCTGTTAGGGTTGGGTTTTTTAACTTTATTTATTTCAGACACCCTAAGTTTGCACTGTAGTAATGGGGACTCAGATGGTGGAGTGTCCTTACAATAAAAAGTGCTTAAAGGAACGTCCAACCACATCTTACAAGTCCTTGTATCAAGTACCAGTGATACTGGGAATATTCTCAGGTAGAATAAAGTCAGCTGGCATGAAAATCTCATTTCTCTGATTTCTCTTTTAAAAAACATGTAGATATAGTGCTTGGGGTCATGGTTTGGTGGTGGGTTAATGGCTGGACTTGATGATCTTAGTGATATTTTCCTTAATGATTCTATGATTTTCTGATTTTTTCCTTTACTTACATATTCTGAATTGCTTTTAATCACCTCTTGCAAGTAGTATTTGCTGTTCTCCAAGGAAACCAGTGATTTAGCATCACAGGTTTGGTGCTGGGGTACAGGAGTAATGAAGATTTTGGAAGTTCACAATCCGTGAGTTAAATAATGTCAAAACTTCTCTGAAGTCAAACAAATCAAAAGGTTCCTGGGAACATGGGGAGTTGCTTCTAAATCCTCACAGGTGTTGTCTGCAGGACCTTTGGCAGATCTGTTCTTCCCAAGGTCTGGAATGATGGGATGAGCACGTCCAGTGGCCAGCAACAAGGTCTCCAGTGAAGTTTTGGGACAAAGGAGCAGTGGTGCATCCCCAAACCCACTTACAAGTATTTTAAAAGCAGTGAAAGCACCTGAAAGGCCAGAGCCCCATGAAAACCTTTCTGCCTTGGATGTAATTTGCATGTGTGCAACTGTTTCAGTTCAAATGTTAACCTTAGGATTTAAACACATTATAATTTTGAAAGGAAATAGCCATAACTGCAGGACAGAAAGGGATTTGATTTGCAGTTCTGGACATGAGTCTTGAGCACCTGAGGAGTCTTTAGATGAAAGTGTAAAAGAAGCAGATTATCCCCTGATTAACCTGAATCAAACAATGGAAATAGAATTCTGCCATCAAAATAATAAATACGTTATTAAATCAATAAACTGAGTACAACAATGAATTTTAGATCTGATGTTGTGATTAGAGCCAGCTCTTTCTTTGGGACATATTAAACCACACTCACAGCACATTCCATTTGGGTTTTTTAATAGGTGATCTGTTTCTTTTTCAGGAAGTTCACATGAAGTTTCTGAACCTCCACTTTGCCCCCTGGGGAAAAGCAGCCCGGAAATAAGGTGAAAGTGTTCTGAAAGAAATGAGGAAATCTCAAAAGGGAAAAAAAAATATCGCACATTATAGAAATCCTGGTAAATAAAATATAACCAAGGAGCAGCATGGGAAGCATTTAACCCCAGCCAGTTGTTCTGTGCTGCCAGCACACAGAATGAGGAATGTCAGGAAGGATGGGTCTGTGTATTAGTGACATCAAATTCCATAGAAACCTTAATGATTAACAATAAAATAACAGACAACACATTGCAGCAGGGACAAAGACTTAAAACCAGTGGTAGTTGAGGCCTTCATGGCAGCTGATCCTGTACACGGATTAAGAGTAGTGTTTCAGTAAGAAAAATAACACAAACTCTTTGAAGGTTCAGTTTTGGAAAGTTGTGGCAGCTCAAGAAACTTCTGTGGTACAATCCTGCATTTTTATGGCCAGTGAAATTCCAGAACCTCCCTTGGTCTACAAGAAACCTGAAAGAGAACTTTATTTTATTGTTACAGATCCATTACTTTATGCTTTGGAGCATCTGTAGGACCAGATCCAGAGTTTCCTTGGGAGATCTGATCTGATGAGACCAAACTGGACCCTGCCCCTTTTGAGTTTCTTCCAAGTGTGTTTTACAAAATCAGGGGTTTTTTGTCTCAGATTTGAAAAATGACATTTTCATCCCAGTCCATGACCTCTGCCTTGAAACACAATGGACCACCAAGGAGGTGAGGAGTTCCTGTAAGTGTGAAGAACCTTAAATTCCATCCAGTCTCACCCCTGCCATGGGCAGGGACACCTTCCACTGTCCCAGGCTGCTCCAAGCCCTGTCCAGCCTGGCCTTGGACACTTCCAGGTGTGGGACAGCCTCAACTTTTCCCCGTCTGGCTTGGCTCCATCATTCTGATGTCCTCCTGCTGTTCTTGCCAACAGGGAAACCCCAGAATCCTCCAGCCCTTTATATCTTTCTGTAGCACGCAGAAATCTCTTGAGTGTTCATGTTCACCATGAACTTCTGTACCTCCTATAAATTATTTTTTGCCCATTGTCAAGATTTGGAAATGATTTATTGGTGCAGTTTTTGCAGCAGGACTGAAGCCTCTGTGGCCTCTCTAGTTAAATTCCATACAGACTGTCTTGGCCAGCTGAAAACCCACAACTCTTGGCATTTCTGCCGTGGCTGGGTTTTCATGAACTGCTTCAGTAAAGCTGATATTTTTAAATATGATTTTTTCATAGACTCATAGAACAGCCTGAGTTGGAAGGGACCCATCAGGATTGCTGAGTTCAACTCCTGTCCCTGCACAGACCCAGCAATCCCACCCTGGGCATCCCTGGGAGCTTTGTCCAAATCCTCCTGGAGCTCTGGCCGCCTCGGGGCCGTGCCCATTCCCTGGGGAACCTGGGCAGTGCCAGCACCCTCTAAGGAAAAAAAAAACCTTCCCTGATCTCCAACCTAACCCTGCCTACAGAAATACTAAAATTAGACATGTGCAGTTACACTTGTACATCAGAATTTCTGCCACTCCTTTATTGCAAAGCTGCAGAAGGAACAGGTCGAGCTTTTCCTTGGTGCACCGTGGGAATGGATCTCCTGCTTTTAAAAAGGGATTTTGGCTGCTCTTTGGGCATCTCTTGCTTGCAAGCACTTCCCTCTAAATTGCTTCTGTAGCCAGCACTGGTTCCTGCTATTCCTTCCACACCAGGCACTAATCCTTCAGCTCCCATTCCCCTTCTCCCACAGCCAGTTTCATAAGTAGTGACAGGCTGACTGAATTTAGAGGACACGAGAAATCTTGACATTCAACTTGTCAACATTTCTGCCGCTGAGCCTCTGTTCCCATGACTTATTTTTTAATGCAAATCAGAAGATGATTAGCTGTTTTCTCTCCTCATTGTGTTTATTTTTGCTTGTTCTTTGGGCTGTTTTTCATGCCTCATCTTGGCTGAATTCTCTCCCATTTTTCTCCCTTCCTGTGCATTTCTGCTCTCGCTCTGTTCTCTGCCCTTTGTTCTCAGTCACTGTTTTCCCCCCTTTTCCCTTTTGTGCCTCTCTTGCATATTTTGTGGTGCTCTATCATCTCTGTTCTTTGTCTTTACTTTTCTTTGTCTTTTCATTTTGCCTATCTTTGTTCTGTGTCCTCTTTGGTGTCTCCCTGTTCTTTGTCTTCTCTTTTTCCTTGTTCTTTCTTTTCCTCTGTCTGTCTCTTTTTATGATTCCCTTTTATCTTCGTTGTGTTCTGAGTAGGTTTGTCTTGATCTTTGTCTTTGCAGAGAACGTGCTCAAAGGAAGACAAAACACGCCGTTCAAACAGAAATTGCTTATTAATTATAACATGGACACACTGCTGAAACCCAAGCCTCCCACAAAGCCAGCAAACCAACTCACAGGAGTTTTCAGGCCATCCTGTATTTTTCTGGGCATCTGGGCTGCTGGTAGGGCCATGTAGTTGAGCACCCAGCACCTCAACCCCATCCTACTCCACTTTCCTGTCTCTGACTCTCGGCCCATAAATCCATCCTAAACTTTACCACTGACCCACGAAGACTTGGGTGCAAAATAACCCAAGTGAGGTATCTGGTTATGCAGCAGCCATGAGTGAAAAAGTGCATTTTGGTCCCCAATATGGAATCCACACGATCTCCATGTCCCAAGTGCTCCCCTTCCTCCCGTGGTGAGGGGTGTAATTTACTGCAGATGTCTCTGACCTACATCATCAGCTCCAAGTTATCAGTTGCTGCTAGAAGGAGTGGTTTAATTTACTAACCAGCTCTGCTGGGAATGCTGCTGCCATGTGAAAGGCAGGATTTTGTGGTGCACAGTCCTGAGTTATTGTTGTCAATTCTTTCACATTTGAAAAACAAAACATCTTGAAAATGTGGAAACAGGAAGATCACAGGCAGAGGTATTTTGGTAAAGGAAGTTCTTTTTTGGTCCTGGAATAAATCTTTCTGTGATCTCTTGGAGCTTTGAAAAGGTTAGTGCGATCTCAAAGTTTATGCCCAAAAAGGAAAAGTTCACATTAAAAAAAAAAGTTTAGCTTTTTGTTCATTTTCCCACCCATTTTTCCCCTCTAATAATTGATGGAAATCTCTGCATGTGCGATATTTGATTAATCCCCATGAAAGCTTTGGCTTAAAAACAAACCCCAGATCTTGGAGTTTGCCCTGTTGCTGCTTTCACCTTCTTTACTTTTGCTTCCTTCATTTACTTGTCCTCAGGGGGGCCCTGAGAGCCACAACACGTTGTCAAAGTGCAGAATGGATGATTTGGGGGAAGTTCCCCAGGGAATTGGGGCTGGATGCTCTGAGGACCTTGGTGCAGCCTGTGCTGGGTCACCATTTCCCAGGGATTCAAGGGACCTTTCCTGCCCTGCCTGCCTGTCCAGGCTGCTTCTCTCTCCCCGTGTCTCTGCTGTTAAATTGTCATTCTCCTGGCCAGGCTGTGGTATATAAATAGAAATCTCATATCTTTCACCTGCTGCGCTCTGGGGAAGCCCCAGCACACCCAGCACATCACAGACCTCTGCAAACCGGCGGCAGGACCCGGCCGCAATATTGCAACAAATAACCTGGCTGGGATGTGGCTCGTCCTGGAGCTGGGAAATGCTGCAGGTCCCCCAGAGGCTGCAGGCAGAGCCGAGCCCAGGTTGGGTTCCTCGTGCTGCTTCCTCCCCGTTGCTGCTGCTGCCAGCATCCCTCGCCGTGGCGGTGGATGCAGAAGTGGGATGGGGTCTCTTCCCACCTCTTCCCGTTGTGGTTTGGGCTTGGAGCTGCTGTGGGGATCGGGAGGTTCTCCCATGCCAGAGCTGTCAGTGTGTGACAGCATCCATCCCCTACAAGCTGCAAGGATGTTCCCCTGCTGGTCCTGGCACCTGCATTTTTGAGGGAACACAGGTGATGCCCCATTCTGCATAAATATTCAGGAATTACAGGTTTCCCAGGCTAGATATTTTTTGTCTTAATAATGTTGATTTAAATTTTACTTAAATATTAATAAAGTGATTTAAGACCAGGCCGTTTAGGCCAAATGTACATTAAAATTCCCCTTCTATATTCCCTCTTTTTAAATCCTCCTCCTTCAGTTTATTCCCTGAGGGAGGGTTTGGTTCCTGAACTCATTGTGAGATCTTCAAACACATAATAAGAATTAATCACCATTAGTCCTCTATTTTAACAGCTGCTTCCTACCCCCCGAACCAGTACAGCTGCAAACTTCCCTCCCTCTGCCGACACTGTAATCCCATTACAGCTGCAAACTTCCACACGGAAAAAAAAAGAAAAACCCGCAGGTTTAAGCTGATTTTGAAACAACTCGCATTTCTTAATTGCCCAGGTCTGGGTGGGAAGCTGGTGATGCAGCTTCTGGCTGGTGGGAGCTGGAGGAGCATCGTCCTTCCCAACCACGAAGACACCATGGGAGGTGCAAACCCCACCTCAACACAAACCCTGTCGTTTGCATCAACCACTATTTGTGCCTTCATATTCCTATGAAAACAAGCGTGATTTATTTATTAGTAATGAGGAGATATTTGCCTGCTGGTGGAAATTTCCCTTGTCCTCCTTGTACTTTCGCCATTCCAACATCTGCCCTTAGATTGCAATTATTTTATTTTTCTACTTTTTAGCATTAAGGTTTGAGATAGATAATTATTTTGCTTAATAGTAAATTTCACTTCAACGTGCCCAGAGGGATCTGAAATAAAAGGTATTTAAAAATCTACCATGTTAGAAAAGTAAAATAATTTCAGCTAATGAGATTATCAAGGATAATCGGTTTACAAAAGCCCATTATGCGACAGATTCATTGATGTCTTAAAACAGAAAAGGAGAATCCTATTTATTTTTTGAAGTGGTGTAGAATAAATTGCTTTTTAGAATGTAAAAGGCTGGTTTTCATATATTTTTTTTAAAATGTGATGATTTCTGTAGCCCCATCTGCTGTTCAGTTTCAGAAGCAGCCTGAGGAAGATTTGGTGAAATGTGCGTTTTTCCCTGGAAAATTGGTGATAGGTGACACTTGACCTGTGGATTTGACTGAATATCGTAAGGAAGGGCTTCATCTCTTTCAGAATTTGTGGGAAGAAGTTGAAGGAGTGGAATAGAAGTTCCCACTTTCATTCATCCATGACTGAGGATGTATTGTGGAGGAGGAGGAGGAGGAGGACTGTTGGTGGTTGCTCTTGCTGGAGTAACCATGGATGCCCTACTAACGCAGCTGTTTCCTTATCCCAGCAGGCTCAAATGGCTCCAAGAGAAATGGGGTGGGATGCTCCAGGAGAAGACAGGTCATTCCAAGGCATGTTATCTCTGCAGGGTACAGAGTAGGGTCATTTTAGAGATATGAAACTTCACTGGGACATTTTCCTCCCATTTTTCCCCCTGAGCTTCTTAGGAAATGTGTGTTACACGCTGGCTTTGTCTGCTTGCAGAGGTAGAAGGGTTGATTTGGACCAAGAAGGGTTGAAAGGTGCTCCAAGTCTACCACAGTCATGAAACACTCAAGCCAGACCATAGGCCTGGCCCTTATAAATAAAAAAAAATCATTACTTGCTGTGTTACATAAATTAAAATTCATGTATAGAAAGCTACAGCACTGAAAAAAAAAAAAACCAACAACCAAACCCAAACTATAACAATGTCTATTTTATCTGTTGTGGTTTATTGTTTAGACAGTACCTGGAATGTGCCCGGTGGGACTTGGACACGGAGTCTCTTCCAGGACTTCTGCTCCATGATGATGTGGAAGGTGACTCTTCAGTAACAGCAAATGATTTCAGACTTGTATAAATAATATACATGTTCTGTCTGCTGTGATGGAATGATGAATAGCACTGAGCGTGATTGATTTGCCGACACGTGGCGGTGGCTGGAACAGTCCGTGCTGTCCTTGGATCCCTCACGCTGGTCCTGCCTCTCCCACAGCTTTGTTTCCCCATGGGAGTGGGGCTCTCCAGCCCCATGGGAATGCCAGGTCTTGGCTTGGCCACCGAGAGGACAATGGGGACACACAGACTGAGCCCATTCTCACCATGGTATCCTCTGCCTGTAGCTGCCTCACACATGGAGACTTGTCCCCCCAAAATGTGACTTTTGTACAATCTCTTCTGCTGCAGCCCAATCCTCTGCTTAAAAGATTCCCTCTTTTTTTTTTTTTCCCTTTAATATTTAGCAGAAAATAATTCTCCAATAAGCTTTATTAAAGCAGCAGGATAGATTAAAAAATGAAATATGTTTAGCAAGATTTGGGGGGAAGGCTGGAGTAATTAATTTTCAAGAATACCTGGCATTTCCAGGACTCCTTTCATCCCAAGATCACCAAACAGTTTACAGACATTAATTAATTAAAGCATTATGATGCCCCAGTGTGGGGCCATCGCCGGCGTGTCTGACTCAGACAAACTCCCTCCAATTCCCCGGGCAGCCGAGCAGTATCCGCTCCTCTGCCTGCACCAGGGCTATTCCTCTGAGCAAATACTGCTCAGCTTTCCCAAGGTTTGCACTGCGTGGCCCCATGTAAATATTTTCCAATAAGTTCGATTATTTGTCTTTTATTCTCTATCAGGAAAACCCCAAATATCTCTGTAATAAAATTTCCAGAGCGTGTTTACATGAGGGCAGTTCGGATGATTAGTTTCTGATTCGGCTGCCCATTAAAACATCCGCCCCCCTCCTGGAAAACTCCCTTTGCAGGCTGGGAGCTGGACATTCATTTTAAGCTTGGATCTTGGGGCGAGCGCAGTAAATCACGTGGGAAAAGAGGAGAGGGGTGCAAACAGCGTCACACTCCTGGAAATCCCCAGTGAAGTGTAAGCTGGGTGAAATCTTATGAAAGCTGTAGATTATCCAAACTTTCTCCAGTCGGATGATTTGATTCATGAACGCGTAAATAGATAGATAGCTAGATCCATCACGGGGATCCCCGGGGAGCAATGGAATGGTGTTTGTGATTGGAAAAATATTATAAAAGAGCTCACGTATAGCCAATAGTTGGGCAGTTTTGCAGCGCCAAGATAAATAGGAAAGAAATGACATTTCATGATCGTATTTTTAAAGGACGTTGGAAGTCACCAAAGCAGGAGAAATGGATGTGCTGGAGGGATGCAGCTGCATTCCCGTGTGGCAGTGCTGCCATTTGGGCCCTGAGCCCCTCACCCCACATCTCTGGGATAACAGTGTGGCACTGCATTCATGGGGAATCACAGAACTGATAAGGTGGGAAAAGATCTCCAGGATCATCGAGTCCAACCTGTGCCTGATCCCCACCTTGCCACCCAGCCCAGAGCACTGAGTGCCACATCCAGCTGCTCCTTGGACTCTACCACCCCCCTGAGCAGCCCATTCCAATGCCTGGCAACCCTTTCCATGAAGAATCTTTCCTGATGTTAAACCTGAGCTCCTCTGAATGACTGTACCTTGATGTTTGACCCCACCTTGGCCGTGGGATGAGTGCTTCTCTTGCCCTAAGACCTTCCAGTTTAGTTGGAACATTCCAGTTTATTCAGAACCAGGATCAGCCTTGAAGGATGTGTTTGTAATGGAAGAGTGAGTTAAAAAACATCAACAAAAACCAATTGTGCTTTGTTTATTTGTTTGTTGGATTGACTGTTTTCCCAAAGACAAATGAAAACCAGTATGAAAATCCCAAGTCCCTTTCATTATCTGTGGTCTGACCATGATTTATCCTGGTTAGATGGGCCAGCTCCATGTCTCCCTTTTTTCCAACTTGGAACCATGAAGGACAAGAGACACTGAACGTGGGACAGGAGGCACATGGAGCCATGTCCCCAGTGCCACCGTGAATCTCTGTCCTGAGCCATTCCTGTCACCTCAACCCATCCATCCACCACCCTGCAAACAGAGAAATGTCAGGGTGTGCTCGGGAAGGTGGCGCCCATGGTTTGGGAAGGAGGGAGCCGGGAATTCTGCCCTCCTCCCTGATTGTTTACCCTATGGCAAGTGCATCTTTGGGGAGCGCTGTGACTCCGAGATATGAGAAGAAATTCTTCAGTAAACACAGGTGACATTTGGCATATAAATAAGTTAGGGAATACTCCTGCGCACGCAGTGCAGGTCAACAGTGATCTTTTATCTCCTGGTGTAGAGCTCCTCTGGAAGTGGGAAAAAGTGCAAAGTGTTTGTGAAAGGGGTGGTGGAACTGATGATCCTGGTTCTGGTCCAGAGTGAGCGGCTTCACTCCTCAGCCCTATTGGTTCTGGGAAAATCCAGGGTGTGTCAGATGCATTTGTCCACAACTTTCTTTTTCTTATTATTCTTAACCTATTTTTTAAAAAAATGTCTCCTTTTTTAAATTTATTTTTAAAAATTTCTCTTTTTTCCTTTTTTTTTAGAAATGTCTCTTTTTTTCTCTTTTTTTTTAAATTTCTGATTTTTTTCTCTTTTTCTCTCTTTTTTTTTTTTGTCTCTTTCTCTCTTTTTTTCCCTCCTTTTTTTTTTCTTTTATTTTAAAAAAATATGATTAATGCATAACAGAGCCCTTTGGAGAGTAAATACTGATTTGCAAAAGCACAGTAAACAAACAACAGGGGAACAGGCATGGAGCCTCGATATCCATACATCCATAAAATCTTTTGCATCCACACATGCGCACCCGTGTTCTTATTGTGTAGGTTTAGCTAAGGGGATTTACCTCCTTTTTAATATTTTTGAAGGCTGCTTTATGATCCTGTTGACCTGCTATTAGCAAAAGCTTAGCTTTCAACAAAGGTAATTAAATTATAAAATCACTGCTGCAATCATCAAACTACTCATAAAACAAGAAATGAAAAAAAAAAAAAAATACCCTGAAATAAAAATCTTGCAGGCTTCTGCTCTTGTAATATTGCTCCCTGATGTTAATTACATTTAAATGGGAGAGTACTATTTTGGTATCATTCATACGCCTCCAAAAGTACTTTCCAGTTTATCATACCTGTCAACCCCAGTGCATCACAGGCTAATACTTTATTAAGAAAAAAATCATTAGGGAGCTGCTGATCCCATTTAAGTACATTGGGCAGAATGTAAGACTAATTAAAAAGCATATTTTTACATTATTAATTTCTGAGTTTCACACTTAATGAATGTGAAATGACAGGGCTACTATTTTTATATTCAGGCTCTCTGGGCTCTTCAGCCAGGGGAATTCAATTCTGGGGATTTTTTGCAAAGATGCTTCTTGGGAGATTTGTTTTCAAGAACAGCTAAGCTTTTTTAGCTGTGCCTTTTTCTGGGAAATTATACCAAAGCATATTACAGCCACTTAAAAAGAGTAGTTAAATAGATGTTGTGTTGGGTTTTTTTCATCACACTGCTATAAAAGTATTTTAGATGAGGTATAAAATATGGTTTTTAAATGATATTATGATTTGCAAACACTAAAAAATAATTGCGGTGGAGTTGAGAGAGAGCAAAAACATCTAATCTTTATTGTGTAAGACAATGTGATAAAATATTTTACAGCCAAAAGCTCATTTTGCATCTGGAAAATTGTGTAAACTGATGGGGGGGGGGAGAGAGAAATCTCATTAAAACTAAAGGTTATTTTTAATATTCTTCAAACAAAGCAACACTTCCAACTGCATCTCCCCTCCTCATATTTATTAAATCAGACGATTGCACGAATGCCTGATGTTGTATTTAAATAAAGACATAAAATGACAGAGAGCGTGGGACGAGGCTGGGGACGGGGTTTGGAGCAGCGGGCGCCGGGATGGAGCCGCATCCCGGGAATGTGGGGCTGTGGAGGGCCGGGGGTGCCGTTCCAGGCGTTGGGAGCGTTGGGTGTCGCCGAGCCCTGAGCCAGGGCAGCCGCAGCACTGCCACTTTTATAGGGCTCTGCAAGGAGGAGTGGAGAGAAACAGGGATTTTTTTTTATTTTTTTTTTCCCCCCCCTCTCTCTCTTTCTCCTTTTTTTTTTTTTTCTTCCCTTTCCAAATGTGCTTACAATTACCTCTCTGTATTTTTATTGTCTTTTTACTAACCACAAAACTCACACTGGAGGCAAATCTTAACGGCTGAGGCTTTCCTCGTGTAAATATTAGGAAATTACATTTGTACAAACTGCGCGGCTTTGTAAAGGGGGCTGGAGCCACTCCAACACAAATTAATCAGGATAAAGTTGCTCTATGTTCAACATGACCATAGTTTATTTTCTTAAAGTATTAATTTGTCAACAGCTTTCCTGCCTCGCTGTGACTCATGTGGATGGCATTGAGGGAAGACACAGATGCAATCTTGCTGCTCTACCTTGTGGTTTTAGGAACCAGCTCCAGTTAATCAAACCATAATTGTGTTTAATTCCTCAATATTTGTTTTCCCACCAAAGTCAAACGACTGAAATATGAATATGAATCTGTGTTTAAATATTGTCTCCCCTAAAAAAAAAAAAAAAAAGGGAAAACAGACATGAAACTATTTTAACTGTTTGCTAAACAATTTTTACTTCCAAGTCCTTCCCTCCTCTGTTGTGTCCCCCCCTCCTTCAGCCCCAAAATAAATAAATAAGCTCTGGCAATAGCTTTTCAGCTGGTGTCCTTTGCTTTTTCCCCTCCTCAGCCTTCCCCAGTGCTGAAAGCATTGCTTTCCACATGTGCCCCCTCCTTCCTCTGCCTTCACTTGCTGCTTATTATATCCCCCCATTTTTAATTATATCTTGATTTTCGTAAAATGATAATTTGTTGTTATGTTTCTGGAATGCAAACGTGAGCGTAATGGGATCTATTTTTCAGAGTTGCCAAAACAAATTAAGGAGAACGTTCGGCTCTTCCTTTGCCAAATGTTTTAGTGTTTTTCCATGAAAGCAAATCTTATTTCGAACAGTATATTAAAGCTTAAGTAAATAATGCAGCCTGTAAGAAGGAAATTCTATTGTAAAATCAGTTGCTGTTTGCAGGCTTTGCTGGTGATACCTGCACAGGGTTCTGCCTGGGAAGAATCGGGGTAACAATGAAACGCTGTTAATTTTAATTTGCCTTTTGCAGAGCGGGAAAGGCTGAACTTTTTTCCCGGGCGCTGGACGCAGCCCCCATAAATATGGAGCATTTGTTGTGGCCGCCTCACGGATGCCCAGGTAGGCGAGGAGAACTCGGATAACGACATCACACGGGGCTGGAATGGCAGCAGCTTTAGGCACTGAGCTTTGTTAATTGTGGGGCCGGGGGCTCTCCTGTTCTTTAGCATCTTTTATTAACATACATCCCCAAATAATATTGACACTCTTCTTGTTTTATTAGCGCACGTTTACCTTGTTCGTGGTTTTATTATTCAAGAATGCAGTTGTTGCCAAGTATTAATCAATATATTATGCTGCTCAGTTGGGCAAGCTGTACAAAAACATAGTGCCCCTAGGGTTAATACAGTCAAGAACTAGAAAAGTGTTTCAGACATGTACACAACATGTGGTTTACTATTATCATTAAATGAGGTGAACTGGGACTCTATACATATGGATTTTGAATTGCATAAATTTTGATTGATATCATTTGAAGACTGAGACCCTGAAAGGGTAGATTTTGTGAAAGACGATACACAGGCCAGCTATTACCACATACAATAATACCAGGAAAAATATCTGAAATGAGCAAGGCAGCTGGCTTTTAAATAGCTAAAACATAACATCAATACTTATTTTGAATAATGGAAAAAAGAGGTAAAAGATGTTGACCTCTGCCTGACAATAACATGTTCCAAAAGTAGAACTGGTCCCGGGAGAAAACCCCCTGCTCAACAGTAGCGACTAAGAAATTTTTTTCTTTCTCTCTCTCTTTCTTTCCTTCTTGTTTTCTCTTGCTTTTCTTTCCATTTACTTTCCATTTTCTTCCTTGCTCTTCTTTTTTCCCCCACATTTATACTTTATTCTCCCTCCCCGTCAAAGGTAAATTGGCTTTTGAACAAGCAGACGGCCGCCAGAAGGAGGGGAAAAAAAAAACAACAAAAAACAAAACCCCAAGAATTTTTGCAAATTCAGGAAACACTTGAGAGGTAAAACCAACATCCTGAGACAGGAGACAAGGCCAGCTTTTGACACCGGGCTGGACCTGCGAGGCCGAAGGAAACCTGGAGCCAGGAAGCGGCCGCTGCCGGGGTCAGGCCGCCGGGGACCCCGCTCCTCGCCGCGCACCGCAGGCCCCCGCCGGCCTTTTCATGGGAAATTTGCTGAAAATTTGCTGATCTGCATGAAACATTTATTGGAGGGGGAGAGGAAGAGCCTTCCCTTTGGCTTCTTGTGGGTTCCTGGTTCATATGGCGTTAAGTGGGGAACATAATGTATGGGGGCAGGCGGCAGGGCTCGGAGGCCCCGCGTCCATTTTTTTCCCCACTGTGTGATACACATGGAAAATTATCAATACCTCGCTCAAGCTGATTCCTTCAATTTGCCTGTATTTGTTCAAACTTTTGAGGGAGCACCGGATGCTTAATGCTTCATTTATGATTTATGCTCCATAAATGTATTAAAACATTAACCATATTTCTGCTATGGCATACTTGAATCCTCCCGGGGAAAAGCCGGAGTGTTTCTCAGGCTGCTACTCCGGCTTCCCTGAGGAGCGAGATTATTTGTGTTGTGTTACACCTCCAAGTGTTGATTAGGCCTCGGTGTTACCCTGACAGAAGTGTCGTGTGGTGCTTCTCTTTAATGGGGTAATAAGCTACATCAACTGCATGAAGGAAATGTTCCTTTTCAAGTCAGAAACGGCAAAAAAAAGTTGCTGTGCGAAGCCAGCAAAGGCTCCATCCCCTCCGTCCCCTTCACTCCGGTGAAACCCTGAGGAATGGGAAACTCTTGGCCATAGCACTTGGGTGGCTCTGCAAATTTATAATCGGGGTTAGAACTCTCTAATATATTAAATGGTTACACACCAGCCTTTGCCGAGCCCCGGCTTTTAACCGGCTCGCAGCCTGGCAGGCTCCGAAACACGGCTCTTAATTGGAAAGCAGGAAGGTTAAAAAAGAGACAAACTAGTTTTCTGGCTTGGCTTTGACAGCCTGGGTTATTTATGCAGGGTGTTTTTTTTGGTTTTTTTTTTTTTTGGTTGTTCTTTTTTTTTTTTTTTTTTTTTTTTTT
>VYXD01004243.1:394204-404831 GCA_013397195.1 Hylia prasina | reverse complement strand
TTTTATTATTTTTTTTTTTCTTTTCCAGTGAACACTCCATTGCTTATTTAGGGGAAGCATCTCATTCATCTGTGCCTGCTTCTTGCCGAGACTTTTTCCTGCTGGAGAATTACTGCCTGGCACATCAATAGGCTGCAAATTATATCAGGGCTGTGTTTAACTTGCAGCCGGATTGCCATTGTCGGGAGCGTCCGTGTCTTTTAGCTAAACTGCCTTTTTCTGCAGGAATTTCAGATGTCTGTAATTGCTGCTCCTTTCAGCACAGCTTAAGGTATCAATATCAACTCGATTTGAATATCATAAGTGGGAAGTTGCTCTAAGCAAAACAAAAACATGTCAGTTGCCCAGGTGACATTTTGTAGCAAACAAGGAAATCACAACTCCAGGAAGTGTTGTATTTTATGCCAACAACAATATGACAGTTTTCTCTGTAAAGAAAACATGACACTTTTCCAAATATCAGAGGATGCCTCCGCTGCTCAAGGGATTCCTGTACTGTCACTGAAATGGAAGGTCACAGGCTGGTTTCATGATTTCTATAGTTTCAAAATGTTGTGGTGGAGCGTTTGCACGCTAAATGCTGTAGGCTAAGGGAAATCTTTCCCTTCATCTCTGAAAGAAGTGACAGGAAGAAAAAGGTCCTACTTTGACAGCAGTAACCTCTAGGTCTAGAGGTTCTGCCCCAAGCAACTCTGAAGTAAAATTACCTATGTTAATGTGTTGTCCTTGCTGTCATGCAGCCACACGTGTGCAAAGCGTGGCCCGAGGGGCGAGGGTGCAACCAGGGGCTGTGTGGGACCTCTGGAAAATCCTCCTGTCCCGTCCCTTCCCGGCCTTGGATGGAATAAAGACTGGAAAGTTCCTGCAAATGATTTCTTTTAAGAGGTGGGGTTTCCACTTTGACTTCAAGACCTACTTGCTATGTGGGTACCTGATTCTTGGAGTTTAAATAAACTGACTTTTGCTTTAAGCTGGGGAAAAAGGAGTTTTAACTTCAAGGCTATGGACAGGATCAAAACACATTTGTTTCCAGCCTTCCTCCTTTTTTTTTTTTTTTTAATTCTTCCCTCTCCCCCTTAAAAAAAACACACCTTAGTCTATAGATTATATACTTCCTGCTGCCCTTTTTATAAGCAATAAGAATTTAATAACTGAGGGCAACTCTATAGTAATATTTATATGGGTCAAGTGGCTTAAAAGTATGCAATAAATGTAAAGTTATGAACCACATTGCCCCTTTTTAAATAATGCAGCTAGCACCAAGATATTATGTTTCATATTCTGGAAAAAGGTGTTTTAGCCTAGGCTTTAGGAGTACACCAGACATGAAAAGTTATACTGATCCCATAATAAAGTCACTGCCTGCTTAATATGGTGTGTTATGTAGAGCTCCAGATCTTAATAGCAGACCACAGCAAGAACGTCCCAGATGATATCAACAAAACCTTCGCTTTCTCATTAGCAATCAGCAAATTCTCCTGGTGGCTGCTGGTTTCAAATAAGGGCAAGTGCCTCAATTCCGAGTGGGAAGCCCAACAGGATAATAGAAATAATGCAGTCTAATCAGCGAGCACACAGATCCCCCTGCCAGGGCAGGCACTGGTGGGCTGGGTGACTCCCCTTCTGCAGCTTTTAACAGCCCTCCCCGTCCTGAGGAGCAGGATCCATGGGATGGAGGGAAAGGCAGCTGGAAAAGCCTCCTCGTGCATCCCCACCATCGCCTCTCTCTTGCTGTTCACAGATTAAGAGGGGCTTGAGGACGTTTGTATAAAAATTGAACATAAAAAATCCCCTTGCAGTGGTTGCTGTGAATACCTAAAGAAGAGCTGTGCTGGTTTCTGTGTTTATAAAGCACGTCTACGTCTGCAGGGGGTGGTAGGGGGGGCACAAATTGTTTTAATTTGGCCTCATGACACCATCGACTTCTTCGATAAATCAGATCAAATATTTGCCATCACGGCCCAAATGACCATTCCTTTGTTGGCCAGCATACTGCTGACATCTGCACCAGAGCTGCTACCTGCACTGGTATTTTTATTCCTTATTGCTGTTGGATTTAAACAGACTCTGTGTTTGGACACCCACTTGCAGCAGGGTATTATTAAGCATGGGGACAACCATTGCTGTTGGCCATTCTGATGAAAGTGTGAAGGACACACCATCCTCCTGCTCCTGCAGCCTGAATAATCCATGGCTATGCTTGGGGAAATGAAGAACAGCTTTAGTTTTTGCACTGATTTTCTAATTGTAAGGGCTTTTTTTCCCCTCACATTTTCCCCTGTGGTATTCGCGTGCTCTTAGAATATCCTGATTTCTATTGAAGAGCGATTTTTTTTGCGCTCTTGTTCAGTCCTGGTTAAAAATTAAGCCTGCAAATGTGGCTGGTGCCATGCAAGGAAATGCAAGTCTAAGCTGCAGCAGTGTAAACAAAAAAGTGTTTTAAGAGGTGCTTAACTGTGTTTTGAACCCTGATTAAGCCTAAGGTTACTCAGTGTTTATATGTGCATTCGCAGTGCACTGGGAAAATTCAGTGTTTAATGGTTCCTGTGCTGATCTTTTGTTAGAGCCCTGGGCTGTGGTGCCCGAGAGCAGCGATTACTGGGCAGATTAAAAACCACAAACTCTTTCTAATTCCGAGTTTTGTCCAACTTTATTCCTGCTGATGTGAAGCAGGGCTCCGTATATCTCTTCAGTTTGGGATTTTAAAAACTGACACCACGAGTCAGTCCCTTGAGCTTTTATTTGGCTGATTTAGTGGGGCAAGGTAGTGTTGTTTTGGACACACCAAGTGGAATAGTTTCCATCTATGGGTCTCATTATGGTTCTCAGGTCTGATTTTTTTTTGTTTTGTTTATAACCATGAGATGGTAAAAGGACAAGGAGGGTACCCCTAAAGGGCCAAGGGCTCCAAAAAAATGGGTGATAACTTAGGGAGACGAGGCAACAGCACAAAGCTACATTTCCAACTTCTCTGCACTGCTTTGAATTCTGTGAATGACCTTGCTGAGTACTTCATTCTCCCAAAATAACGAGCAGGTCAATACCAGTCCTGCTTGTGTGATAAAACACAGTAATTGCTGACCAGGACATGTCCACAAAGGAGCCGGGAGAGCTGATCTGGGGGAGCGAGGACGTTTTCACCAGCAGGGTCAGGAGATCCTGACAGTTCAGGACAGTCCATGGCAGGCAAAGACAGGACATGTCGAGGCAGATTGAAAAAACAAACTGATGGATGAGGGTGACGTGACCAAAGGGAAAACTGTGTTGGCAAATAAATGCATATTTACTAAAAGAAAACCTCTTGTTTATCACAAGTGAGAGGTGAAATTGAGACTACTGATGGTAAATTGCACGATTATGGTGCTCAAGTGAGAGGAAAAAAAGGGGGTCTGGGAGAAAAGCAGGCCCTGCACCATCTAAGCACCAGCTACCTGCACCTCCACAGAGGTTAGAAATTTAGGAGAAGGTTTCTGATATCAAAGCAGAGAGGCTGTGGAGCAGACTCCATATGTGGGTAACGATGTGAAAAACCACTAACGGCTCCTAAAGCAGAGCCTGATGACAGAGGATTAGAGGACACCTTGTCTGCACTGGAAAGGGCCTGGGTGGGAAGACTCAAAGAGCCTCATCCAGTCCAGTTTAATGGAAACACCCTGGAAACTGGAAATGCTGAGGCACACCTAGCTCAGACTGTCTAAACTTCCATTTTTGGTTGTTTTTATTACATGGCTTTAATCCGTGCAGATTCCAGGCATGGGGAACACTTGGCCTCAGCCACTCTGCAGTGTGGGAGGGCACCTTGCAAGATGTGCTGTGGTGGTGGGGGTTTGAGCTTCTATTTTGCCCAAAAAAGAGGTTTTGGAGTGATTTCAACAATGCTGGTGTGCTGCAGAAGAGTTCAGAGATTGAGAAGCACAAGGTGGGACAAGAGGAGGATGTGCTCTGCTCAGGTAGAGCAGACACACAGGGCCACTGCCCTGAGGTGCTGCCACCTCTCTGTGTCCTACTCTATAGGAACAAGAGACAGATTAAAACCAGAAAAGCAGCATAAAAAGGGAGAAAGCAAAGTAGAGAAAGGGGAATATTAAGATATTAGGCAGCAGCTCTTCCCTGTGATCCTGGCTGAGGAATTGCAGCTGACGCTGGATGTATGGCAGTGTCCAAGACCAGGCTGGATGGGGCTTGGAGCAGCCTGGGGCAGTGGAAGGGGTCCCTTCCTGTGGCAGGGAGTGGAATGGCTTGAACTTTAAGTTTCCTTCCAGCCCAAAGCAGTAACTCTTGCCTAAGCTTTCAAGACCGATATCAAAGTTTCCTTCCTCCAACATGGGGTTGCGCTGGAATGGCACTGGCATGAATCGTGCCCAGGGAGTGTCATCTGCATGGTGACTTTCATTGCATCCCACATGAGGGAATGCCAGCCTTGGAGTCCTGGAAACCTTGTGTGTGTGCAGCTTCTCTGCTCGCCTGACAAGGGATCATTAGTAACTCGCTGATGTCTCTCTCTGTTTGTTCTACTTCACGAGACACTTCCCCAACTAATTTAGAGCAAAGCTTGGTGTTTACTTGGCTTCACAAAATGACACTCCTTTCCCCCCAAGATTGCTGCAAAGTCTTGGCAAAGAATATTTACATAAACAGGTTTCAACTTCATCAAGAACAGGTCGGGAAAGGAGGGCAAGTCCAAGTGGAAGGGAAATAAAGCAGAGCATGAGGCAGAGTAGTTGATCTCTCATTTAGGGCTGCAAAGGAAGAACTTTGAATGTTTGCAGGGCTGCTGCAGCCCTGCTGAGAGAGTCACACAGTTACCTGAGACCCCTAAAACTCCTGGAAATAGGGAGGAAGAGCTGTGGGGAATGGTGGAGGGGCCCAGCCCCACTGCAGGTCCGTCAGGGACAGCAAGGGGAGCACGAGGCAGCAAATCACCCGCTCATCACTGCAGCTTTGTGCTGCCACCATGCACTGGAAGCCTTTGAAGCCTAGAAATGATGAAATTTTAATTGTTAGCAACCTCTCCGGGTCCTGGGGATTAAACTTCCAGGACAACTTCCCACGGGAAGGAAGGGAGAGGGCGGCAGCACCGCTGATCTCCCCCCATGAGCACGGCAATCGTCCCCACAACTTCAATCCCCAACTTCTGCCAGCTTGAGGGAAAGGTGGCTCCTCAGTGCCCATTCCTGGAGCCCAGGGGTGTCCTGTGTGGACAGAAATAAAAGGAATTAGCTTATGGGAAGCGGATGGGTCCGGTATGTAAATAAAAGCCACTCGCATCCTCATTATGGGGGCTCTTTTGAATAAATGTTAGCCTTTAAGTGCCAGCTGTCACTCTATGCATGGCCTCCCTTCTTACAACTAACCTCTCTGTCACCTCGCCTTGTCTCCCTAACTTGTCCTATTATGCAGTACCAAGCTGAGTCATTGTTTCAAGCAGGAGGTGACATGTTAATAGCTTAATAATAGTATAATCTCGCAAATAATAATATGCTGTCACACTGTCTGAAGCACAATGTTTACAGGAGAAGTGGTAATGTATGATGACAGTAATTTGAATAAAAATGAATTTACTGCTCTTGTCTCATTTGCAGTAAATTTTCGCATCTTTCATGCACAACTGGTGCTCCATGACCTCTTTCATTATTGTGTTCTCAGTGGCTGCTGCCTGCTTTAAAGTGAAAGGCAGGCAAATGAAACAGAAACCTGCAGCTGAATAAGGAGTCTCCAGAAAAGAGTTGGCGCGGCGGCTTCTGGAAATCTCACTTTGTTTGTTTGCGGAGCCGAGGCGGTGCCGCCCGGGCTGTTTAATTAATGCAGGATGGAGGTGCCGATTGAAAAGCAGGCACCACGAGCTGATGGGATTCGGGATTGGCAATTTGCAAAATAATCGTCGTGAAATTGCGGCAGAGGGGGGAAAGTGCTCGGAATGCGGAGAGGGGATCGTTGGGGCTGGGGTTCGAGTTTGCGCAGCTTAAGGAAAAACTGGTTTTTAAATGCTCTGGGCGCTTGATGTGGAGAAAAGCGAGCCTTGAGTTAATTATAAGTGCGTGGTGATGTGATGGTGAACTGGTAAAATTTAAAAATTATCCCTGAATACATAAAATATTTGGTTCTGGGTGGTTTCTGCATCACCCTGTGCTGTATCGTAAAATTCATTTCCACGTCTGGTACAGACCAGGACTCCTGGTATTATCCTGACAAATAAACAGGGAATGTACTCTGTATCAAAACTGCCTTTGGAAAATCTAAATTCCTAGGACAGTTCTGTTTCTCTAAAAGAAAAAAGCAGTTATTACGTGATGTGGTTCATTTGATGAAAAAGAAGAAAGTTTACAACTCACAACTGATATGCCTGGACTAAATTTAGTTTGATGGAATGAGGACAACTAATTGAAACTTGCTGGGACTCAAAACACTGTGCAGGACAGATTCTCCCCAAAACTGCTGTGTTTTATCTGAGTTGAAGTGAATGTATAGAATTAAAAAATGTGGTTTACATGACCTGGTTCATAGGTTGACATAATTAAGACCCCAGTTTACCTCTCTGTCCTTATATATACAAATGCAGTTATGTATTTTTTTTCAGTACTTGTGCTTGTATCTAACAAAGACAGTATTTTCCTCTAAACTGAAAGTTCAGCGGTGTTAGTTTTTTTTGGAAGTAGCACTGCTGCTGCTCTTCTGATCCTCCTGCAGAAACTGGGAGCTGAGCTGGAGACCAGCCTCACTGACAGGCTGTGTCAGGTGGGAAAATCCAGTAGGAGAGGACACGCTTGGCCATGGATTATCATAAAACAGAGTTTGTTGTAATTTTGAGTCTGAGTTTTTAAGAGGGGCAAAAAATCGGTCTTCAGTATCCCAGCTTTGCACACTGGTGCTAAAGGCTGAGCTCTTTCTTTCGGCTGTTTTTGAAAATAAAATGTTGATTTAAGTAGTTCAAAACTGCTTCCAAATCTAACCCCATGGCAGGGGGTTGGAACTGCATGGTCTTCAAGGTCCCTTCCAACCCAAACATCCAGTGATTCCATGATTCTATGAAGAGAGTGCAGATGATGGGTTTCATAACCACCTTGCAAGACTGAGATTGTTTTTGAACTGAATTTTCCATTTTTTTTCACATGAAAAGTACGAGAGGCTTCAGTGGGATTGCTTGGAGTTGCAAGGGCTGCAACCCCTCCAGGTAACTGCATTAAAATAAATTGTTTTGCTGAAAAGATTTTTCCGTTGGAGAATATTTTCTGCTTAAAAATAATTTATGCTTTCCCAGTGTACTTTTAACCATTTTCTTCATTTTGGAAATCCCAGTCCTGTGCACCGAAAATCAAGACAATTGTGACATTACAGAGCTAAATAATGATTAATGGAGATTATGTGCAAAAAGGGTAGAAAAGAATAGAGCAACAAAGTCTCTCTTTGGCTGATGGAGTTTGTTTCATGTATATAAAAGGTCTCTTTCCCCTGAATCACTGATGTTCAAGGGGATATCGACACTTCTATGTCCTGCTTGAAACTCAAAGGTCCTTTTTGTTGCCACCTTTTCATTATTTAAATGTAGGCGAATCTGATTAAAGCTCTTAATTAGATGTATTTAAGATTGGCAAATGTGTCACTGTTCTGAGCAGCCAAAGTCATCCACTCATATACGTCAGTTATTTGCTAAATCACAAGGAAGTTTCTTGGGGACAAAAAAAAACAAACCCCAAAAAAACCCTACCCCAAAAATATTGTGTTTGTGGAAATAAATAGTGGGTGGACCTGATTTTCATGGCATGAAAGTGAAGTGGAGTTTTTAATTGACTCCAACAGGCGCTGGATCAGGCCTGGGTGTTTGGTGCTCAGTTACAAGTTAGTGCTCTCTCTAATCACCTTGTTCTCTAAAGGAAATAGATACTAAACAGGAACCATCTGGTAATACATTCTGTACCTCTTAATTACAATGTTTTGAGTGGCACCTAAATAAATTTCATTTACAAGCACATGACTGCTTGTCAAAAGCTCTGTTGATAATTTTATTATTGTAGTTTACCTTCTCGCTTAATGACCCCGGCCCAGTAAAGTCAGGAATATTAAGCTCCATTGCAAAAAAAAAAAAAAAAAAAAAAAAAAAAAAAAGTGATTGTCTTAAAAATAGAAAGACACAAACTCCATCTCTCGTGGTGTGTTTCTGATTATTTTCAACTCTTTGGAATACACACAGCATGGGGATGGATCTGCAATAAAAATTACCAAAATTCTGATTTCTTGGTAGGGAGGAGGAGCTGAGGCAGCTCTGCAGAGAGCCTGGGATGGTTGTAAAGCCCTCGTGTTATTTTATGATCTCTATGTTCCTGTGTAGATGTACTGTAGCATTTAGACAATTTTCTCTTTGTTAGCTGCAGGAAAAGATCAATATTAAAAAGAAGTTGAGTGACTCTGTGAATTACTCTCCGGCACTTTCACCCTGGGAAGTGGGGATTAAAATCCTGTCCCTGGTTTGAACCACAAAACCAATCCAAGACCACTTTGGGCCCACCTCGAAATTTGGAGGTTTCCAGTTTGGAGTGGCTGCCTATCCATGGCTAGAGCTGAAAATGGCTCTTCTGATGCCTTAGTAATCTCTGGTGGAAATTCTTCTGCACTGCAAAATCAACATATAATGTGGTGGGATGATTAGCAGCCTCCTTTGGAGAAAAACCTGGGACAGCACTGGGATGGAGCAATGCCCATGGAAGGTGCCACCTCAGTGCTTGCCCTGCCCTGGCACCCTGGGTTTCACAGAAGGGTTTTTTGGGGTGCAGGGAAAGATTTCCTCGTGCCATGATATCTAACAGTGGCACATCCTCTCACCAGGGACGAGCAGCTTCCTGCACAGCAAGTCCTCGTCTGTCTACATTCAATAATCATTGGAGACAAAACAAATTACAAATAATGTGCAGCTTTTGCTAAGTTTCACTGGGAAACTGCTAATTCAGCTTTGTAATTCAAAAGTCTTTTTAAAATAACAAGTTGGAGGAGACAAAAATCCTAAGAGGAAAGGCACAAGGGAGGTTTCTGGGAAAACAGGAGGAATGTGGCACCTGGAGGGGTTTTGTCCAGTTCTTTGGGATGAGCTGCCCCTGGGAAAACATAGAGGCATAAAAAGTACAATAACCTTATTTCTAAATTCATGGCAAATTAAAAAAGGAATCCTACTGCTCTCAGCAGGGTCCTTTATTCCTTTTTAGTTGCAGCTGATGGTTTTTCTCTTCTTAAAATAATTTTGTCTCCAGGTCTCAATCTTGATGTGGGAACTTTAGGAAACAGATAAGCTTTCAAATATTTTTTTAATCAATGCTTTGGCAAGCTGGAGTTGAAATAACATTTAAATTCTGAGAGATGCTGGTGAAATAGAGGATGATCATCACCAGGTGGGTTTGCAAGTCGGGTTTGAGGCAACTGAGCTGCCTGAGCAGGAGAGGGAATTCACCGTACACAGCAAACTGTTATCCCCTACAATATAATATCTGGATTTGAAGCTGATATTTAAAGAGGGCACTTGCTTTACTTATGAGATTAAAGGCAAACGCTCTCTTTTAAAAATGAAGTCATGCTGTGTTTTGCACCTTTTGACACTTATTAACTCAGGTCATTAAAAAGAGGCTAATTAAAAAAGAATGTAAAACAAAAGAGTCATTTGTCTATCGCCGAGCTGGGTTCTTCATGTGCGCTGGCTGGAGGCACTCTCCGTTTAAACCTTGGGTACAGAAAGCACTGGGAGCCACTGGGGCATGCTTGGAGCTTGTCATGGCTCTTGGCGAGCCTGTGGTCCGGCTCATTATGCACCTCATAAAGAGGAGAAGTCATTGTCATCAAAATTAGCTGAAGCTGGAATTTACATTCATGGAAATTTTGGTTTCGCCACCGTCCTCTGGGGCTGGACGATAAAGGAAAGCTTTTCCCAGCTGCAGTTAAAGGATGTGAAGTTCAATAAATGCTTAGTGCTTTGTTAAGACGTTTCCAAACTGAGCTTTGCGCACCTGAGGTTTTGCAGCTGGTGAGAATTTGGGACAAACAGCCTGTGAAGTTCACTGGTTCTGGTGTGGGAGGTGTGCTCAGCACATCCCAACCCAGCTTGGAAAGGGACCGGCCTCCTGGGACCCCTAAGATGTTCCTGTTCTTCCAAAGGGACACTTTGCTAGAAGGCACCTTCTCTCCTGTCAGGTTCAAAAGATGCAGTTTTTTGGAATAAACTCTTCTGATGCTGGTGAGGGAGTCCTTCCAAGGAATCCCAAGGGGGTATGGACAGATCTGTGTGGTGTCTTTACTAAAAGTGCGTGTGTCGCTGGTCCTGAGGCTCACCCAAGCTGAAGCTGACTGGAGATATTTTGAGGACAGGAGTTTTTCTGGGAGGGTTTTACACCCTGTTGAGCTCTGCAGAGGCAGCCATTAACACCAGCAGTCCCTGGAGGTCTCCCACCTCTCCCCATGCAGGTTCAGGTGATGGCTTGGCTCTACTTTAGCCACGATGCTGCAGGTCCAAAGCTGTAAAGATATTTATGGAAATATCTCCTGCAGGGTTTCAATCCCTTCCCACAGCTATGGGCCTGGCTCACCTCAGAGCATGGGGTCAATCAGCAAACATTTCTAGAGAGGGCTCTTCTAACAAAAGTGTGTTCCT
>VYXD01004243.1:331704-389204 GCA_013397195.1 Hylia prasina | reverse complement strand
GTGGAGCTGGATGATTTTAAGGTTCCTTCCAACCCAACCTATTCTATGAAATCCCATCTCTATCCAGGTAAAGGGATGGGTTAGCCCAGGTGGGGCACAGCAGAAATCTCCTCCCACGTGTATCCCTGCCCTGCTCCTGTACAAGGATATTTAATTCTATCCCGAAACAAAGGCAGTTGTCGCTCACTGCCTCTGGAGCACGGCTGGGAAAAGTAGACTGTCAAGGGGAGTTTACTTCCTTTGTTAATAAAAGAGAAGAAAAAGAGTTTATGGATCTTTTCCTGAATATGAATATTAAATAGACTAGTTGTGGGAACCCTGATTTTAATTTCCTATGTCTTTATTTGGAATTCTACTCCCTCTTGGAAAGGTGTCTACTTAAATATAGGGGGAAAGGGAATTTAATGAATTACAAAAAGGGTTATTTTACATGGAAAATGTGTATTCCTGGCTATTTCCATTTAAAGAACATGACATTAGTGTGGAAATTGCCCCTTATGAACAGGTCATTAATGTCAACTCTACTAAAACTGACATCACCTGCTACTATTTTAATTGTGTGTTTTACTAATGCTAACCATTTTCCTGACAATAGAACCCCCCTAAGCTTAATGAATCTTTGCAGAATACATAAACCAAGGTCAATATGTAAGAAATGCCTCAAATGTTAAGAAACTCTCCCTGAGAAGCTGAAAGAAAAGTTTATTATTCTTCTACATTCATAAGAATAAGAGCAAAAATAGAAATCCTACACAATATGTTTTCCAGATCGTTGTATATAAAAAGCTTTGATGCTTCTGGGAAATCTTTTTGATTAGCTACTATTTTATATGAAGAAAAGGACTTATTTTATCCAGTTACATTTCCAAGATTTACTCCTTATTTTCCAATACAAGTGGTATATTAAATAAAAAACAAAAAATCCCAAGTACTTCCTTAGTGTCATATGTAACAATCACATTTTTTTCCCATGGTTTGGGGGGTGAGAGGCAGGGAGGGGGGGTGGAAAGAGAGAAAATGAAATCCAGATTTGTAATTCCTAACAGGAGAAATTCGATCCTTTCCAATGTTTAAGTAATATTTCCTGTAAAACATACGAGGCCATCTGCAGAGCTGTTTCCAGACACATTTTGAAGTGGCAAGGGCAACTGAAAGAGACCCGAATGGAGGCTGGCATTTCACCTCTGGGAGATGGAGCATTAAAGGTTTTGAAAAGCTGGTTCTACAATTTTACAAAGTATTCAACCACTGCATAGTTCATAATTTGTTTAATTTACCTACCTTTTATAGGTATGGGGAGGGGGAAATCCGCTCTGTAAGAGACAGTATAAAAACCAAGACAGCTGTAAAAAGCTAATGTACAGCTATCAGGAATGCTTCGTGATTTCAGCTGATTGAAAATGCATTTTATTCTTTAACAGGCCAAAATGTTCCCCTAGAAAAACTGTGCAGAGTGAAACATATTTGGGGAGACAACGGAAACACCGAACCCTTTTTGTTATTTAAGTCTATTATGGAATTTTGTTTTATTGTTGGTCTCCAGGGTCACCTTATGAATTCGTGTTACTAAAATGTTACGGCCTCACTATAATATTCACTTTGTGGAAGGGTCTGCATTTACCAAATCTCATCCGAGATCGAATATAAATGAGAAACTTGCATCTCTCTTCAAGGAATATATTTTAGGCTGTTTTCTCCTCCTTTTGGAATTACAGACAGATTCTAAAATTGAATCCCTTTTCTTGTGCCAGGACTGGGTAAAATGACTGAACACTTAGGCTTACCTTTGATACATGTCTTAAATTTAAAATTTGCATCACTCAAATAGTTAACTTCAGGGCCAGATCCTGCCCTCAGCTGTGCATATTTGGGAACCCCATTAACTTCCCTGGAAAACAATGTTATACTGTTTGGATGCACTGGAATGAGATACATTACAATGCTACCTTCTGTCATTCCCCTGTAAAACCCAGTCTTTGCTGCAATTTTTATTTTGCTGGCTGGTGCAGCCTTTTCATTCTGTCCGTGCCAACTGGCCTGCTGGATATTTGTACCTGTCCTCTCCCGTCTCTGGTTGTGCTGTTAAGATTAAATACCACGAGTAGAATAAAAACTGGTAGTGCCCATGAAATTTGAAAATTGTCATCTGTTTGGTTTTTTTAAACCATGTTTGCAAAGGAATTTCTGCAGCTCGAATGGTTTTGGTCAGAACTGGGTTCACATGGGGAGAGGCAGTTGTGGGTCCCTTCCCCACACCCTCCCTCCTCGGAGCCCCAGGACTCCAGCAGCTTTTGTCAAAATTACCTTGAGCAAAATCTTCTCCCAGGGTGGAGAATTCATGACATGAGTTGCTCCAGGGCTCATTCATTAACAAAATGAAGTTTATTTCAGGTTCCACGCAGTGCTTCTGTCTCTGTTTTTCACCTGTGAGAGGGAAGGGATCTCTTTCATCAATTTTCTTGAGGCTTCACACAAGTTTTTCTTTTTGTAGACGCCACAGGCAGGAGGATCCCACCATGAGGCCAGGGCTACCACTCATCCAGGGATCTAAATCCTGTGGGATAACTTGGGGTTTGGAGAGATGCTGAGTTTCACACAAAGCACTGGGGTGAGTTATTACAGCCTCTCATTGTCACTCCCAGTGCTGCCAAGGGCCACCAAACCTCACCACCCTGAAAATGGGCACTGCCACCCCTTCTCTCAGCTTGCCTTAATTCCTCCTGTTCGAGCAGAATTTATGACACTGAATTTCAAAATTAACACAGAGTGAGTGGGAGGACACACAGGGAATAATTTTCCAGCTTAAAGAGGTGTTTTTTTTGGTGGTCTCTTGCCCATCCCACCAGCTGCTTTTGGCTGGCAGCACCCCGGCTCTGATCCCACACGAAGCCAGAGAAGCGCCTTCAAAAATGTCACTTCCATTTCCTCCCGAAAGCAAAACACTTCCTACAAGGGAAGCACGCATTACAGCTGAATTATAAATGAGGGCTGGTATTTTTTGCGAGGTACAAATCGCAGGCATTCTCCATATTGTTAGAATACCAATTTTATTTTCCTGGTGTGCAGTACCCGGTGCAGCGCGGGGTCCCCGGAGATGCGCGCGCCCTCCCGAGATTACTTCAGCATTGCATTACTGCTATCACATATCCATTACATATACTCTTTCAGACAAGTGGAAATGTTTTCACAAAAACAATCTGGAATCTTGGCTTAAAACCCAAGCTTGCTGTCAAGGCAAACAGAGTAGCCTCAAAGAGGACTTATTTCTATTTTGTTCAGACAAGTATGTTGTTTCTGGATTATAATAAGGGGAAATATAGCAGCTATCAGTCTTCAGTTTATTTGACAAGCTTCCTCTGACAAAGCTAGAGGAATAAGCCCTGGCCCTGCAAACTCGTTCTCCTTCAGGTATTCCCTTTGGCTCCAGCACTTTTATTAGAGTGATTAAGGGCCACACACATGTTTACAGGACAGGAGTCGCAGGATGGGATGATGATATATTTCCTTGGCTTTTACTTATTTTGCAAAGTTTTAAAAGCCTTTGCTGTTCTCAGAGCTCGCCTCTCTCAGGCAGTGCTCTAAGAGCTTGTCCCAGCACCTATCAAACAAGGTCAACGAGCAGGTTATAATCAGATGCCAAATAAACAAATGCAAACTTGAAATCAAGTGATTTACTGTCTGTTTTCATTAAGTTCTTCCCCAGGAAGCAAACACTTTATGCAGCACAAGGGACCTGTGGATAGGGTCAGCGGCCGTGCTGAGGCAAGACGTGGTGTGATGGTTTTCACCCAAATGGACTTTAATGACAGCCAGCATGAAGGGAAAGCTGCCTCGTGTGGGAAAAATGCCTGGAAACAGAGCAGCATCTCCTCACCTTGCAGAGAATTCTCCTTTGGAAGGTGCGTGGAGTTTTAACATTCATGTGTTTACATTACTCAGAGTTTTCTCCTCTCTAGAACAGAATTTTCCCTGTGCTGTCAGCTAAAAAAAAAAATAAATCTCAGGGCATGAGAGTTTGTAGCTTCATTACGAAGCTCAGCTCATTTTAAATTAGAATTTCAGTTTGTTTAAGAATTCCAGCATGAAGCTGGGAGTGCTGTCAGGGAGCAGGACACCTTTGCGTGGTGAGCTCTGGCCTCAGTGGAAAACAAAGAACGACGTAAAGATTTATAATATATCTGTGCTGTGTGTTTTCCTAAGGAATGGTGGGACTGCATCACCTCCACAGAATGGTCTGGGTTGGAAAAGACCTTGAAGACCCCACTCAGTGCCACCCCTGCCATGGCAGGGACACCTCCCACTGTCCCAGGCTGCTCCAAGCCCCAGTGTCCAGCCTGGCCTTGGGCACTGCCAGGGATCCAGGGGCAGCCACAGCTGCTCTGGGCACCCTGTGTCAGCCCTGCCCACCCTCCCAGGGAGGAATTTCTTCCTAATGTCTATTAATACACGAAAAACTGGTGTAACAACATCTCAGAGCTCTACTGGCCTGTTACACACAGGGAAGTGTCTCCAGGTTTTGGCTCCATAAATCACGGCCCTGGAGCACTGCTTGGGAAAGACATGTCGCTTGGACAACACAAAATATTGAGCAACTTGAATTGTTTTTCCATGAAGCTTATCCCTTGATAGCACTTTCCTTTCTTATATCTCCTTAATACAGCAAAATTTCAATGTTTTCTAGGCAGAGTTATAATACTCTTTTTCCAACATAATATTGGCTGCAATGTGGATGCACTGGAGAGAAGTTGTGGTTTGCCTCTTTGCCATTTTGTGATTCAAGTTCAAAAAAATTTTAACATAACCTATTCTGAAATTTTGCAAATATCATTTACCAAGACAAAAAGCTTTGCCCTCAGTTTTTCTGTATTTGTTTTATAAATTTCCCCATTCCCATATTTCAGAAAATTTCCCAAATGAGACTGAGCCAAAATATTTTTTTTTCCTCTCTCTCTGTCTCTTTTTTTTCCTAAAGGTTGCATAAATATTTCACATGTATCTCCCTTTAATTAGATCATAACATTGTAAAGTGGCAAAGAATCTTCTCTTTCCCCAAATTAGACATGAGAACCACAAACAAATTAATTTGTGTCTCAGGGTTTTGACTGGGCCTCTTGGCCTGCTCCAGCACTAATACAGGCACTCGTGACCCTCTGGATTTCAAACGCCTGAGGGTAAAAAGCAATTATAAAAACATGACTCTCCCAGATCAGCTTTCGAATCTGCCTTGTCTCTGTTTTATTGATGGGAGATTGAAGGAAGATTCAAATCAGCTATCCTTCAATTCTTTACCAGCAGCAAAATACAGAAATCATTAGCTTTTCCTGTGTAAATGACTTTGTCCTGCTTTATTATTCAAAACTGGCCAGGCATTTGACTTGGAAAGACCATGCTGAATATTTATTTCAAGTTTTGGTACTTGTAAATAGTATGGTGCTTTGCACCTTATTTTCTTTTCTCTTTTTCAGACTAATTTTTGTAACAATTAGAGCGGGAACTAATTAATATGCGGGATTTTTTTTTAATAGCTAAAGAGCACACACTGATGTAAATTAGGATGATCTCGCTCTCACAGGTCTATTGTTATGGTAAGGAAGCCCTGCTGCACAACCATTTCCCAAAAAAATCAGGGGAAATAATTAAATATCTAGTTTATTTTATCTCTCTGTGTGATTGCTGATGTGCATTTAGTGAGAGGTAAGGGTGGGGTGAGAGCAAAATATTCTCTTTAAACCCCAGTGTAATTACTTCTCCTTGTGGTGGGAGGTTAATCGGATCCCAAAAATGGGAGAAGAGGAGGGTTTGATATAGAGAGGAAGACAGAGGAGGGAGGCAGTGGGAAATGCTCTTGGAGCAGCCAGGCTTGGAGAGGAAACTGGGCTGAGGTGGGATGATATTTTTTAATGAGTCTAAATTGTAGAATTATTAAGGTCAGAAAAGAGCTGCAAGATGGTTGAACCCAACCTTTGACCTGAGGTTGGATCCTTTTGGTTCCACTGGGTGGATCAATGTGGGAACACTCCCAGGCTGTGAGGCTTGAGGGGGAGGATCTCCATGTGTGGGGATCCATCAAGGATGGCCCTTTGCTATTTTAAACATAACAATCCCGGAAAGCATCGGATGAGATTTGTGCAGCTCCAGAAGGGAAAGAGGGTGATGAGAGGGTGTAATTTCCTTGGCAGAAGCTGAAGACCTGGGCTAAAGAAAATCCTTTCTCACCCGATGTGGGTGATGACACCTGAGTGTGGGAGAGGCTTGTCCCTGTGCCAGTCTCTTCTTATTTCTCTCTCTATTCAGAATAACCTGAGGTTGGACTTTGGTTTCAGTCCAAGTGACGGCACAGCCCATGTTGTGGGTGGGTCACGTTCCCAAGGCATCAGATAAATCCAAAGGACTCCAGGTGTAAAGGTGGAGTCAGCAGTTTGTGTCCAAGTGAGCTCAGCCTCTGGCCAATCTGTCGCCTCTCTAAATCCTCCCGGGCTGGTCCTGCAGATAAAAATTCTGCATCTCTCAGATGGGGGCTTTTTAAAAATGATACAAGGCAGACATTCAATTTTAAGAAGCTGGAGCTTTATTTTTGGAATCCTAGAATGTGTACGGAATTTAAAAAGCCTAAAGCCATAATGTTTTACTGCTCCTTTGATAAAATTTATATTTAATCATATCTTAAAAACTGTTCTCATTCTGCCACTTGATGTTACCAACCAAGCGGAACCCATCAATGCAACACTATCTATCAGCTCTTCTTTTATTTCACTCTCCTACAACTCCTTTTTTAATGGCACTTCCTTTAATGAATTACACTGGAGTTTCTGGGAAGTCCAAATGAAAATCATGCTCCTACTGAAGGTGGATCGGTTACCCCCAGGTTTTTCATCTGTTAGAACCAAAATGCTGAATCTGACACATTTATGTTGCAAAACCTCCAGCACAGACCAATCTTTTAGTCCTTTGTCTGGAAGCTGCATAATCCAGAAGTTGGTAATAGGGACTTTCTCCATTGTTCTCAAAGGTTTGGAAAGGATTGGGTTAAAAGGGACCTCAAATCCCATCCCCTGCCACCCCTGCCGTGGGCAGGGACACCTCCCACTGTCCCAGGCTGCTCCCAGCCCCAGTGTCCAGCCTGGCCTTGGACATTTCCAGGGATCCAGGGGTAGCCACAGCTGCTCTGGGAATTCTGTGCCAGGGCCTTCCCACCCTCTCAGGGAACAATTCCTGTCCAAGATCCCATCCAGCCCTGCCCTCTGGCACTGGGAAGTCATTCCCTGTGTCCTGTCCCTCCCTCCCTTGTCCCCAGTCCCTCTCCAGCTCTCCTGGAGCCCCTTCAGGCTCTGGAATGGGCTGTGAGCTCTTCCTGGAACTTCTCCTCTCCAGGTGAGCATCCCCAGCTCTCCCAGCCTGGCTTCAGAGCAGAGGAGCTCCAGCCCTGGAGCATCTCCATGACCTTTTCTGAATCTTCTTCTATAGCTTTTATTTAGAAGACAGGGTTTAGGAAACCCTTCCAGAAAATGTGGGAATGTTTTGTATGATGATTGACAGCCCAGGCCAATGAAGATGAGCCACCATTGGTAGCTTGGCTGAATTTCCAGTGCTGTCCATTTGCTGCTGGTGGTTCTAAGATTGCAGAAGGTTTTATGCAGAAAGATATAGGTCTCTTTATCAAAACTGTGTCTTCAAAATAGTAGTTAGACTAATTAAAACCTCTCTTCAGCTCTCCCTGCAGCTACACCTGTTAACTCTTGCTGTTGTCCTGTTGTTGGATGCATGTCTGGGGATGGACCCTGGACTTTGTCAATGTTACTGTGGCAAGAATGAGTTAAATCACTGCTCTCCATATATATATATTTTTTTTTTTCCAGAACTGAAACTTGTCCAGCAAAGTTGGTGGTCTCCATAAGAAATTCAAACTCTCTGCTGACCAAGTGAAAACACACATGTGCATGTATCAGACATATACATAATCTTGGCTGGAAATCAGCATCAGTGACAATTTCACTCAGTGAAATCTTAATTTTGATCCCTGCTCTTAAAAATCATGTTTGTCTCAGGAATTTTACTCTTTTACATAAAGTTGGGGGCGGGGGGGGGAGCGGGGTTGCAAATTCTTTCCCTTTTCCTCAGAAATATCCAGCATGGACCACGCCGCTGAAAAGCCGCCGGACCGTCGGCAACCACGTTCCAATGCAATTCCTTTAGCTAAAGAAGGACTCGCTCTTACTTTTGATAAACACATAAGTAAAAGTCTGGTCTTTTCATTCCTGTCTCTTTTCCTGGAGGAGCAGGGGATCTCCCAGTGCTGTCTGTTCTTTTCCTCTGTGCTTTGCAGGCTGGGGAATCGCGCGCCGGGCTCAGCTCCGCGGCCTCTGAAGAGGCAACATTAAAGTCAGCACATGACTGCTCTGAATCTTACAGGATTCCTCCCCCCAACTCTGATATTGATATCTTTTAAGTGAAGGGAGTAAATGAGGAATCTTCCTCTAAATTATTGACCGGGTGTCTGGCAAAGAGATGAATGAAAAATATCTTTATCCCTGATAAAGGTTTAGGTGAATTGAGTTAATCTTGGGGCTCCTGCAGTGACCCTCTCCAGTATTATTTAGGGTGAGCTAAGCGTGTGAGGAGGATTTGTGTGGGGGAGAGGAAATATAGCCTAAATTTTAGTGCTGGGGACATGAGAAGAGATTTTCCACGTTCCTAAATAATTTTTCTATAAATCAGCACAGAGAAAGAGGAGGAGGGAGTCCCCCCAAAAACCAAACAACTCATTTGCAAAAGGCATTTCTTTGCTTTCCTCTTTCTGCTCCCTCAGCATTTTGCGGTAATAATTGAGGCATTTCAGATCAAAAATTTGGGGGTGAGAAGCTGGAGGAGAGCCCCAGTGAAAGAGAATTCCATCAGCAGGAGCTGAGAGCCCACAAAGGTCCTGAAAGGTCCCTCAGAGACAGGGACATCTCTGCTCTGCATGGACCCAGCAGGACCTGCTGGGAGAGGCTCAAAGCAGCTCAGCTCAATCCCAGGCTTATTTTTTTGGACAGTCGGAACTTATTCTTGAGGAAAAAAACAGAGATAAGGGAAAATACATAAATAGTTGTGTATTTTTAGGGAAATTTGGGAAGGAAGGAAGACACCGTGACGGGTTTTGTTCTTCCAGTAATGTCTCTGTCCTTCATTTCAGTAAAAGAAGACTTTAAAAAATCTGCTTCTCTGCGTATGTAAAATTCCTGAGATACAAATTTGATCACATTTGCAAGGATTAAAGGATTTGATGTGCAGAATGCATTCTCTTCCTAAGCATGACAAATGGAAGCAATTTACAGATGGCTTCTGAATATTTTCCTGAAATTATTTTCCTGTTCTGTTTTGGTTTGTCTTTTTGTTTTGTTTTGGGGTGAGGGTTTTTTTATGTTTTTTTTCTTTTTCTTCTTGTGTGCCACTAGAGATCAGCATATTTTTAGACATTTAAGCAATCATAATGTCAACATAGGGGCTTAAAAAGGATCCTGCATAACTATCGAGTAGCCAAATTACTCATGACTGGCAAAACAAAACGAATAAAGTCAGGCCTGAAGGCATTGAGAAAGCAACTTTTTGCATCCAGCTTTCATATTCCCTTATTCCCTTGTTTTTTTCCGAGGCTTTGGGCATCTCTGCATATCCATTATGTTAGTTTTATTTCCCCCCCAAACCCTCCTTTGTATGGCACAAAAACGAACGTGTATTACAGGAGTGCTCCCTCTTAAACCTATTATTGGCTTAACACATTAATAATTTCGAATACACATCTTTTACTCCAGAAACAGCAGCAGGATCTTCTCAAACTTCCCGGTGTTTATATTAAATTAAAATAAATATGAGTTTTCACATGTCCTCAGTTCCTGGTTGTGTGAAACCAGACTTTCCCACTTTTACAAACTGACTAAAGCTTCGTGTTTCAGACCTGAGGACCTGGGAGGGTTGGGGATGAGTTCCCTACCTTTGAAGAAGTTGTCTCTCCTCTAACACAGGTTTTCTGACTCCACTGGTCACTCTTCAAGGTCATCAGTGCTGGGAAATTGTCGCTCAAAGAAGAGCTGATCCTTTTTCCCCTTTGTCTCCCTGGTTTTTGTCCCACCTGGGCTCCGGCAGCGATTCCCACACATCTGGGTTTTACACATTTCAGCCACGCCGTGTCCCTGTCCCGGGCTTTTACATGGGGACGAATAAAATGTGATAAATGAGCGTTTGCACAGTGCAATAATTGTGTTTTTCTTCGGCGGCCGCGTGCTGGGTTTGGGCAGGACGTTCCCGACAAGCCAGGTTTGTCAGCACATCCTAAACTGGGCTTTGTGATTAAAAACAACAGCAGCAGGGCTCGGAGTTGCTGCTGCTGCCCTTAAAGAGTTTTGAGATGAAATGAACAGATCGGATATTTCAAAGTTAGTTGTAGCTTCTTCAATTATTTTTTTTTTTTTCTTAAAAGCATCCGGATCTCAAGACCAAAGCTTGGATATCTTTTTAATCATGGTCAGACTTTCCTCTAATGTCCACAGTCCTAATTTGCTGGGAACTTTAAGTAGCAGGAGCTCCATTCATTTGATTTAGGATTTCTATCAAGGAGAATAAGACCCAAACCATAATTCCACAGGTCCCCTGCAAATAAGTCTTTGGAGTTACGGTGATCATTGACTAAAAAAAAAAGGGAAGGAAATTTATTAACAAATAAAAATCTTAATATTTAGATATGTAGAAGAATCTTTCTGCCTTCTACTTTTATAACTGATTGAAGAAGTTAATTTCAAATCAAGGCTTCACAATGATGGATAAAAGAGTTTCCTATAATAACGGGAACTCATGTAAATGTAATCACTGGAAGTTGTTTCAACTCTGTATAAAAGGAAATGGAAATAAAATATTGATTGTTTAATGATAGCCAAAAAAAGAATAAAACAGAAAGAGGACAGAGAGAGAATCCAAGGGGCTTTGCAAAGATTCTTTTGCTGGACTTTTGGTGTAATTAGAGAATCCTCTTGCAGCATGGGGAAAAAAGTATCCAAGTACACAGAATTGGTGGTACCAAATTCCAAATCCCATCTCAGGAGGAGGGATCCAGCAGGATTGAGTGAGACAGTGGGCAAACATGAAGGGGAAAAAGGGTGACGGAAAGCTTTGGAAAACATCTTTTCAGCAGCAAGACAGTTGCTTGTCCCTCTGGTTTGTCTTTAGCTGAATTTTCTGTGACAGAAGGGAAAAAACCAACTCCCTTCATTAGCCTTGTAAATCCTGGCCTAGAAAGCCCCGGGGAGCTTGCTCCCAAGAAAAAGAATCCTTTGCACAATAACTGCACATTTTCAATCAGTCCTCTTGATCCCTGCTTTTGCTTATTCCCAAGAATCTGCCAAGTCTGTTGAACTTCCTCGGAGTGACCCTCCCATTTAATTCATGGGCCATTTTGTATTTACAGAGAGGTCAATAAAAGCTTTCCAGAGCTCCAAACCTCCCTGTAATGGTTGTCCTGAGCAATCCAGCCTGAAGAGCCCCAACAGGAAATTGGTAAAGCAGCAGCCAATTTCCTTTTGCTTTTTTACTGCCTTTTGGTCTTCCTGCTCTGCTCATATCCCCACTGCTGAATTATTCTAGAACTGGTGGGATATTTCCAGCGCTGCATATGGAGGAGAGTTCATATAATTCCCAGAATTTTATGTCAGGTTAATCAAACATTGGGTTTATTTAATTAATAATAGATGTAAGGTTAAAGCAAAAGAGCAACGATGAAATTTGGTTTCTGCTCTGATTTTGTTAGTGTGACTTTGGACCAACTATTATACAGATGTTTTGTTCCTCTTGCTTAAAATTTGGGCAATGCCAATGGATTTTCCAGGCTGAGGTTGAGGAGCTTTGAAACCTTTGGGCACGGGCAGCAATGCGATGGGGGTGACACCCTGAACTTCTGCCATCTGCTCCCATTTCTAAACGTGGAAAAGGATATCTGTTATTGGGAAGAGTGAGGCCGTGGCATTATGAAATATTTTAGTTAATAAACTCTCTTCACAGAGGCTGCAGCCACACTGGCAGTAACTCACTGGAACAGCTCTGCAGAGTGAATTGCTGACACTGAGTACCAGATGTCCCCAATAAAGGCGTTTCCAGGTTGTTCCCTTCAGATGGTGACGAGCCTGGTCCCTCTGCCTGCGGCCCCATTTCTGCCTGGAACACAAACCCCAGCTTAGGCTCACCCCAAAGAGACGCAGCTCGTGTGCCCCAGGGCAGCTGTGTGAGCTGAGCCTCAGGGACACGGGGACACTTCCAACGCCACTCCCAACCCGAGCTCCATCGATGGCACGGAGGCACCAGGGGACTTCCCAGCCTCCTCTCCCACCACCCCAGGAGAGCACCCAGTGCTAATTTGGATGCCTGGGCTGCCTGGCAGTGCCTGGGGAGCGTTCAGCATCTTGGAAAAGCCCTGGTTGTCCGTGACAGCAAAGGTCCTGAGCGCCCAAACTGATCAATGCTGATGTTGGAGGCACCTTATCCCGCACCTCCCTGAGCCTCCCTCTGGAATCACAGCCTCAGGCCTCTGTTTAAGAGCGACAATTCCATGCAATCTTCTCCCAAAATAGGCAAAGGAAAGTGTTTAAGGAACAGCTGGATGTGGCTCTCCGTGCTCTGGTCTAGTTGACAACGTGGTGATCAGTCATGGGTGGGACTTGATGATCTCAGAGGTCTTTTCCAATTGATTCTGGGATTCTGGGAAAACTAGCAGGGGATGGTGCTTGTGTGTTCTCTGCTGTGATAACAATGATCACAGCACAAAGTTTTGGTCTCTGCTCTTGTAAGTTTTCTGCATTTTCTTCAATAGCTACTTAAAGCAAAATAAATGAAGAAATCCTTAAACTTGGTCAGGGACATCTTTGCCTCAAGGAAATCTCCTAAATCTCTGTATCCTTGTGTATCTAGTCATAAAGATGTCACTTTTTTCCCCTGAAAAGTAGAATGTTGCCAGCACAAGGAATACACTTTTATCCCAAACAGATGAAAAAAAAAAAAATTGCTTGGAAACTTAGAGAGAAATTGAACTCTCCTTCCCTGGTTGGTGTAAACCCTTTTAAACGCAAGCCTTTGTGTATCATGGGTGGACGTTTTGGGTGTGTTTGGGAAGTAAAAACCTCCCATTCTTGTTTTCCATCTGCCTGTGCCAGGTAAGGTTACAGGATGAGAGCCTTGACAAGATGTAGAAACCTTGTGTGGGTGCAAAGCTGTGTTTGAAATGACCAAAATTAGTAATTTAAGAGTTAAAGACCCCATGATTTCTTCATGATTAAGCAACTGAACAGGAGTTTTGAACTCTAAGGTTTAGACTTGGTCACTCCACACATCCCAATTCCTGCACCTGTGTCCACATTTTGTCCTGTTATTCTAAATGATGCCTTTGCTGTTGCTCAAGGACATTGCTGTGGATCCTGATGTAAAGGAAGTGCTGTGACAACAGCTTTTCCTTAGCCACAGGACACTGTTTTCTCACTGTTTTGTGGGAATCAAAGATATTCTAAACTGAGATTATTAAAGAGAAAGAATATGGTGGAGCAGTACCATTTACATTAATTTTGCTTCATGCACAAATATAATTCAGGGTCATGTCTGAAGTTTTCCTGCAGCACTCAAGGCCTTTGGTCCTTTGGTTCTGACTTTTGAAGCCTGAGAAGAAAACATAAATGGGAATAATCACAGGTTGTGATTCCTGGAATTTATTCACTTATGGAAAGAAAGGAAGCACAACCAAGCCTCTCACGTGGAGGAGATTGCAGCCTCAAAGTCTAAAAGGATGGGTTACCTGTCTTGTCTCGTGTTGTCTTTTGTGCTAGTTTTGTATTGCTTCAAAGGTACAAAAATAACAGCTCTCATGTCTGAAATATTTTCCTTGGTTTTGCCTCTTGGTCATAAAAAGTAATCTGATTTTTTTTTCTTTTTCTTTTTTTTTTTTCCTTGCGAGGTTTCTTGTAGGTTTTCGCTCTTCTTTGTGTCTTCAGCCTTGAGTTTAATTTTTGTCAGTTAACCTCCTGCCTCAAACACAGATTTTCTCTTCAGGCTACCACTTTGATTCTTCTCATCAATCCCAAACTTAGCAAAACTATGGATGTGCATATTATTTTTTTCATAATTATCAAGTTTATTCTTTCTTTTTTTCTCTCTCTCTCTCTTTACCCCTTCAGGATCTTTCTGGCAAGGATTTCACTCTCCTGGGTTTCAAAGCTGCGAGAATTACAATTCACTCCGAGTTCAAGCCTTTGTTTAAGACAATGTCCTCAGGGTTATGGGGTATGTTAAATGGCACAAGAAAAACTCCTGTTCTGGGTCTCCTGTTTGGCTGTTTAGTGTCAGGGGGGTTGTGGAATATCCTGCCCCACCTTGGCACCCAGATGGATTTCACAGAAGCCACTTCTGCAGCCAGGAGGATTTGGGTGGGATTTCCCTTTGGTTTTGGCCATGGTGAAGCATCAGGGCCTCCCATGCATTCTGAAACTCTAGGATTATCACCACTCCTTTATTTATTCCTTTTTTAAGGAAAGGATTGGAGCATGGCTCAGCCCATTCTAATCCTGGCCCTCAATGAGGTTGATCCCTGTGACAAGGAATGTGGGAGAGCACCCCACAGCTCTGGCTCTTGGCATTGCATGTGTGGATTTTAGTGGTCTCAATTGAGGCTACAAAGAGAATTTTTTTCATATGTTTTGCCTTTTTTTCCCCTCTTGCAGCTGAAAGGGTTTGTAGTAACACTTGTTGACACCTGGAAAGAAGAACAGTCTCTACCAAGCTGCTTGCTTAGTTCATGGATTGCCAGGGGACCCTGCCAAGGGATTCCCAGTCTTTAGGGACCCCACCACAGCTCTGACACCACACACATCTCCTTACATCAGCATGGGACACTTTGTGCAGGAGGGGTTGAGCTGAGCCTGGCAGTGATGTCCCCTCAGTTGTGACACCCCAGATTTCCTGCTCAGGGAGCCCCTGGTGCTGCCTCACTCCTGGCACAGGAATTAGGATGTAGGGAACAGCATATCCTGCCTTTCCAGCCCGGATGAAGAAAGATTCTGATAAAATATTTTCTCCCTTCACAAAAAATGTCAACATTTATGAAATGGGAGCAAACTGTTTAAATTTTTTATAGACTGAAAAGATTAGGCTTTGGCCAGCTCCAGTCAAAATTTCCCTGGTTCCCCATAAGCAAATGGATTGGAGTGGAAAAGCGTGGAGTGGAAAAGTGTGGTTGTCCTCAAAGCTGCACAGAGAAACCATCACCCTGTTCCCTGCAGTCTGACCTTGTCACTTCAGTGTGCACGGGAACCCAAGGTGGATCTTTCTAGGTCTGTGTTTCTCTGGTGTTCTCTCCCTTGTTTGCTGGTTTATTTCATTACCTGCATACAGGTGAATACCTGGATATAGCTGGAAAAACTATTGCTGGCATAGGCTCCAATTGCAGCTCTGATGAAGGAGATGAGATAAACATCTCTTCTCATCTGAGCATCTCCAGCACAATAAGGGCTGACAAAGAAATGCAAAGAGCATTGCCAAACACCATTTATTACTATTTTCAGTGGTGGTGAGTGCTCCAAATGAATCCCTGAACAGCTGAACCTTCCCACAGTTGATGCTGTTGGGACATCAGCAGGCTGTAGTCACTCTGTTCCCTTCTGTCCCTGAATCCCTAATAAAAAGGAACACCCAGATTTAGGCTGGAATTTGTTTTAATCAAATACTTGTGTCTTATAGCAGGGATTTAAAATAATCACCATCCAGTGTTAAGGGATACGACATGGCATACTGGAAAACATTCCCAAGTTCTTTGGAATGCGATCACCGAGGAGTTCATTTTCTGCAAGGTCTTAAAAATACAGCCATGTAGTAAAAAAACTTTATTTCATTGTCTGGCTATTCCTCCAAGTCCCTTCCTTCCTGGAATGTTTATTAAATTTAGTTTCATGCCGTCTGTAAATATATATATACACAGGAATATGTACATACACCGTTCTCGTACCTCAGAAGGCTGGGTGGGCTGCCAGTTGCAGCCTAGATTTTAGGGAATTGGCACTGGTGCTGGAATTTTGCTGTGTGCTAAGATGTGACAGAACAAGTTTGCTCTTCCTGTGGGTGGTTTCCCTCCCTGCTGCTGCCGCTGAATCGCAGCCGCACCTTGTGCTGATCAAAACACACTGAACCCATCTCCTTTCTCTTTCTCCCATTATTTTTGGTGATTTTTCTTTCTTTCTTTATTTTTTTTTTTTTACTAAGAGCACACAATATTGACTTGAGGATTCCAACACAGCTGCCTGGCAGTGTTAATCAATGCTCTCTGCTTGCTCACGTCGTAGTGCCAGTGTTAGATCATGGTGACAAGAGCAGAACAAGCTCGCTGCAGCCTTGGAGTAAATGATCACTCTGCCTGTCACTGGGAGCTGCCTTTGGAGCAAATATTGCTTCCTGCATGGTAGAAATAAAACAATAACTGCTTCTCACTCTTCTCCTTCTCTTCTCTTCTCTTTCTTCTCTTCTCTTCTCTTCTCTTCTCTTCTCTTCTCTTCTCTTCTCTTCTCTTCTCTTCTCTTCCTCTCCTCCCTTCCCCTCTTTTCCCCCTTTTCCCTTTTCCCTTTTTTTCCCTCTTTTCCCTTTTCCCTTCCCCTCAGATCATCAACTCTCCATTGTTTCACGCTTCTTACTGGTGGTTCTGTTAGATCCTCACTTGTTACATCTCAAAATTGAATAAAACCCTCCTTTGTGCTGACAACTTCATTGTACTCAGCGTTCAAAATATCAAAGGCTGAATGCTAAATGTTCCTAATGCAAAGTGTCAAGAGTGCAGTCTGGGATAATAGAATACATGTCTTGCAAACTTGCACTTTAATATGGCAAACTACTTGGTCAGCAAGCAAATTAATTCATTTATGATTTGATATTATTGCCAGCAGTGGGTCAGCTTGTGCAGGCAGCTCTGTTGAATTTTGCTGCTGCTGCTGCTCAGTGTCTGCTCTATTTGTAGATGCCTCCCAGAAAATGAGTGTTTGGGCTCAGCTTAGGGATATAATTTCACTGATTTCTCCTCTATACATCACTTCACCTTGTTTTTTAATAATATTTTTCCAAATGCGTCTCTGTTGTTCAAAGGGACCAAACCCCATTTGCTGCAATTATCTGGTTATCCTCGGGAAATTCCAGTTGTTGTGCTGCATGAATTGATTGTGCAGATGTTTAAAACACGAACAGATGAATCCAGTGAAATGTTGTCAGTGGTGTGTTGTCTCCCACAGTTCCACAAAGAAACTTGAACATATTTTCTGGCAGAGCTGCTCATTTTCCCAGGGAGGATATTTGCAATCCTACCTCTGTAGTTTGTGAATATCGAAATGAATGGTAAATATTAACCTCTGAGAGCTAGAATAATGTGAAAAATTACGAAAGTAAATGTTAGCAGAAATATCTGTTACACAGGCAAAGAGAGAGACAGCACTGAAAGGATTTATGTTATTTTTTGAGTCTTGGCTCGTACGGGAAAGTTGTGAATCTTTCTATTGAAAGGAAAGGAAGGCCCAATTTTTCAAAAGCAGCCTTGAAGGTTTGTTTTTCAGAGTTCAGTGACCTGATTGAAAGAACAGCTCTCTGTAAAAATAATTATGGAAGAAGAAGAAAAAAAAAAAAAAAAGGAAAATACTTGACATACTGTAAAAGTTACAACTGCAAACAGATTTTCATTCTCTTGTCCAAAAAAAAAAAAAAAAAATCCCAACAAAACAACTCAACCCCAAAACCAAATGGTGAACAAATTTTATTGTTCTCTTTCTTACAGGAAAAAAGACTTGGTGACCCTTTTGACTGTGTCCTCCTTGATTGATACTCCTTATAAGAAGCACACATCTGTAACTTATTTTTTCATCTCTCAATGATGTCTCAGAGATGGGTGTATTGAGGTCCTGCGTGATGCCAGAATGGGGTCAAATAATCCTTTGCTGAAGCAAATACCTGTAAGTGAAATAATTTGGAAGTAATTACAGAACAGTTTTCAAAGCAGAGATGCAACACTGATTTTTTGGAGATGAATTTTGGCTTTTGGGCATGCCGTGCGTCTGATTAGGATATTTCTCAGGGAAACACCTGTTCCATCACTGCTCTGCTTTTAGTTGATTTTCAACAAAAAACTGATGGTGAAATTGGAGTGACAAAAGATATTCTGGTCCCTTCTGTTAGGTGGGATTCTTCCTGCTTTCCTCAAACATTGCCAAACCAGCCCTGCTCCTTTACTGCACCCGTGGGCACAAAATGCCTCGTCCCTCAGCACATTTCAAACCTCGAGCTGGCTTAGCTGAGCTGCTGCAGCAAAAGAAGTTGGAGATGAACTTGCAGCCCATGACAGGACATCATCTCCACTGCTGCCTGCTCCTTCTTTACGGGCAGCCTGGTGGTCTTCCTGCCACCTCCCTGTCATCCATTTCCTCTGTCCCATCCCAGAAGTAGCATCAGCAGAAATACACTGGAAGATCACACTGGGCTGGAAGCCAATGCAGATTTATGTCTTTGGTGGGTTTTTTTTTCCTTCTTTGTGAGCTGCCTTTGATTTAAAGAGCAGCTTTTTATCACTGCTGAGGTGTTGATCTAGGGACCAGGGCTTGGCAGAGGGCTCCTGCTGACTGGCCCCTGGCAGGATATTTGGCCCAAACTCTGCTCGTGTGCTGGGTTCCTGCCTGCTTAAAATCCATTTGATGCTCTCCTCTCCTTGGAATTTGTCACTGAGGGAGGTTTTGGGTTGGTTTATTTTCTCATGGATGGTGATTCCCAGTTCTAGCGAGTGAGTCTGTTCTGACAGGAGGTGATGCAGGATGGCAGCTCAGAGTCCCAGGAACAGCAGGGTAGGGATGCCCCCCACATCCAGGGGTGTAACAACCACTGGTCAACTTAGGGTTCAGATGATTAATATTGGTTTTGTGAGTGCTAATCCCATCACCAGCTAATGTGCATTCGGAGAATAACTTCATATTCCACTGGGCTTAGGGCTAAAGTTGTTGCACCTGAGCCAAGCTTAAATCTAACTTTTTCCTGGAGTACTTTACCAAGGCAAATTTGTTCAGGCACCACCAGAGTGAAAGCACTGAGCAGCAACCAACCTAAAACGTTTGTTACCAACGCCTCCACATCTGCAAGTGCTCATCTGTCTGCTCTCCCCAGCCCTTGCTGTTGTGTTGTCTGTCATTAACATTAATCGTGTCTTTGGATGCGCGCTCCGTGTTTAATATTAATCGCTGTGGTTTGTACACTGACTTTCCCTTTTTGCTGGTGGCTGTGGGGTGCCCAGGGGCCCCCAGCTCGTCCTTCCCCAGCAGCCAGCGAGGCAGAAGGAGGGAAGTGCATTAGGAGCCCCCTGAGGGGGAGGCACAGCACTTAAAGGACGGAGATGCTCGTTGGGCGTGGTGGTGGGGAAGCGCGGCTGGCCGGGGGGGTTTGGGCTGCATTAGGGGCTGTGGGTGTGCTTCCCGTGCTGCCCAGCATGTCCTTCCTCCCTTTGGAACGTCCCAGGGCAGGTTCTTCATTAATCAGGAAGCAAAACTTCCCAGGGAAGCGGAGTGGAGGGTGAGACCACACTGGGAGATCCTGGTGATCCCTCAGGAGTGGGAAACCTTGTCCGATCTGCCGCAGATCTGGAGAGGTGCAGAGATCCCCCTCTGCACAGATCCAGGGGGTGGCAAATTCCTGTGTTTTGTAGGCAGTTGGGAAATACGTCCTGTTAGGAAAAACCCACAAGTTTTCAGGGGCTTCTCACCTTCTCCACCTCCTCATCAAACCAACCTCCACGCAGGGGGAAAGTCACAGAGTGACTTTAACTCATTTAGTTGTCACTTGACTGAATGACAACTCATTTAGTTGTCAGCACAGACTAACACGAGATGTCAGAGTTGCTCTTCAGACAGCAGAGACGCTGGATTCTTGTCTTTTAGATACTTATACGGTGATTAAATCCATAATAAAGCATTATTCCTTATTATGGCTTGGGCCGTTGCTCCATTTGGGATTTTTTTCTCAGGTGTTTGCTGGGTTCTCCTTCCCTTGGGATGCAAAGAACACATGTGGGGTCTCCTTCCCCCCACTGCCAGGAAGCTTCAACCCCCTCTCCCACCCCACAGCCACCAAAGAAGGTGCTGGAAGAGCCACAGTTGACAGTGACTTCTACAAACCACAGGGAAAAGCCCAGAGTTGAGATATCTATTAAATACAGTTCAAACAACACCACACCAGATCCGTTATGAATATTTTAAAATAGGTTCTTAAAATTAGGAATTGCCTAGCTAAGGCAGTCATTAGTGCAGGTTTCATTACGGTAGCAAGTTATCAAGTTACCAACTAATTTAAATTATATCTATGGAAATATCCTTTTTACATGAAACAGGGGGCATCGGGCTTGTAAAATGGACTGGGGCTTAAATGTAAGCTAATAAATATCTAATAAGTTCCAGCACGTGTTTAAACTGATCTAACAGACAATATTCTGAACAAATATTGTACCGTGTAACTGGAGCGGCCTCGGACAGCCCTGGAAGCAGGTGTGGATCATTTCATTTGCTTTTTCCAGGTCTTCCCATGCCATGAGCCCTCTTCGGTCCTGCTGCTCCTCTAAAAGCACATTTACACCCCCAGCCTCTACCTGAGCCCAGCACCTGACTCTGTTTCCCCAACTAATTCATTAACGAGCCCTCCACACGCCTTCGGTGCCTCATCTCCATTATCCTCATTTAATAGTTTAGCCTAAGGATGTCTTTCAATATAAATAATCTTCCACAATGCTTAGATAGCAGGGCTGCGCTTCTTTTTATAGCAAATGGAAATGATCTGAGAGCATTTGACCAGGTTTTGAATCATGACAGAGCAGGTACAGAACCTGCCCAATATTTTTTTTAGGTGGGGGATATTTCATCCCACCAGCTCTGCATCTCCCACGCAGAGAGAAATTCATCCAACATGTGTTCAAGTCATTTTCTCCCTCTGACTTTTAGCTGGCCACGTAGACTTTTAAACCACCCTTTCTGCCTTAAATGTAGTTTTAAATTGCACCTAATATTTGGTAGGTAATTCTTTAAAGCTGTTAGCACCTATTCACAGTGTAAGTAGGGGGATTTTTCTTTTTCATGTGTGCCTTCTGGGATGTTAAAGGATCCAAGACTGGGGATGCAATCTCAATCCAGAACTGATCTCTGCAGTTTCCTGCAAGGGTGAAATGGGAAAAGTAAAATATTACCTTATTAAAAATTGCTCAAAACACATCTTCCTTGTTAAATATGCAGAGCTATTCAAAAATATTACCTTTCTGGGAACAGTAACAATACTCTGATTGCCTGAGTTACTATTTCCAGGACTTGGTTTACTGCTAAGGAAAAATTAGGACTCCAGGTGAACAAATGAATTCCTGCATTTTCTGAGGATCAAAAAATGAACATCCCGTCCTCTGGAGGGGTGACAGGCTTGTGTCAGTTAATGTGAAGGTAGGAGTCACTCAGATTGGACCACGTAATTAAAAGAAGCAGGGGATAAAGTTAGTAAACACACTCTCTTAGCAGTCAGAAAAGCCCAGGGCTAGGAGAAAATTAAAGCACTATAAAATTGAAGGGTTTGTACTCTCATTAAGATATTCCTGTAAGGAATATCTTAATATCACCAGCATCAAGGAGGAGAGGCTGAAAGCAACATTCCTGACGCCGATATAACTTTGGCACTCGTGCTTACAGTATTTACAGTACTACAGACTTCCCCTTCACAAATTAAATTAATTTGGAACCACTTATAGGCAAAGTCCGTCCATGTCCATATCTCTTCCAGGCTGCTTTTGCAAACTCCATTTTCTATATATAAATCATCCTACAACTCTCTCAGTGAAATTAATTCCACACACTGTGTCTGCTAATGAGAGTCCACCCAATATTTTGCTATTGCAGGCTCTCATCAGCCCGCTTTAATTTACAGGAAGCGATCAGCATCTGCCGAGCAGAGAGTGCACAAAAGATGTCTTTAGCATTTATTCAATCTAAATGTTTGCAATGCCTCCTCACCTCTGAAGCAGTCCCACGCAGCAGGTATTTTAGGATTAAGGTTCCTGGAGAACTGTTGCCTTCTTCGGGAGTACCCTAGCCCCTAAACCAAGTATGTGCTAAATGATTGAAGGATATCTTGTAAATCATTTACCTCTTCCTGCTGCTAGTTTTCAGTGGATAGTGTTTACTCCGTTCCCAACGTGACGGCAAAGTTAAATTTTCATTTTGCTGAAAAAGAGCAAAACACGGCGAAGCCTTTCTGCTTGTTATTTCCTAATGTGGAAGGAGCTGGTTCTCAATCCCATGGATCACAGCTGTCCTGTCAGGGCTCATATACACTGAGTGAAGTATTTGCATCCCCGAGCCTGCTGATAGACTGAGCATGTTTGTCTACAAAGTGCTTTTAAATGAACTAATACATGATTCATGTGGGCTCCATTGAGCAGAACACCAATCTGTCTGGACACACTTTGCTGTAGGCTTGACAATGGGAACATTTCTCTAGGTGAGACAGGTACAGCCACCCCCTGGAAAACAGGGAGCCAGAGGTGCCTGTGGCCTGGCACGTCCCAACCCTGCATGGGGTCACTCCAAGCCCTGGGCTGGAGGTTGTGTTTGGGATATTCTTCCTCCTGTCTCTCTCTGGGTGCCCGTGACACGAGCACTGCACAGGCTGTATCTGCTCAGTCATGCTTGAGCAGGAGAGGAGAGTGCACCACCTTTATTATTTATACAGGGATACAATAAGATTCCTTGAAGTGGAGGAGGGGAAAAAAAGAAAAAAAAAAATTGATCCCAAGTATACTGTTTCCTATTGAACTAAATAGATTTTTAATCGAGTCTCTGTTCCTTTGGGTAATTGACTTAACGGTGCGGGCAAATTAATTTCAGATAAACTATAGCTGGGATTTTCCAAGGAGCACAAGGGTGCTGGGGAGTCAGCTCCAGTGCAGTGAGAGCAGGGCAAATATCTTAATTCCTCTGGCTTTCCAGGCACATTGCAACCCAAATGTTCAGACCCGGAGCTGAATCCAGCAGCTTTTATGCGAGCAAAACTCCCGCTGAAGTCAGTCAGAAACCGACTCTGGGAGGACAGCAGAAAACAGCTCCAAAAATTCCCAAGTGCTCCTGGATGTGTTATGCACACATAACCTCCTCCCTGCATTTAATAACCTCATCTGAATGTCGCTCTTTGCAAGGCGTTGCTGTGCGAGGCTTTCTGTGGTACTTGGCGCCAGCACCTCGTTTGGGATCTTATCTGCTCAGAAAAGCCTTTGGGACAATTCTGTTTTTCCAGTGGCCCAACCAAGAAGCCCACTCCAGTGGTGACAGACTGGGGAGCAAAATCAGCATCGCTCTGCAGCCTCAAAACATCCCCTTTCCTCTCTAGTAAAGCTCCCTCTAGAAATTCTGTTAAAAAAAAAAAAACAAACCCAACCAAACAAACAAAAAATGAACCAAAACCCAGGGAATTTGGAGCATTCTGAGTTGTATTAGAGCCATAAACAGCCACGGAAAAATATGTGTCCCGTGATCTGCAGCTGAAGGGTTCTCGGGGCATTGTTCCTGATCGGTTTTCCCAAATCCAGAGCTCCGGAGAAACAAGGAAAGCTGCATTCCCTTGTCCGGGCTGGCAGCAAAGCAAAGGCCAGAGGAGGAGCCCGAGGGCTGCATTTTCAGCCCTGATGGCTTTTGTCTTGTTGAGACAGGCAACTTTAGACATTTTACCTCCCTCCAACGTCAAACCTGTGAAATCCTAAATCTTTTACAGAGAACTCTGTGCCTACAGCAACACACAGAACAAAACTCCTTCCAGTATTTTGTAAGGAAATGAAAAATACACAATTTAAGAATTAGTAGCTGCTTTCCACGGCTGAAAAATTATATTCTGCAGACTGGAAACAATAAAAATACCGCTGTTATTATTGAAGAAAATTTACTGTATGGAAAGGTTGTGTTTTACATATTTTGGTGCCTTAGTCATCTAACTTCAGTAATTAAAGAGAAAATCAACTGAACTATAATTAAAATGAAATTATTCCTCAGTTGCCAGTTGCAACTGTCATGAAATCAAGGAATGTGACAAATCATATTCTGTATTATTTACATGTTCTGAAAAAAAGGACAAATATGTGTCTATATAACTTTTCTGCCAGATAAATATCAATAAAAATAAAAGTATTTTTAGTATTTTTTCTCTCTGCAGCTTTTTGCAGAGCTGATGATTTGAGATGATTTGTCATATTTTCTGTTAACCTGGCTGCTTTTATTGGCATATCCTGAGTTATCATCCAAAGTTTTATCATTTATTATCAAAATTACCATCCAAAACTCTGGTTGGATGAGGTTTGGCTTCTGGTTGGAAAAGGCTGAGATGATGCTGAGTTCTGATGGCAGTGTGGTCAGGGAAGTTTGGATTTGTGAAAATAAAAGGGATAAACTGGATATAAAGCAAATTAATGAAAAGAAAATAACATACAATTCTAAAAAAAACAAACGAAAATGCTGGGGTTTTTTTGTTTGGGTTTATCTTATTTTTTAACTCCAAATAAAAACCTTTAATTAGAAGCTTATTTAGCAATAGCAAATAATAGATTCACTAAGAGAAATTTTCAAAGTTCATGTAAGAACCCGATCCTTTTTCCAGGTTTTTCCAGCAATAAGGATGAAAGTCAGAGCAGATGAGGGAAACTCTTTTTGCTGCTCCTTTTTCCTTGTTTGGTTATTTTCCGCTCTGGATCACCTGGGATGCAGGAGCCAATCTTCTCAGCAGAGCTTTACGCCAACTCAAATATTTTTCCTTTTGTCCCTTAGAAGTGTATTAATATGACATTTAATAGTTTCTAGAAATTGTCATGTGGAGGGAGGGAGGGGTCACCCACAAAGGCTCTGGACTACTGCAGGGAATTCAGGATATTATGATGAATTTTTAAAATAAATATTAAACACATGATTTAGCTGGTTTTCCTTCCTTTTCTTTGCAAGTAATATGAAATTAAACACTGTTTTAAAAGAACTTGCCTTTTTCCCCTGTTGCTTAGCTCATTGCCCTCAAAACTTTGAACTCGACTCAGCTGTTAATTATTCCACAGTGACAGATTCCTGTTGGCTCTTCCTACTGGTTTGCTCCATTAATTTCTTTTCCAAAACACAGCACCTGCTGAACAGCCCCACTCTCCGTTTCTGACCCCTCCAAAAATGCTCTTCTGGAGGTTGGACCTGCTCCTCCTCCTCCTGCCAAAAGGGGATGCTGGATAAATGTCCAGGATACCCGAGGCTGGTGGGAACTGAGCGGGGTCACTGGGAGTAAACTGGGGCTCTGCAAGGGTTCCTGACTGGGAATGGAGCTCCTTCCTGCTCCCACTTAACCCCGGTGTTATTCCAGAACGAGCCTGTTGAAATTAGGGGAGTTATCCTGGCTTAACACCAACGTGACTGAGAGCAGAATCGGGCCCCCTGCTCTTGGCATGACTACTTTTTTGGCAGATTTGGCCACTAATGCTCTCAATGGGTTTTGAGCTTACATTTAATGGCATTACATTTATTTTAATATTTTTTTAAATAGCTAGTGTAAATTGATTCTACTAAAAAAAAAAAAAAATCCCTTTACCTACTCGTGTTCATTTGTATTTCAAATGGCCCATTACATTTTCACTAACAATCATTAGAGCTGTGTGAGCTTATTGAAGCTTGGGCTTGGACTGAAACTGTAAAAACTGCCAGGTCTGGATTTTTTTAATGCTGCAAATAGCACTAGAAAAGGGATTTTTTTTGTTATAATACATGGCTAAGTAACCTGAAATATGGTTAAGCTGTGGTGAAGAAATACACTGGGTTATTTTTTAGGTCCTCCAGTGGAAAATACGGGCACAGCCTGGATGAGCTCTGATACTCTGATCAATATATTAATATTAAATCTTCCAGGCAGAGCCACTGGCTGTAATTTCAGTTCTGAGTCACAGAAACCTGACAAGAAGTTGGTTCCGGACTTCGAGGAGCCGCCAGCACAGAAAACAATCCGAGCATGGTAAAGGAGCAGGATCCTGACAAGGATTTCCACTGACGCCTGGCGTCGATCCTAAATGTGGGACTCCAGAAGAGGAACACGCGCCCCGATGCCCGTGTCAGCTGTTCCTGCAGCGGGGTGGGAACTTTGGCTGGGACTGGGGAGCTTTTGGAGAGGAGGCTGGGAAGGAGATGGAGCACCAGGTGCTGGGCCTGCTGGGCGCGGTGTCCCGGCAGCGCTGGCCACGGATGTCACCTGGGGCCTCTCTCCAGGGCTGGGGATGATGCATTGCTCCTTCCGTCCTCGGGACACGGGGCTGATTTCCTGGGAAGAGTGCCGACCAGCTGCAGCTCCCCATTGCCCATCTGTCTTAGCAGAGGCTGGGGCATCCCCTGCTCTGCTGGCAGGTTCTTGCACACTGCTAATTGTACCTCTTCTAATTGTTGCCATTAATTCAGAGGAGTAAAGAACAGGTATTAATGCGGATATTTAGCCTCATGCCTCGTTCACATGCTGGAGTAGAGCCACACATGGAAATGTGTGCAGCAGTCTGCACTGGTAACCTGAAAACGCTCAAAATATTGGTTTGAGGTAGCTGAATATGAGGTCAGGCACCAGGGCACAGCTCTACAAGGCTGAACAGCTTAGGCCAGGTGCAATTGTTGGCCTCTGAACAAGCTCCCTATCAGAAATGTAGTGAACAAACACTTGAAGATACAAAGAGTTTTTTGACTTGTGCTGTTGACAGACTTAATTCTGCCAACCCCCACCAGTGCCCCTCTCCAGGACCTCTTCCAGCCTGTTTGCTTCTTTTTTCCTTGCCTACATGGACATCTAAAGGATCTCTAATTCTCCTTCTGCTCTGCTTTTTACTTCCCTTCATATGGCACAACACAAAGAGAGAGCAGCAGTATGAGTAGTTTCTGCCTGGTTTATTTTTTTCCCCCAAAGAATTGCCTCAATATTCTTTGCATTTAACTCCTCCACGTACCCATTTCAGGGCCAGCTCAAGTTGTTTTGAGTTGTATCACTCCTGCTTGCATTTTCTCCTCTCCAGCCTCCTCCCATGCTGAGCCATTGGCAGGTCCCATCCTTTTACACGACTTCTTCCAGGTCATTGATACTTGGAGTGAAGAGTGCTGTCCTGACATTGATCTTGCTGTGCTCCAGTAGGCACTAAGAACAAGCAATATTAGGTTATAGCATTGATTTCATGGATTACAATTTTTTTCCCAATCATGTTCTTGTTAAGCACCTTGTAAAATACATCATGAAGCATGTTCGTCCCCTCAGTTTCATGGTGAAACAAACCCAGTGTTGACTATTGCCTTCAGACTGGGAAACCTCATTCTCCCCAGTACCTGGGAGCTGTCAGCCTTTAATTTAACCTCAGGTGATGGCTTTCAGTGCAGCGTTTCAGGTTTTCATAATTTGTGAGCAACTGGACAAGCTGGCCACTGAAAATGGGTAACACGATCTAATAAAAACTTAATAAAACTTTCAAAGTCACTCTCAGGTGCTCTCAGGGGAGGATTATGCAATCCCTGCCATGCAGCAGGAGCATCTCCCTCCAGCTGATGTGCAGGCAGAGCCAGGCAGGTCTGAATGGCTTTTCATGTCCTCACTTCTTTTTTTTTTGGATGAATTCCGGGCTCCTTTGTCAGGCCCAGAAGTCACTACTGATACTTTTCAAAGTAACAGTGCTGTGGTTTAATGGGAGAGGAGATAATGTGGCCATGAGGCTTAGGATGTATAAACACACACATAATTTCATTAAGTGCTCTTCCTAATTATTTTATATATTAATGCACTGCTGTCACTGCCTGCCAGATAATCTTTCATGTGGAGCGCAGAGCTAAAAAGACATCAAAGCAGATTTGGCTGCTTCCTTCAACAGTTTAGGAGGGCCCATTTTCTCAAGGCAGTAGGATCCCTACACGCAAATAAATTAAAGTTAAAATGGCACCCAAATGTTGATACAAGGGATATTTGCAAAACAACAGCTTTGGAAAAATGTACATTTCAAAACATAATGGTTAAATTAGGGTGGAGACTCCTGTGTTTGCCTGAAAAACTGCTCAACCCGGTTTTGGTGCCACTTGACAGAGAAGAGAGACCCAGCTCTATAAAAGTGGTGACAACAGTTTTTTCTGCTAAACATTAAACTTGGCATTCCCAAGAGTAAGGCTTTCTCACTGGAATTTTTCATTGCTCTCAAGTGTAACAGAGATTTCAACATTTCTGGCTCTCCATAGATTCCATCATCTCCAAATCACATGGTCTTGATCCCCATTCATGAAGACCAATGCACTGAGGTGACCAGAAGCTGTGTGGACACAAAGATTCTGTTCGCATCACCATAGCTGGGTGCAATAATTCTTAATCTTATGTAAATTTGGAGTTCCTGTATTGGAATCAGCAGAACTGGAGTCTGGAGAGACAAAACATGGGCACCTGACTCTGTTCATCCAAGTTTATGACATCCTGTGAAAAGCTGAGGCACAGAGCTATGAAAACAGGATGGATTCTGATGGAAAAGAAAACTGCAGGTGCTCTCAGAGAGAAATACCTTTGTTATTCTTCCTCAACCTTCCTAATCCTCAGCAAAGTATTTTAAAAAAACATTTCAGTGACATGATGGAAGTGAACCATTTAAAAGTTTCATCGAGTTTTACTGTAGTGCAAATCTTAAAAATACTATAGAAATTATATTAAGATTTTCAGTAAGGTTCCACGCAGAATTATGAATAAATGTAAAATTGATTTCAGATTGGAAATAGATGCCAGGAAGATTTTGCATATCGGGTAGAGCAATGAAATTACATTTATTGCTGTTTTGGTTTTTTCTTTTTTTTTTTTTTAAAAAGGCACTTCAGCTCAGGTAATAATTGTACAGTCTATTATAATGATCCCAGGAGGTGCCTAACAGTACTGCAATTCTAAGTTTTACACTTTTATTTTTCATTTGAAGAAAAACTTGTCACAATAAAGGTGATACATTAACAGAACATCACTTCCTTTTTTTTTTTTATTATGCGTATTTAGATTATTTCCATGAAATTGCTTATCAAATCCCACAGGCCTTTAAAGATAACTGAACAGTTACCCATTTGTGTTAACTCTGGGATATTGTGCAAGAATTTGCGATGGGACATTGAAAAGATAAAGTGCTCTCTGAGATTCATAATTTCTGGTTTTGGCATCGAAGGGCCATGTTTTCAAAGCTCTGTAAGGACCAAATGATCAGTGCCTTGTGGGGGATTCGAGACAAGCAGATTGTCACATCAGGAATCAGATTCCCTGAGGGTCAAAAATTCCCATTAGTTTGTCTGTTCCTCCTTATAGGTGTTTGAGTACTGCTAAAAATCTGATTCTGCGGTTTTTAAGTACTGTTGGGTTTCAGCAGAGGGATCCACCAGAGCTCTATCTCTGGTTTTAGGGATGTGAAGATTTGATTTCACTCACTACTTAGATTTTACTTTCTTAAAATCATATAATCATTCAAGATGGGAAACACCTCTAAGATCATTGAGTCCAAGCATTCCCCAGCATTGCCAAGGCCACCACTGATCCATGATCTCAAGTGCCACCTCCACATGGCTTTTAAATCCCTCCATGGATGGGGACTCACCACTGCCCTGAGCAGCCTGTTCAAATGCTTAATAACATCAACACCTTGCAAAATTTATCTTTATACACAATATAACTTAGGATATCTCTACTACCTTTTCTTTTTGCTGGTGAAAGAGCCAGGTTTTCCAGGTCTTCCAAGCATTTTTTCTGGATAGGTTCATGTTTCTACCACCACTGGCCCATTGCTCAGTTTAGGATTTCTTGCTCATGGAGGTCCTGCCAAGGGAAACAGCAGTGGGAAGTGTCATGTGCTGGACCTCCAAACAAATCTGAGCGTCCCGTGATTGAGGGCATGGAAAACCATGTGCCTGATGGATAAGTGAATCAGAGAATCATTTTGGTTGGAAAAGACCTCCAAGATCATCAAGTCTGGCCTTTGTTGATCCCCACCTTGTCACCAGCTCGGTGTTGAGTGACTCATCGAGACCTTCCAGGGATGGCAACTCCAAACCTCTCTGGGCAGCCCCTCCCAATGCCTGACCACCCTTTCCATGAAGAAATTCCTCCTTAAAGGAACCCAGGCTGGGGTGGCACAGTGAGAACCAGGCTGAGGCTGGTGCTGCCATCCTTGAATCGATCTCGCAGCGAGTCCTGCTCCTCCCCTCGGGAAGAGCACCCTTTCCATGAAGAAATTCCTCCTTAAAGGAACCCAGGCTGGGGTGGCACAGTGAGAACCAGGCTGAGGCTGGCGTTGCCATCCTTGAATCGATCTCGCAGCGAGTCCTGCTCCTCCCCTCGGGAAGAGCTCGAGGCTCGGGGTGGCCGCAAGCGCTGGGACGAAGCAGCAGCGGCCACAGCACGTGGGGCAGTGCTCAAGGCCGCCAGCTGAGCGAGCGGGAACGCGAGTACAGGCAGACATTAAAGATTCAGAGGGAGGAACACGCGTGGCCCCAAGACCCCCTTGCGGCGCTGGACTGCGAGCGGTGCCGGTGATTGTACGTCCTGTATGTAATCACGGAACATATGTCGGCGCGGCACATGAAATCTGGGCACACTTCACCCGCGTAGTAAAGACCAGGGAAATTATGAACAGGCTACAGGAGGAAAGCAAGTTGCCAAATCTGCCCAAACCAAGCAGCAGGTTCCAGCGAGCTGGAACTCCACGCAGTATATTCTTGAGGGGGTTTTGGAACAGAAACCTGGATGTGTCTATAGCATGTTGGCAATGCCCGTGATATAAAGAGCAGATGTCCTCACCTCCACCCACACGATTATGGCTGCCAGTTTTTCTAATATCTTCTGCCTGATGAACTGTCCAGTTGCAGGAATTTAGGCAGGAAAATATAAATGGTATTTCTGAATCAGGGATGTTTCACTCGATGTGAACCTCTCTCAGAACTGGTCAAGGGAAAAAGATAAAGCAGACCAGGCCAAAACACGTTTGTCTTGGGGGGTGGAATTTAGATAAATAAATAAATATTTTTAAAATTAAATTTTCTGAAGACTTCCAACTGTTGAAATTTAAGTAGATCAAAGAATAAGAAGAGAAACACCTGCTCAGAGATAAGAGAAAAAGCAGCTTGAAAAGTATTAGGAGTGAAGGGAATTACAGTTCAAGTTGTTTTCCAGAAAGCAGTATTAGAACAACAGTAAACAGTGCAGTAAAGATGAGACTGTTAAATAAATATTCTTGTTTTATAATGCAGAAAAAAGTCAATTAGTACAGGATAGTGAACAAATTTTGATATGTGAACAAACAAAATGTCCATAACAAATCGGGGCAATGGGAAAAAAATGCTAATATAACTAAAAGTATGGGAAACAAGCTACTGATACTAATTCCAGACAAAACGCTGGCTTGAAAAAACTGAGTATTCAATTAATGAAGTGCTGATGGGGGGAATCCCATGGCTGGTGGTTGGTGTGGTTGGTAGTTCATCTGCGACTGGAATCAGCTCATGGTTATGAAATCAGTCACGTACCAAGCCCCAGATTTTCTGGAATCAAGACTTCCCATCATTTGGGAGGTTCTTGGAAACCCAGAACCTGGAAGAAAGCATAAAATTATGGATGAGCAAGGTACCAATGGGCGCGGATGGTAGGCATTGGAGCAAGAACTGAAGGACACCTTATCCATCAAGGTGGAAGAGGAGCTGCCCCATGGGGATGGAGCAGCTGGGAAAGGGAGCAGTGGGATACAGAGAGGGTGGCTGTAAGGATCTCGTTATTCCACTTCGTTCTGGGCACACCTGGCTGTTCAGGGATGACAGAGGCTGCTGTCCTCAAAGGCTGTGCTTCAGGAGAAGAGGTTTCTGAGGGAAAAACCAGGCTAATGATTAATGAGCAAGCAGCTTATAGGAAAGGATTCCAGGGTTGGGTTTATTTAGCTTATCAAAGAGAAGGTTAAGGATGACTTGACCATGGCCTATACACACCCACATGATGAGGTGAACTTTAATAATGGGTACTTTCATCTATCAGACAAATATATAACAAGGTCAGTGGCTGGAAATAAATTCAGAAGAGTAATTAAGGTACGTGTTTTTTAATGTTGAGAGTGATGAACTGACACAAGACCATACTAGGAAGCACAGGGAATACTTTATTTTTCAAATTATTTTTAAGAAGTGTTGTTCTGCTCAAAAAAAACCCCAAAAAATTCTAATTCAGGTTGCTGGGGGAAATTCAATGCTGAGCTGGAACTACCTGATCACAATCAGCCCTTCTGGCTTTGCAATTTATAAATCTGGTAGTGTGAAAAAAGGACACACTGCCAGTACACCAGCGTTCACAACTCTGACTGGAAAAGCAGGAGCAGCTATTGTTTGTTACCAAAGCATATTTATAAATATGAAATAAGCTGGACCCTGGCAGACGTGCTGGCAGGAAGCTCAGTGTTTGTTCCCGGGATCTTCCTGGCAGATGTCATGTCTGGAAGTTTGGGCAGCGAAAAAAGAATCCTCCCTGCCCTCCCTCTGCCTGCAAGGGCTATCCTGGGGCATGAACCCTTCCTCCCACTTTGTAAAACTCCCAGGATCCTGGGAGGGAAAAAGGGGTTTGCAACAGAAAACCTAAAATACCTTTCAGTGCATGAAGCAGATGGGTAGGTGGGTTTTACCTTGCTGATGGCACTGGAAATTGTTGGGGAAGAAGAGTAAGCTCACAGCCATGGTGGATGTGACCCAGATGGAGACTTCCCTAGTGGGATGTCCCCAGGCATCCCCTTGGAAGGTTGGATGAATCAGAAAAAATAATGCAATTGTTTAAGTTGGAAAATACTTCTAAAATCATCAAGCCCAAGCTTTAACCCAGCATTGCCAGGAAATGATGGAAAGAAAAAGGTGGCTGGAATGTCTCCTTGTCCCAGGTGGGGACTGGAGGTGAAGACCAGAGCATCTCTTGCCTTCTGAGTGAGCTCTCCACAGGCCACTCCAGAGCAGCCCAAATTGCAGCCCTGCATGGCCTCTTTTCAGTGCGTGACATTAGTCTGGTAATTTCCCTTCACTTTATTGGCTTAGCTTAATTAAACTTCAGTTATCACTTTCCTTCCAATTAAAGATTTATTTTTACTACTGGAATAAATAAAATGATGGGGGCGCAGGGAGCAAATGGAAATGGCAACAGGGAAGTTCCTTCTCAATTACATTCCTTTGGTTAAATTTTGTGTTGTGGAAAACAAATCAAGCTGGGGGTCGGTCCTGGTTTGCAGCCAGTGGATTTCCAATAAATTAGATCTGATTATGTTGCACAAGAAAGAGATGTGGATGGAAAGCTGTGAAAAAGTGAAGCTTCTGTTAAATCAAATAACTAGGATAACGTGGGAATGAGTTTCTAAAAGCACAAGAAGTCTGCAACTTCCACGTCAAGTTTTTCAAGGCGCTCCAGTTCTCTCACAGCGTAAAGCCTTCGTAAATGGCACCAATAAAAATCTTCCAATTTCCATCTATATTTTGATTACCTTACAGTGAGTACAGAATATAATAAACTCCCAGTTCTGTAATGAATCCAAATAAACAAACAACTACTCTAATCCCCAAGCAGGCCTTCCCTAAACGAAATGGAGAATAATTTGGGGATATAAAGTCTCTTTGTGTTATTTGGAATTGCAGGTTGCATTAGCATCGTTTGGGTTTGCTGGTGCTCTATATGTGATATTGGTTCCTGGTGAATAGCTTAAAACAACAGGCAACTGGTAAATAAAACAGCACAAGGGTTTTTTTTCCTGTGCAGAGGAAGGAAGTAATTTGCATTTTTATCCTATTAATTTCTTCCCTTAAAACAGGTAACAAGAAAAAAAAAATAGAAAGAAAAAAAAGGAAATAGTTTTCTAGTCAAAATGTGGGGGTTTTTTTTGCCCAGTGGAGTTGTGGTAATAAAGAGTAAAAAATGCAGGAGATAATTGTGAGCACTTTGCAGGAGTTGCCCCTGTGGCGCTTGGCCGGGAGCGCGTCCCGCGGGAGCGGGGTGGGAGCTGGCGCAAGAGAGGGGCTGGAATCCCTCTCCTCCACATCCATCCGAGTCCTGAGCAGTTGAGAGGACAACTCTCAGCCCAGAATCATCTCTTTACCTTGCATTAGGCAGCCGAGGCCTGTAGGGGGAGATTTCTTATTACTCTTTAAAGGAAGGGAAGCGGGAGAAGCCTTGGAATGCTTATGGATATTGTGCTGGAGGTTTCCCTCCTTTAAAAGCTTTAAATTAGATGAAAAGACCAGATACTACTGCAATATTAAATCTAAATAGATTTTTTTTATATATCTAGCACTTTATAAAGATGTGATATTAAGTTCTGATCTAAATTAGTAGATATAATTGCTTGGCAGGGAAAGACTTGTGATTTCCACTCTTTAAATATGTAAGTTGAAGGGAAGGAGACCTGGGTCCCTTTTTTGTCCCTGTGTTGGATGAAGCAGCAGCTGGTCCTTGGGTGTTGGGTTCATGGAATTGCACTGGTGAAATTCCACACCTTGGAGAGAGAAGGGAGGGAGGTGAAGGGCAGGATTTTCCTGGGGGTGCACCCTCATTCCTCACCCAGATGTTTTGGTGAGGTCCCAGGGGGTGCTGAATGCCCAAGAGCTGAGCCCAACAGAGGCCAACCACGAGGATCTGGGGAAGAAAGCAGCAAAATGCAATATTTTCCAGGTTAGTTGGATGGAGGGTGATGGAGGCAGCTGATTTTGTGCTCCTTGTGGAGGGGAACAGAGAGCTGCTCCTGGTCTTGGGGTCTTACAGGGTCCTACCCACCCATGCCCCTGTCCCCAAGGACACAATTCCAGTCTGGATGAGCCAGAGCTGCCAGAGCCTGTGCTGGTGCTGCTGTGGCTCTTCCTTCTCTGCAAAGCTGTGCTTTCATCTGTCACAGAAATACCCCATGTTCTCCACTTGTGCAGGATAACCTGACAAAGGAGGTGATTTTATAGCGTGCAACAGTCAATCTTATCTTTAAAGTGACACTCAGTTATAGTGATTATTTTTTGTTGCAAACCCGAGAAGAAAACACCATAGATCAGATCTGAAGCACACAGATTTCCTCCCTCGTTCCAATAATTTGTACCTTTCCAAACATGGCCCAAGGCCTTGAGTTTTCAGACGCTCGTGACCATGTTTAACTTCACCTGTATGACAATGGAATTAGAAACCCAGGAATCAGGAGTTAAATCCCAAACAGTCCTTTCACAGAGCTCCAGCCTCCGGTGTTTGTGTAGTGAGGGGGAGAGGCTGGAAAGAAAACAGCATCTCTAAGAAATTTGCAATTTTTTTATTTTTTTTAAGCAGTGAGGAGCAGCTTAGTTACACTGTCTCTACTTGATGGAACAAGAAACCAAACACTGTAAGTGGAAAGGCAAACAATTGCTTTGCTCATGAGAACTTTCAAAATAACACCTTTCAAAGCCAGAAATGCTGCTTTTAACCCACCAACATCCGCAGGCACCGCAAACACCCTGTGCCAGCCCAAACTTCTGCAGGCAGGAAATCCCAAGTTTTTCCACTTGATGGGAAAAAAATATCCAGATCCTTTAAAATGTGACCCTGTGCAATGTAACAGGCTGGTGAATTGTTTAGATTTAAATGATTTACATGTGGGTTTGTGCTGTAAAATTGCTTAATGCCTGGTCCTGGATAAACCAGAGGGTTCTGGTGGCACCCCAGTGACACAGGGTGCTGGAAAGCACAAAGTCTCTCCAGGAAAACACTGGGATCCATTAGTTTTTCATCTGTCAGCACAGGGAAAATGTGTGGGTAAAGCTGGGAGTGCTCACCTGGAGAGGAGAAGCTCCAGGGAGAGCTCAGAGACCCTGCCAGGGCTTAAAGGAGCTCCAGGAGAGCTGGAGAGGGACTGGGGACAAGGGATGGAGGGACAGGACACAGGGAATGGCTCTAAACTGACAGTGGGTGGATTTAGATGGGATTTGGGCAGGAATTATTCCCTGTGAGGGTGGGGAGGGGCTGGGATGGAATTACCAGAGAAGCTGTGGCTGTCCCTGGGTCCCTGGAAGTGCCCAAGGCCAGGTTGGAGCAGCCTGGGACAGTGGGAGGTGTCCCTGCCATGGCAGGGCTGGAATTGGATGAGCTTTAATGTCCCTTCCAACCCAGCCCATTCCATTGTTCTGTGACTGATCCTCCATACAGCTGGAATCACTTCCTGTGTTTAGAAAAAATTCCTGGAGACCTTTTGTCTCCTCCCGGGCACACCCAGCGTTCCTCAGGGCTCTTCCTGCAGGCTCCCATGGAGCTATTAAGGAGCTGAATCGACAGCAAGTGCATTCACCAAGTGGCTTCATCACGGCCATTCCGAGCTATTACCAACAATTCTTTAGGCAGGTTCCATCCAGTGGAGTTTGCTGTCAATTAAGGGGCTATTCCTCGGCATCCCAGCATGTCAAATAGCCATTGTCTGAGTTCAATAACCCTCTCTAATTAAGTATTTACTAGATTCCACTATTAAGCCACTATTAAGCATCTTAAAAACCTTTATTTATTATGTATTAATCAATAGTCCTTTCGGAGTATTGGATAAGTAAATGAAGTTATTAGAGGTCCTTTTGGTTTAATACTTTTATTGCAGCTGAAAAATAAGGAAATTTACTCAAATAAATGAAGGTCATATGAAAAGTCCTGTAAATCCTAGAAACACAGGCTAGGAACTAAATCCATGCACCAACAGCCAGCATTACTATTCCAGGTTATTCCTGCATCCCCTTGTTCCCTTCCTGGTGGTGACAGAAACAAGGGGCACCTCTCACTGCTGAGACTCCCAGTGAAGGTGGGGTTCCACTCCCTGCATCACTTCCCGTCCTCTTCCCCAATTTCTCTTTCATCCCCATTCAGATCCGGATGAATAATAATTTCATCTCCACGAACATCACTTTGTTTGCCAATAATTTGATAAAGATTTCCCCACCATGGCAATATGTGAATATGTTTACATAAGGAAACAGCAGCGAATCCAGCAGCCTAATCGGAATCCACAAAGGAACTCTGAAGTGCTTACAATCCTCTGCTCCCTTTTGGATTTCTCCCAATACCTTCACTTAATGATCACAACTCGAAAACGCTCGCATTGAACCAAATGTCTTAGACTAATTATGTGTTAGTATCTGATAACATTTTGCCACAAAAATGTTTGTTTGAATGTATCTTATCAAAGTAATGTTTGTGCCCAGGATTAGCCACTGCTTGGCTAAAGATTTATGTAATCAGCTTATTTTAAGATTAATTCATGAAAAAAACCCACAAATACCTATTACCACTTAATTTGTATAATAGATATTTACTATATTTTAACAGTGCAATTAAAAATTAATACGGACCGTAAAACCGTAAGGTCATGTAAACACTCCACTATTTATCTGGTAGTTCACTTATCTTTTTATCCCAAGATGTGATTATGCAGCCCAGACCTTTCAGGTTTGCAGAGCAGAGAAAGGTCAGCAGCGAGATGAGATGAATATTCCGAACTGGGTCCCGAGCAGACGTGGACACGGCCGCGCGCTGGCTCCGCTCATTCATCACTCCCTGGCTGGAGAGGTGGCAGAGCTTCCGGAGCATGGCAGTGGATTGATGGAGCCCAGGAGGTGAGGACGTCCCTGGGGTGGGCAGCTAAAGCTACTGACAGAGCAGGCGGATAAAACTGTTGCCCCGGTCCTTTCTTTGCTCCGCGAGCAGTCAGGGCTTTCCTTCTAATGTGTCTCTTTTACGGGTCTGGCCTTGGCCGTCAGGTTCAGATGTCGGCGGCTTCGTGTGGGTTTTCCTCATGTGCGTTTGAGCTTCCTAAAAGTTTCTATCCATTCATCACCCTTATGATGACATCTTTAATTAGGGCTTCTTTGTGTTTTGCCTCTGCCCACCCGTGTCCAGGCTTGCAGTTTGCCTATAAACCTGGTCTGTGGCGGTCTGTGTAAAAACACATCTTCCCAGTGTCCCTCTTCAAAGGATTCTTGTGGGGTTTTTATCTTCTTTTCTTCTGTTAGAGCTGGGATTAAAGCACGGGAGACGCAGTTTTCTCGGACTCAGATGTTTATTAATTCTTATCTAAAGCACAGTCTTGCAAGTTGTGAGTTCCAGCCAACAAGGTAGAAAATGGCTCTAACTCTTTCCATGCTCTTTTAAGTACAAATTACCCAGTAACGAGATGATACCAATATTATTTATACTTTTAACCCAACAATTGACCACCCAAGGCCCTCAGCAAGGACCTTTTCACCCAGTTAGAAAAAGCCACCCAAAACCATGAAGAAGAAGGTGAAAGAACTTAGCCAACCCCCAAAATCCTCCATATTGCTTTATATACATTACTATACACTAAAATCTTAAAATCTAAGTTTCCAGGGTTCCAACAGATTCTCACCCCGTGAGGGGCAGGAAGATGGGAGGGGCTGAAAGCTCTTCTCTCTTCACTTCTGTCCCATTCCAAGAGTCAAAAATTGATGGAAAATCACCACTGGGACCCCTACCACCACCCACATACCCAAACAGCTGCACTCTCAAGGTCAGCAGAACTAAACTCAAATCTCGGAATAAACACATTCAACAGATTTTTAGTGGCTTTAGCAAAACAGTGGACTAAAAACCCCCAAAATATTAAATTTTCTTTCAATATTTCATCAGTCTGAGCTTAAGTCTAGAGCACAGGCCGAGTTAAACACAACTGACTGGTAAATTAGTTTCTTTGGTCATGCTGATCTCCAAACAAATTTGTGTTTCAAGATCAAATTTAATTAAAAAAAANCTATCAAGTTTTGTAAAAACAAATTTAATTAAAAAAAAAAAAAAAAAAGACAATTCTTCTGTGGAAGGCTCCAAAATATCAAATCCAAGCTGGTTTAAAATAGCAGTTTCTCACCTGAATTTCTGAACTCAAGAAATTAAATCCAGGAGAAAAATCTAAGGGATTCTTTCCTGCTGGCTCTATTAGCATTTCAGAAGCAGGTCCTAGGTCCTCTATGGGCATAGTCCATAGCATCATTTAATAATTCAGGCTTGGCTAGCAAAGCATGGATGTGTCATAGCTAAAAGTCCAGTCAAAGACACATCCATATGTTCAAGGTACATCTCGGAGGGAGGATTCCCAGAGTGTTTCCTTTGGAGACCCACAGGTCAGCACGGAAGAGCTGCTCGCTGCCTTGCAGCCCTCAGTGTGCCACTAATAATGCTGGTAATTCCTGACAGGGAAAATTTCCTCTCTCTTTCTTATCAATTAGCAAAAACCTATCAATTTCTGATCAGTCATTGGCATATCAAGACAATTAAACACAAAACAGGCTGACACCTCTTTTCCAGCAAGTGGTAACAAGCAAACTGTCATTTCACAGTAATTTAAAATTTTTTAAAACATTTGTTTCCAAATAACCATTTCTCTTTATCATGTTTATCTTTGCTGTTCCAATTCTGACATCACTCCCAAGGTGTGCATAGGTTGTGATGCTCAGTGCATTGTTTCCCAGCAGTAAAACACTCCTGTTCTACCAAATTTGACAAAGATAAACACCTCCATGAGTGTTTTCCACACCACAGCGAAGAAATCCAGTTCCTTGACACTGAATATGGCAAAATAAAATCGTAGTTATTGTGGAAAGCTTTCACAGACTATCTGGCAACTTTGAACTGTCTCTACAAATCATTAGATTGCAAAACATTTCTGAGGGAAAAACAAATTAAAAGGTCAAGTCTTTAACACACAAACATGCAAAAACCTCCACAATATTAATTATTTTCAGTGTAATGTAATACTAACCATTGCGTATAGTTCTGTAACAGAAGAGGAAGAATTTAATTGTGTCAGTGTGATTGTCCTGGGAATTGGGGAGTCTGCCGTAGGTAGGGAGCTGGATTTCAGCCTGCCAAGGCATTCAAAAGGCATTTCCATTCTTGTGCCATGTCCACCTCCTGCAAGCATCAGAACAAAGAGGTATTATCTTCTCCTGTGCAAGGGAAAAAAAAAAAATTAAAAATAAAATTGTAAACAGCAAGTTCAGTAAGAAATCCAGGAATAGTGCTGGATGGAAAAACTTCCATATTTCCTGCCCAGTGACTGCTTGGGGATCACAGATTAATTCAGCATTGCTGTTGCTGTCATCTCTGTGCTCCTCAAAGATGAACTTCAGGACCATTTTGGACACAGGAGGCAAAATTTTGTGATTCAGTCCAGCATCTCTTATGAGATATTTTCATATAAAACTGGGTTTTATTTTTCTCCTTCCTGTCCTGCAGTGAAAAAAAGTGATCCCAAACTGTGGCAACTTTCTGTTCACTCAGGGATTTTGTTTGCTTTAGTTTTCTTGTTTTGTTGAACTCCAGACACCAAAAAAGAAATACTCGTTTGTCATGGATGTTTTCCTCTAGATTTGTGTTGTTATAACATAAACTTATAAAAACCATGTAGCAGTTTCAGGTTAATTTGTGGTTATATTTGCTGGCTTATTTCATTGCATTATTAAAACATTTAGTACCGTATGTGTCATTAATATTCCAAAAAGTAATTAGCATATTTAATCAAAAACAATTAGGAGCAAGCATTGCTTCCCTTTTTAAGTGATAAAATATTTATGTCTGGAATAAACAAATGGAAAACCAAAAAGCACTTTGAGGTGTTGATTTCAAGCACAGAAAACAAAACAAGAAAATCCACCCAAAAACAAAAAGGAGAAGATGCCTTCCAGCCTCCAGCCAGCCCCTGGTGGGTTTCTGGCTTTTCTTCCTCTCCAGGCTGACAATTATCATGTTACCATTTTAAACCAATCAACTTTTGCTCCAGTTTTCCCTTATTTTAGTTAAACAATATAACAGACTTATGGAAGAAAAAAAAAAAAAAAAAAAAAAAAAAAAAAAAAAAAGGTGGGATTCCCACCTTGGAGCCAGCTTCATGCAGATCTTGCCTGTGAGACACAACAAATGGTGGACATTGGTTTGTTTGGTCCTCACAGCAGGGACAGAGATGTGTAAGCTAAAAATGTGGTGGATCCACATCAAGAAATTCCTCATCTTATGTGGAATGGAGGGCAAGGAACATGAGGAAATACAAAAGAGTTCCCTGTCCTTCTGCTGGGCTTGTAGAGAGCTCTCTTGAAAGAAGCCGTGTAACAGCATAATAATTTTCAACAGTTGTAAATATTTGACCAGAACTTCAAAATAAGATTAATTAGTTGATTTTAAGACCTTGAGGCCGTTTCCTCTCACTTTTCCCTTGCCAAACTGCGTCCTTCAATCATCTCTGTTGACACACCACAGGGAACATCCCACCTATGGACTTTTCCAGCCACAGCACATCCCAAATGCATAACGTTGTTTCCATGACCGTTGGTGGTCATTGCACAGATATTTTTGGATTAGTTTTAAAATTCACGAGCAGGACAAGCCTTTCTCCAAATGCTCAGTAAGTGGTTTTGCTCTGAGGCATTTAGATAAAGATTATGGGATGGTTCGGGTTGGAAGGGACCTGGAAGACCACACGGTTCCACCCCCTGCCATGGACAGGGACAACTTCCACTATCCCAGGGTGCTCCAAGCTCTGTCCAACTTGGCCTTGGACACTTCCAGGGATGAGGCAGCCCCAGCTTCTCTGGACAATCTGTGCCAGACCTTCCCTGCCCTCACAGGGAAGGGTTTTTTCCTAATATCTCCTAAACCCACTCTTTCAACAGGAACTTTATGTGGAGTTTTCTGGTTGTTCTGTTCTTTTATATCAAAGAAGACAAAGCTCAACAAGAAGACACAAATCCTCATTTTCTGCTTTGCAGAGAAATAGGTTGTTTGCAATGGTTTGAAAACAACCCCAAAGCCCAGCCTGGCCAGGGTGGATCAGGATGGAAGGAGCTGGAACGCGGCTCCCGCACAGATTTATAAATAGGCTGCGCTTCTCATCCTGAAACATTGCTCCACTTTGCCCGTTGTGCTGTAAATTAGCCAGTTCCTCTTTAAACAGAGTCAAAAGAAACAAAATACATATGTAGCACTGCTGCCTGGAACACGTGAGGGGAAGGGGAAAAAAAAAAAAACCAACAACAACAACTTATGAAATGCGGAAAACATTTGTTCAAGTCTCCAAGGAAAATGAAGTCAAACCAAACAAGCATATAATATAGATGTACGCCTCATGGGCAAAGTTACCTCTAAGCCCATATGTTTTAACAAATTAAGAGGTAAATAATTTGCTGAAGGTACAGTTCAGCCACGTCAGAACACCTCTGGAAATGAGATATCTCTGCCTTTCAAGTGGTGCTTCTCATCAAAAGGTTTATTTCTCTACTTTTTAGAATAGCACACCTTGTTTTGTCTCAAGACTGTAAGTAACTATTAACCCTTCAGGGCCTCTGCAAATGATGTGGTCATTTGAAGTCGAGGCTGCTTTGCTGCTCTCGTGTCTGCAAGCTGCTGAGAGAGATTGATAAAATTCAGGTTTTCAATAGGGGAAAGCCACGAGGGACTTCCCTGGGAATGAAAAGAGACACAGAAAGGTTACTACGTGTATCCTAGAGTCTGGTACATAATTCCACTGTTAAAACTTTAATTTATGAAAAAAACGCTGGTGCGGTCCCCAAATGGTTAAATTCCACTCGAACTTTTCATTTTAGTTAGTCATGAATATATCTAACATACAGAGGCCATCAGCATCTCGCCACTAGAGACTATAAAGTCTACTTACATAGGGTTCCTGGGATTTTTCATGTTCTTATGGAAAATATCTCTGAAATCCCCGAGCTGAAAATTTTGATCTCATTTGTGGATGTGAGTGATGCTGAGAAAGGGTTGAAGAGTGAAGAGAACACTTTTCTCGCATAATTTCATTTGTCAGGAGAATCTTGCCGCTGACATTGGAAGAGTGATTTAATTGATTTTAATCATACACCTGAGATTGGGAAATTGAGCCCTCTGTCCTGAAAAATAATTCTAGGCTTCCATGAGAATGTCTAATTTGCAGCTAATAGTTTTTTTTTCTTGAAGTTTTGTTATGAAGTTTAGAAAATACAGATCAAAGGCTGGCACGTAGAACTGCTTAGCGCAGCCTGAGACGCCGAATCGGGGCCGGTGTTTTGGTCTTCCAGGGGTATTAACTTGCACATCTGCCTGGTTTTGGACAGGCAGGAGAACAAAAGCTCTGACTAAAGAGCACAATTTGCCTTCAGAGAAGAGAGATTTCTGTATGCTGAGTACAACCTGGAAGACTCGGAGTGGTGCTTCACTCCTGGTTGTGTTTAATCCTTGATTTTCTCTTGTCATCGAGTACAGTGTTTATAAATTGTTCATATGTACCAAGGATAGGCTCGTTTTGTGCCCCAGCATGCTGCAATGATTTATTCTAAATAAATGATTCCTTTGCTTTTTATTTCTCTGTTCAAAATAAACAGCATTATTCAATTACAAATAATAATACTGAACACAACAATGAAGCAAAATAACTTTTGGATTATGAAGAACCAGTGTGCCTTATGGTTTTTTTTTCACAATGAAATCTCCATGATCTTTATTACCTCTATCAGCTGTTATTCAGAAGGGGATTACAGGCAGCAAGAAGTTTCACTTTCCCCAATGCTTCGACACTGAGGAAATAATTATATTACAATACTTCTATTCCTCCACACAATAGAAGTTGATTGGGATGTAAAACTCAATATTTTCTTTTCTGTAACAATTCTGAAAATTTCCATATTGGATATGTATCCAGAGAATTTTCTATTCCAAAACTGCACTGACAATGCTGTTAAATAACCATTCATTTTTTTAGTGTTCCCTCTTGTATGAAAACTAGAAAAAAATATCGATTGCGTGGCCACTTCAAGGAGGTGGGAACTTGCAGGAGAAACAGGAATAAGAAGTCTGGATGCAGAGATGGGTTTAATTTAAAATGTTTCAGGGCTGAGCCAAGGCAAAACCACTTGTCAGTTTGGAACTAAGGACTCAAGACATCTTTTGTTTTAATCAGATGTTGTTTTCGTAAGAAATCTGTAAGTTGAAATCTCCTTTTTCTGCTGTGGAATCAAAACTGTTGAGGCAAGCTTGGAACTTGTGATTGGAATGACTGGCTGTTATTTTCTGGATGTAGTGATATCTTGTGAAAACTCCAAAGCATTGAGAATTTGCCATCTTTCTTTCTTTTTTTGGCAGCAAAGTCTTTTCTGAAGGAGACACCATAAGGAGTTGATAAGCTTGTGATTCGTGTTACTTCTGCAGTAGCAAAAATATTTATAGTGAAGGCCCTGCACAAAGAGAAATATCAGCTTCTGGTGAGGCAGGGACAATTCACATTTTGGCAGAGCTGCCAAAGCACAGGGACACCCTTTTTGCCCATATCAGGGAGGGTTTGGGCTGTCTTTGTCAGCTTGGATAAATTTGCATTGGTCCTGCTGATGCACCTTCAGTGGAGGTTCTCCACTCCAGGGACCTTCAGGCTCTCCTGTAAAAGATTCCTTGCTTTTCCAAGTGCCTGGAAACAGGGATTAAGTCACCAAAACAGCTTTTTGATGGAGAGGAAATTTCCACACTGGGTGCAAAAGGGAGAAAAATTGAACCTATCGTGAGTGAAACTGGACCTTGTGTGCTCTGGCTGGGAACAGATCCATGAAATCCAACACAAGTGGGGAAATGTGTCCTGGCTGAAAAACCACTCTGGGTATGATTTACCAAGAGGAATTGCTCTGGAGGAGCTGTGAATCCAAGTGACCAGCCCAGCACACCAATTTCATCCTTCTCTTCTCTTTCCAATGGGATACAAGTCATTATTTTGCTGTCCTGGCAAATTCAGTGTGGGAGAGGACAGAGTGATGAGGACCAGCCAAACGTCCACCTCAGGGGTTATTTTAAGTGTGTGCAGCCCATGAATATTTGCAGCCAGGGGATATATTTAGCCAGGAGGCCTCAAATGCTTGTTTAATAATTAGTTAATGTTTGCAAAGCAGTTTGATGGTGAGAAGAGCTGTGTAAGGGTTATTATTTTATAAAATACTATGGCTTCTTGTACTCCTCGGGCTGTAGCAACCACAACAATCTCAATGCTGCCTGTTAATTTTCCTGAGTCTTTTATCATTGCCCTCCATTGGTGATTAAGTGTCGTTTGTCTTATAATTTTAATGTTATCTTTAACACACATAATAAAGTTTACATAATTATAGCCTATTAATATAATTTGCATGCATGTTACTGGCAAGGCACAGGAAATGTTTCATCACCCAGCGTGTAATTTGGCTTACTTAACCATTTCCTTTTAATTTTCATCAATAGATCAGCGTGCCTCCTAAATGGAGATAACCTCAATAAATTCTCTTTTCAAGATCCTTATCTGTATTAAGTCTCTAAAGGTCTCGGTAGCAGGACTATGAAGTGCTGAAGGGGGAACGTTTCTGAGTGTCTGCTACGGGAAGTTTTAAAAATTCACATTTTCTTCAGACAAGCGTGGGTCTTCCTAATGAAACCTGGGAACAAGGTGCTCTCACGGAAGCTTTGAAAGTGTGTATGCACCGACTTCATAGCTGAGCTGTAACAAGACTTTAAATGAGTAAACAGTGTTTAGATTGGACATGAAAAGAGTCGGCATGAAAAGACAGGTTCAAAATATTACATGATGCTTTGCAAAAGTGTAAATGTGCCTGCCTTTATTTTTTTTTTTTTCCCCTCTTGGTAAATGGCAAACGTTTACAACCCAACTAAAACAGTACCAAGAGAAATCCTGTGTTTGCTCTTTGGAAGATATTCAATAAATTATAGTGAGCTGCAAATGTCACTGGATTGGGAACTGTAAGAGCTTTACCTTTAAGTCTTTAAGTAAAGACTTGCAGCTGGTGCAGTGGCTTGGTAATCCCTAATGATAAGCTGCTTTTAATGTGGGGGTGAGGCAGTTTTCACACAGATATTACTGCATTAACCTTACTCTAGGTACAGTGCAGGTGTGCACGATATTGTGCTTTGCAGCCTTCCCTACTTTATTCTCCCCGAGTATCCGAAGCCTGCTTTAACAGATCCTCTTATACCATGGTGAAAAGATTGCAGTTCAAGCCTATTATCAACAAAAACCTGCCAAAAGGGCTACATTGTCAGACTTTATGATGGTACTAACTATTCTGTTGTTCTCTGGAGACCAAACTTAGACCATTAAATTCACTTCATTTGTGATTTCAGTGACCTGGGCTGCAGACATCGGGCTTTTGATGTAAAATGCTAGTACAGGAATCAATGGTACCATCTAGCTCCTCTTAAAGTATATCATAAAAGCATAATGGTCCTCTTCTAAACAAAAGGTGACACTACTCTTGTTTAATACAATTATATGGGGATGATGTTTTCAGCAGAGTTTATTTGATATTATGATGTGCAAAGACTTCCCACATTGAAATAAACTGCGTAGCTGAGTTCACTCCATTATTTTCAATAGACTGACTCCATTGTCTGCACTGGAATATAGATAATTTTCATACAGTGGGGAGCTATTTTCATATCCTCTCCATGAAATAGATGAGATTATAAACAGGCTGGGATTACTCAAAAACCAACACAAGCCATGTCTACAGACCCATTTAAGACAAAGGCTGCCTCCGGAATGGTCTCCTTTGATCAGGAGGCTCCCAGGACTTGCTCCGTTTATTTGACAGATGACAGCTATTTATAGCAAATGTGTGGCATTTTTGAAAATTAAAATTTTACTGGTGGAATTTAAGGGTTATTTTCCACTCCAGGGACTAACATTTCTGTGAAAAATGGTCTTTTTTTTTTAATACAGACACCATCTTCAGTGTTAAACCTATTTGTAAACAAACGCATTGCGATAGCTCATTGTCAAACACTGAACAGGTTTATAATTAATGAAATGGCTAAAACAAAATAAATGGAGAATTAATACAGCTGCCAGTATGTTTGTGTTGTTGCACAAGTGAGGAGACACTGCTGCCACCACAGACTCAACACTGGGAGCATTTTGCAGCCTACCAGGGGTGAAAATAAAGCCCAAAACAACGCAAACTCAGGTGTTTGCCTTTGCCAGAGGGTCACAACTAAATCTAAAGAGCAAATGTCAGGATTATCCAAAAAAACAGAGATCTGGGTGTTCTCCCCCCACTTCCTTTTGAACTATTTTCCCATTTTGAGCACAGAGGGACATTGCAGGGGGCCAGCTCTGATGTGGGGTGAGGGTAGGGTGGTGTCCCATCACGTCTTTTTGTGCCCTTTGCAGGAATCGGGAGATGTCCAAGGGTTACATGGAGGGTTACTGCCAGGCCCAGGAGGCCCATGGATGATGCCAAGCTCAAGACATGCTACAAAAATCCAGCATCCTGGAAAGGGGGCTGGGCGTGGGAAGAGTGGAGGTGTGTGTTGAAGGCACAGCGGTGACTGGGGACATGGCCACCACTGTTGGCATCGCCTTGCTTGGTGTGATCCCCTGCTGTGGAGAAGTGATTTCCTTCCTGACGTGGTGTGGCGCTGGGTCTTTCCCAAAGCTCTGGCATGTTTTTGTGTTTTTGCAAAGCAATCATAACAGGAATAGATGTTTAATACTTGTTTGAGAGATTGTCAGTGGTGACTTGCTTGGTCTGCCAGTCCTGGAGTTCCTGCTCTCTATAATGGCCCAAAGGTTGGGCACATTCCACCATCAGGGACGAGGGCTATGCTCCTTGGATGTGTTTTTCATTCTCTGTTGTTCTTGATTTCTCACCTAAACACCAACAATTCCTTCTCCTTCTGCTCAATGGAACCTCAATCTTGTGCTGGAATAAGAAGTTTCTCCTTACACCAGTTAACATTTTTTTGGCTTTTCTAATTCCAAAACTCCAAGACTTTCCCCTCCTTTTCCCCTTGCAGAGTCTTGTTTGTCACCTCGAGCCCAATAAGACATTAATGGGAAGTTTGGCACAGGGCAGGAGCGTTTGCTTGACAGAGGGGAAGGTGTCCCCAAGCTGTGGAGCTTTTGGGTGGGTTAAAGACAGAAGAGAAGAGAATAAACCAAGAACAACTTCACCCTAATTGTGTCACTTCATTATCCAGGCCCTTTTTCCTTCTGCTGGTGTTGCCTCCTGCTGTGCTCAGAGGACAGGGGACGTGGGGAAGCAAATAGGTCATTCCACAGGGTGCTACTGCTGCAGCCAAAGCAAAACCCCAGCAGCCCGTGTGACCATCAGCACAGGTTTCCTTATGAATGGTTTTAATTAGTTCTAATCAGGGAGACCGGGAACCCAAAGGGCGTCTCGCTCCCTCCCCCATTGGGTGTTTGCTTTTTTTAATGTCTACTCCTGATGAACTAAAGCCTTGCAGCTGGACAAATGTTCTTAATTAAGCTGAAACAGAAGCAGATATTCCATGGATATCAGGAGTTCCCTCAAACATGACATTTGAAGGACACTGAGTTGCAAAAAGCAATTTCTCCTGTCGTCCGGTGATTGATACTGTACACATTTGCTATTTTTAAAAATTGTAATTCTGGGCCTGCTGTCCTTATGTTTTCCAGAATTTCTCCAAAATAATCTGAAAGTTATTAAAAAATGTAAATTAAGAGTGGTTCTCACGCCTCATTTTTTAATGGTCACCCAATGAGAGAAAGAAGTAGGAAAAATTTCAGTGCAAAAATTTAGTGTTTTTAAATGAAGAGTATAAATCAAAAATCCTAAACTTGCATTTCTTTGCATGTGATATTTCTTTTTAATTCATAGAGAATCTTCATGGAACTTGATGCCCAAAGTTTACCACCTGTCAGAGATATATATCCTGACTTGACTTGAGATTTTTTCCTTTGTTTCATGCACCAATTTGTTTCATTAAAAAGAATCAATTTCTCCAAATGCAAAATTTCAATTAAAAATATCTGTTAAGTTAGTAGGGGTGTTTACCACTTGTGTCACTAATTTGGGATTAAATAAACTGATCCAATATCCTCAGAACGTCAAAACCAAGAACTTGAGCATCCTGTGTCCTTAAAGGTAAGGATTTCTTTTCCAATGTGTTTAACAGGAGATTTAGGAACTTGCTGGAGACCGCTTGGACACTACAGGAATTCATGGCTCCCTCCTCCTCCTTCCCCGGACCAGAACACCAGCGAGCTCCAGGGTGCATCCCTGTCCCTTCCACAGACCCTGCCCATGGAGCACTGGGACACCTGGATACCTGTTGAGACAAAAATCAGGCGCTGCGAGCTGAGCCTGGTGACAAAAATCGCTCTGAATTGCTCTCAGTTTGAACACCCGTGTTCATTCTTTAGGGAAAGTTTATGCTTTAGGCAGAGCTTTTCTACAAGCTTTTGCACCACACGTGTATACATTATAGCTCCAAATTGCCTCCAAGCTGACAGTCTTTCGGGTGCATTAACTACTTTACTACCAAAGGGGCAGCAGGATTAATACATATATTTTTAAACTGCTGAAGCAAAATATTTCAGCTCGGTCTTTTCTACAAATCTTTGTCTTGGTGTTCAAACCTGCAAACGAGCCCATCAGCAACAGCTCAAGTCCATCAAAACCCCTCAGTGCCTTGACTGATAAATAAGGCGTGTTTACACTGCGGCTCCTGTGCGTTCTTTTCTGTCAACGCTAATTTATCTGAAAGTCTTAACCCGCGCCTTCGAAATTCAGGAGCGTTTCATAACGAGGCCTGAGGAAATGAATCTCCACCGCAAAAAATACTCAAAGAAGTGGGCAAAGTCTTTCACCACACGAGTGGCAGTGGCACACAGACAGACAGACACATTAACCTGCCAGAAATCCGGGGAATCCAGGCGTTTTAAGTGTTGCCGCGTGCAATTCCTCCAGAAAAAGAGGCACGGAGCGTTAAAGCTTGAATATTGAAAGCCAGCACCGCAGACAGAGAAAGGTGGAGCGGGGGGAAGAAGGAGGAGAACACGCAGCTACCCTGGATGTATTTGTGCTATTAGGCTGAGGTGGTGGTTATTGTTATTTTTACTGCAGGCTTCCCTCCTGCTTGCAGGTGAGGTGGGTTTTGCGCCCAGCCCTTCCCCAGGCACACGCGGACCCCGGCGCTACGCGGGGCTCTATTAAAGCCGCCGTTCAAGAGTTTGGTGATATTCAGACAATATTGAAACATTCCCAAATGAACTTTGCAGGGAGACATTTTCATTCGCTGCCTCCCTCCTCATGCATATTAACAAATGGTATGCAAGGCCTCATTTAATTCACTGATTTTACATTCGGATCACTTTCTCTTTTACAGCTATTTTTACCGGGCTTCATTAATCTTTGTTGAATACAATGGCATACATCTTTAATGCGGCCGCTGTCAAGTCATATTTCAGTAAGAGCTGCAAACTGAATGACAGCAAGCAATATTAATAAATTTAACATAGACTATATCAATTTTTAACAGAATGAATGTGGAAAGCTAAATGTATTATTTTTCGTTTAAATCATAGGGTTTATCACCGGTTAAGTAGCAGCGATTTCAGGAAACTTGTGACGTGCCGTACAAATAGATTTACATCTCATTAATAAGTAAATTAGGCAAATGCCTTTCAAGTTCAGACAAGTACATAAGTGTAATCTCCATATTAAAGGAGTAGTCTTTGATAAACCACTGAGGAATTGCAGCAGCCAACTATGTGACATGTTGCCAGTGCCTGAACTCTTCCACATTCCCACCTTTAATTACACTGGTTCATTACTAAAGAGATAAGTGTCTCTCCAGTTAAGATTCTATAAATGAGCAGCATGCGGGATCCTCCCAAATCATTTTTGCAGAAACCATGAAAAGGTGGTAACAGTTATGAAAAAACGAATTATCACCTGCTCTCTTTCTTCCTTCCCTGTAATAACATTAAAATATTAAGATGAATTCCTTTTAAATCTCGGGAAGAAATTGTCCATTAAGAGATGCTACTTTGTTTAAGGAAGAAAGAAGCGTTAAAAAAAAAAAAAAAAGGAAAAGGAGGAAAAAAAAGAAAAGAGAAAACTCTTCTGAATTTTTTTTTTTAATTTCCCTTCATAAATCCCAACAGAGATAATTTGCTGTAAAATTTAAACCCAGTGAGAACTTGTCTGTCTGTGTTAAATAAAAAAGTTACGGTTGGTAGGAGACATGTTTTTGCAGTAGCTTTAGCGATTATAGGAAATTACATGCAAAGCCAGAGTTCTGATCCTAAGTTAATTTATAATTGGAAAAAACTTATTAATTAGCTATGTCATTCTAATTAAGAATTAGAGGAGTGTGCATTAGAAAGTCAGTCAATATCCAGCTGACAGAATTAAAAAAACCCCACAGAAGTCTGCAAGCTCCATAGCTCTGTCCACCGTCTCCCTTGTCATCTTTTTAAGGATTTTTCTGAATGTCTAACAGAAATTAGCTGGGTAAATACAGATATCAAAGGAAATAAATTGGGAATTTTGTCGGCCTGGAAAGGAAACCCCTAAACTGAGCTGGCAGATGTACTTTATGTGGCACCTTTTGGGCCTTTCTGGGTGATTCTGAAATGCAGCTCGTGTTGGGAGGGCTCCGTCCTCCTGCAGCCTGAGAAAGGAGCACCTGCATCCCTGCAGTGTTACCCACACCACAGTCCCTGCACCTCTATCCGTCAGTTCCTGCATCCCTGCAGTGGTCCCCAGCAATCCCTGCATTCCTGCAGCTCTATCCAGCAGCATCTGCATCCCTGCCATGGTACCCACCAGCACCAACACCCAGGCGACCACTCTTCCTAAAAAAAACCACCCAAAATATTCATGGATAAAGACAAAGGAACCGACTCTGTGGCCCTGCCATGGTCGCATGGGGAAGAACTTCAAATTTTGCCAATGTATTTATGTATAAACAGCATGCAGGGATGTGTACATTTGCCTACATATATATATTTATTTCCCATCCCACCAGCCTCAGTCCTCTTGGTACTTTCCCCCTTTAGGCCCTTTTTCTGAGATTATTATAATTCATTCTTTAAGAAACACCCCATGTGTAAATATTTTTTTGTTAATGTTTTTCTCTCTCCATTGTGCTGGAATTTTAAAAAAGCTCTTCAGTATGAAATTAGATAGAAAGTTTTGACCTTTTTGTGATTAAAATAATATGTATGTTACTGATACAGGCTTCATAGGTTGAACATCTACTTTCATATAGGCAAATATTGAAAGAGGGAAAAACAGCCTTGACAAAATGTGAGACACAGCCTGGATGAAAATAAGACCAGATCTTTGCATTCAGAATTGGCAAGGCTGGAAATACAAAAGGAGAAGTAAAACTATAAAAGTTAATGTCTCTGATAATTGCACCCTCCAAAAACAAATAAATAAATAAATAAAATTATTAAAATAATCTGGCCTGAGATTTTCACTTTGGTACGGATTCTTCTCCATCTTTTGCTTTAAATTAAAGGGGAAAAAAAAAAAAAAGCTGGAGTGTTCTGTGATAGATTTCGCTTTACTTATTTAAATACCAAAAGATGACCCACTCCTAATGATATAAAAAATCTTTTGCATTAGCAAATTTCTCTTCTGTATTTGTTTTGCTAGCACAACACAATATTCACTTAATATGCTACCAGTATCTTATCAAGTTAATGATCTGTTGTATGTATAGAGTAAGCTTGTTACTCATTTTAAATTAGATACAAAAGCACTACTGTATGGAAATTGGAATACTTTGGGTTTTTATGAAATTATAGGACTTTCATGCTTTAACAGTCTGTGGACAGCCTTGGTAGGACAGCAAGAGTTGGCTTTGTTAATGTGACATTACACAGAGATGCTGCTTAGCCTGATTTAATGCATATCAAAATCCAGTTTTGTAGAGCTTCTCTCCATTTTTAAGTCCTCAAGCTCAAAAATGTAAAGGTTGCTGTATGAAACATGTCCAAGGAGCTGGATTTGGATGAAAATTATGTGGTTTAGATGAGCCACCTCTTGCAGCCCTCATGGAGTGTCCAAGTGACCGATGCCAACTGCTCGTGACATCCTGCCCTGAGGTGAGTGTTTGCAAATATTCAGGGAAAAAAAATGGGAAAAGGCAAATATGGAGAGAGTCTAAATATGGATTGGGTTAAATCCTACAGTCATGGAACACCCTGCCTCAGGACTCTAGCTGGTACTGGTCCCTGCTGCAGACCTTCCCAGAGCNNNTGAGACAATAAACACCTTTACATCCCAAATCCAGTCCAAATCAATATTGTCTTATCTTATTCATGTTGTGACCACCTACTTTTTTTCTTGTGGTGCCAGACTCATCTGATTTTCCTTTTGTTTCTCCTTCATTACTGTGACCCCACATCCCTGGGAAGGCAAATCCTTTCTGGAAAACCCCGCTCCTCTTAGTCCAGCTGAGAATTCGTGGCTTCATTTCCTGCAGAAATTTTGTGCATGCCCGGGGTGCAGGCAGAAGGGGTGGTTGGGAAAAAGTCAAGGCCAAGATGTGCAATGGCCTGAGCCCCATGGGAATGGTTCCCTCCTCCTTTTGGAGCACTCCAGAGGGCTGAAGTGCCACCCACGACAGACCTGCAGTGACAGAGGCACAGTTTGGGTCTCCCCACTGTTTTCCTGCCTGAGTAAAGGGGAGCCACTGCCTGGCATCACCCTCCAGGGATATGGAGAGATGATGCTGGTCCAGCCAGAGGGAAAGGTCTGTGAACGATCGTGTTTGCAATCATCTCAGGGAAAAAGATCCCCCTCATCTCCTTTTTCATCATTTACAGATGCTTTATTCACAGTTCCAAAAGACTGGCTGGGGATTACTCCATCTTCTCCTCAGCCAGGCTGAAGTTTAGATGTGCAGTTATTTGAGGGATGAAAAAAATGGTAAAAACAGCCTTTTTTGGGTGGTGGTTTTTTTTGGTAGTTTTTTTTTTTAGGTTATTTTTGTTGTTGTTGTTCTTTTTGGTTTTTTATATATATTTTTGAGTCATTACCCAAGAACTGGCGTAAGTTTCTTTGCTTGTTGAAGTTTTGTTATTAAAATGTCACTGTAAAGAGAGGTCTGGGCTGTGTTGCAATGAGCACCCCACGTTACCTCCTGGTGCTGCAGCCCCAGCCTTGCTTCGACTGTTCCTCCATCATCACTGGAAACGGGAATCACCACCCGAAATTAATTACCCCTGCTCATTACACAGATGAATTAGACTGGCCCCAGTCAATAGCACGAATGAAATGTCATTTATTTAAAACCCAGCCCTCGAGGGAAGCACGTTGGGGATGCTGGGGCAGGGTCCTGCTGTTTGGGGCACACCAAGGCTCACAACACTCTGCCTGGGTGATGCTGGAGTCATGGCTCAGATGGTGGGGACAGGTGGAGCATCCCTGGAAAAACAAAGCATTCCTGGCTGGACAGAGCAGCACTGGGCAGGCCGAGGGCTCCTGGCTGGACAGAGCATCTCTGGGTGGACACGGCATCGCTGCAAGGTGATGCTGCAAAAGAGGAAACTTTGGCTGTGCTCCCTCTTTTCAAAATGCAACTATGTAAAGGTCACAGAGGAGGAGATGAAACTAGGAGTTGTAATAAGGAAGGAGAAATAAAAAATAATGACAGAAATAAATTGTCATAAGAGGGGATACAGTTATGATTTATTGTGATATTCTACAAATTTGGAGGTGATTAAAAGCCACCTAAAATTCACATTAACAAGTCACATAAAAATGGAATTAAACTAGTGGGCATAATGTGGCAGGGTATAAAGAAAAATCATGACAGAAATAAATTGACAGAAGAATGATACTATTCAAGTTTTACTCTGTCGCGTCACACTGACAGGAGACTAGTATTTTAATTTCAGAGTTGTGGTTGAGTTTTTGGAGTTCATTAAAGGCCCACATTAAGAATCTCATAAAAGTGAGAAGAAATTAGTGACCATAATGTGGCAGAGGAAATAAAGAAACAATAATGACAGAAATAAATTGACAGAAGAATGATACACTTAATGTTTCACTCTGACACCCTCTATTAATAGGCCGCTGCAAGCTGGAGCAAATGTCATTCATATTTTAGCCAAAGTATACCACTAATTAGGCTGGCTTTCTGCACTGGAATTAAATTTGAGATCCCTCACCTTTAGAGTGGGATCATTTGAATTCGAAAGAAAAGAGCTGGTGACAGAAAAAAAAACTTTCTGCTCGGGCTCTTCTAATGAGATAAAATTCCCCCTTCTCCCCATTTCCTAGCTATAATTGCTGATTATGTTGTTACACAGGAGCGGCTCTCCGCTTTCTCCTCCCCATCATTATGATTTAGTCTGGCATATCGGGGTGCTTCAAACACAGACTGAAGTGGTTTGAGTCTAATTTAGCACTCATTTAGGCCGCAGGTACTGACGAAGGTAAACACCGCATTGTTATAATTAATTACCCCTTAGGCCTAGCCAGGCCAGCTCTGTTTCAGCTGACCCTTATAATAATAAGGCTTAGGGGCATATTGTATTTCTTTTGACAGATTAATTAGAAATTCAGCCGTGGAGGTACAAAGCAACTCTGTCATGAATATTTAAATGGACTGACACAAAAAATCATGAAAGGGCTGCTGAACTACATGACAGACAGGGGATATTAGCCAAGTGATTCTAATCAATAATCTCTTGATCTCTTACATATTAATACACTGCCTGCTGTTATTAAGCTCCATAATAAGGAAGGGGAGAGAAAGTTAGTGTAGCTCTGCTGTAGGGCTCGCCGGGCCCCCAGTGTATACACTAACTGACGGAGAAAATGCACAGAGGAGCCGAGCCTCAGCCTCTTCAATCTCATCCAATCTTAAGGAATGGCAGCTCTGAGCATCGCTGGCCGGATAATTATTGGCCCTGACAAGGTGAAGGCGTTTGCAGGCAAATGAGATGGGAAGTAGGATAAGTCCCCAGACCACCCAGCGCAGGGCACGCTCAAAACCAACCGCGCGCCACGGCTCGGGCTTGTATTTGCTTTAGCAGGGGAAATATGGGAATCACAGCGCTTTTGAGTCGTGTTGAAGGGTCAGTGACAGTCGAACACCGGGAGCTTGCTGTTACTGTTGTTAATGTTAACTTTAACACCAAGTCAACTGGATTTACCCCCGGTCCCTTTGCTCATCTCCTATAACATCAAGGCCACCGAGTGAATTAAGCAGCGGTAGTAGAGCTGAATATCATCTAAATTCATTACAGCCGGTTCCTGCCGTAAATGGGGGAGGAATTGGCGGCGTTGCTGGGGAAATGTGCCGCCTCCACAGCACCAAAGACTTTCTTTGTGCTGCTCGGGCTCGGGGAGAGGGTGAGCGGCAGCAGAGCGCCGGCGCCGGGTGAAGGGTGTCGGTGCGATGGGGGCTGCGAGCGCTGCAGGGCGAAGATGCTCCGGTATCTCCCAAAAAACGAGCCCCACCACGGGCGAGGGGCGCGAGGGAAAGGGCTCAGCTGGAAAAGGAGACTGGGCCGGCTCCAGCGTCTGCCTAAACAACTTAACAAAAAAGGAGAGGTTAAATGACAGGAGCGGGGAGTGATTATTAGCATATTTAAATCGCATGCACACCGTGTTCAAACGGGATTAGAGGGACGGTGCCGGATTTTTAGAAAATCATTCAGCAGACAACATATTAGATTCACTTTTTTTTTTTTTTTTTTTTTTTCCTAATTAAAAGGGAGTCACAGGTTCAGTGCTGACCCTGGGCCCCCTGCAGCCCTGCCCATGCACATGCTGTGGATGCAGCATCCCAGCCAAAGCCGGGATGAGGCAATTTGGATTTCAGAGCTGGATTTGATTCATCACAGAAAACCCCACAAAGGCTGCAGGACACAAAGCGAATTTGCCTAATTTCCCTGGGAGAGCTGAGGGGAGGAGAGGGTCAGACACACCTCTGTGTGTAGAACAGGTTTGATGACGCCTGACTCCCATGGCCTTGGTGTCCAGCTTCTAAGAATTCCAGACTGGAATCAGAAGCCTCTTAGCCCCTAACAGCTCATCCTGTATGCCTACCCTTATTTTGTTCTGATTATGTGTCTCAGAGCTATCTACAAAGAAACCAACCAGACTGAGGTGATAAAACAGTGGGAGCAGCTTGATAAGCAACCCCAAAACACGAAGGACTCCACTGCCAGCAGAAGAGGACTTTGTTTGGTTGTTACACCACTCCTGATCAGTGGGAACCCTCCTGGAACCGGGATCTGCCTTGGGAGCATGCCCTGGATCTGGCTGCTGTTTCTGCCTCCTGCAGGTGCTGCAAAAGGGACTCTAAAATGTTTGCCTGGGGACAGGGTTCAGAGCAGTAGGGAATCATGCCCAGCTCTTTGGCAAGCTGTGACAAGATGTTATTTCATGTTGTGATTGCACGTTGAACAGTTTCCTAAACTCTGTTTCAAAAATCATACATTTATGGGCACGGTGCCATCATATTGTGAGCAAAGAAGCCCTGTCCCATTTACAGGCTTCATCTGGTGAAGCTTTACTGCTCTGAGTGAACTCAGTAAATGCTTTAGGTTTTGCAGGAGCACAGAGCTAAAAATACCTGAGTCTGAAAAGTGCTTTCACACTTTAAAA
>VYXD01004243.1:320086-331670 GCA_013397195.1 Hylia prasina | reverse complement strand
AAAAAAAAAAGCTATCCTGAATTTATCAACACTTATATTTGCAGGTCACACTTTACTTGCTCTTATAAGTTTAAGCCTAACCCTTCTCATTACTTCAACGCTGCTTTCAAACCTCTAATGCATATTTAAGTGGTAGCATTAAAAAACAGTGTGTCAACTGCCATTGATGTGCGATGTAGGGCACTGACCCTTTGAAGGCATTATCATGTCATTGGACCCATTAAGTGCAGCCATCTCTGTTGCTCTTAATTGGGTTGTGCAGTGTGGAGCAGTTGCAAGTGGTTGCAGTTTATACCATGAATTATAATAACAATAATAGCGGGTAGAGATCTGTGTGGGCACCAAACACGTGCTCAGAGGTGGCTGAGAGCGTCACCTCCACTCGGATTGTCACCCCTCCCTTTTAAAAGTAATAGAGGTTTAATTTACGAGCTCAGAATCAGTGTGTGGGCACTTCTCAGTCTATGGCTGTTAATTAAACAGAGCCTTGTCTTCCAAAGCATCGTTAGTGGGCTGGTTCTTCTTGTGGAATAAGGTGCTGTTCCCCATGAATCAGGTTTTTTTTTTTTTAAAGTATCTGGCCCCAAAACAGAAACCTGATACATCCTATCTGCTCTTGGTCAGAAACTGCAACTTCTCTTTCCTTCATTTAACCTTTTTTTTTTTTTTCCTTTTAAAAAATTGGATGTCAGGATTCATTTGGACTAAGGCCAGGCTATTTTATGGCAAGTTTCAGCAGCTGAAAATATTTGGATCTGATTTATAAAGTTTTGCAAATGGCTGTAAACCTGAGACAGAGCCCAGTGATGGTGGTGGCACTGCCTGCCATGCTGTTACAATTAGAGCTTGGCCCACACCGAGCCCCTGGCATGGAATGACCCAAACTTTGGAGCCTGGGACGTGTTTCTAGGGGCCAAATCAAACCTCCAGGCCCTACAGCTCCTGAAACGTGGAAATTTCTGGATCTGCCTCAAAATTTCCCAGCCAGGCCCCATCTCCAATAATTAGTAGCTTTGTCTTTAAATATCAATGGAAATCATGATGGTTTATCATTTGCAGCTGGACATGCATGAGTGCCCTTCTTGCTGGTCTGGTGCTCCCACAGAACAGATAATTAAGGACAAGGAAAACAGACTGGGAGCAAGAGCCAGATGAAATGTCCAAATGCAAACCGTGCAGTAATTGCAGTGGTAACAGTGGTGATGACAGCAACAATCATTTTGAGCCTAGCAGCTTTGTTTATAAAAATGTTAGCAAAAGGTGCAGAGCTGGAAACAAATAACTTTACCTCAGCCCTTTTATTGCAAAAACATAATAAAGTGCGAGCCAAGGAGTAAATTCATTGCAAGTCATATTAAAGGTTTTGGACCAAAGTGAAGCTGTTACAAACTACATCTGTAAAAATTGTGTAATTATTATGGGTGGGTAAAATCTGGCAAGAATTATTTTCTTAAGTAAAGCGTAAAAGAGAACAGATGTGCTGTAACTGACACATTTATTTTTTGCCAGTTTCACTAATTCTGGACAAAAAGTTGCTCTCATTTATCATATTATTCAATGGATTTCAAATTAGCGAGGCAACGGTGACTTTTTACACTGTCCCAATTTTAATGCCTGAGAAAAGAAGGGGGGTGGGGAAGGCTGTCTCACTGAAAGAAAATTAATTTGTTTTATTGGGCACTGAAAAGCCAAGCCTTTTGTCAAACAGAGAAGCAAACATATATTTGGAGGGAGAGCTAGGTCACTAGTTAAATGTCAAGGTCTGCTAAAATCAAAAGGTAGGAGGGGTGGGTGACAATGAAATCTAAGTAGAAAACCATAAATGTAAAGAAACACCACGGTTTCTGGGCTGGGGTGGAATGAGAATAATGGCCAAAGACAAAGATAGGCAGCCTGGGTCTGGAAGTAATTATGGCCAAGTGAAGACAACTGAATTCCATATTACTTTGGTGGATGTCTGTAAAGGCAGTTTGGGGAGGTATTTTGGTAAGGTTTACTTTTTGGAGCTTAGCAACATAAATTTGTTGTCACTGAACTATTAAATAAAATAGACACATGTTGGCAAAGAGTGCACAGCCGAGGGATGGAACTGATTAAGGGACAGCCTATGAAATAATAGCTTAAATGGGCCCACTGCAGGATTTTAATATCCCATGACAACACTCAATTGTCAAATTCTGCTGGAGTGTCCAGGATGCTACTAAAATTAAGCCAGAAATTCCTAGATTTATTCTATTTTTTTTTACAGCTAAGAACAGGAAATGCCAGTAAGCTGTGAGAATCGGGGCAAGAAACAAGAAACTGGGAAGAAAAGAGGATGGCCTAAAATTTTATGAGATTTCTGCCATTAAATCTATAACAAATGTCTTTCACCTACACACGATAAAGAGGCAATGTGGGATTTTAATTGGACTTTTGGCTTTTCTTCATTTGATTTAAACCTAGGTAGAATTTCAAACAATAACACAGGAACACCTGGTTAACACGTTAGATGATATGTATAGTTGTAAATTGTGGTTTTAATAGGTGCTCACTGGGGGATTGCAAAGGGTCCCATTGTTCAGCTTGGCAGATATTAAAAAAAGTTCATGAACTACTGGGATTTAAAACCCGCTCGCATGATTTTAATATTCCTCCAGTAATGTAATTTGATAATTTGACCAAACTTGTGGCCAATTTGTGGACAGAGAATCTGATGGTCACGTTACGTGATTAAAGCACCCTGATACAGGGCTAAGCACAAGGCCTGGGTTAATTTATTGCAACAGGCCAAGCTGGAGAACAGCCCCAGTGCCTGAAATCTGATAATCGTCATATTACATGGGCATAATCAAAGAAATACCCAGAGGAAACCTGCTGCCAAGAAAAAACAGCCCAGGAACACTCAGCACATTTCTCCACTGCAGGAACCACCCCTGTAAACCTTTTTGGCAAGGAAGCTTCCCCTTCCTTCCTGGTTCAATAATAAGGACCCATCAGCCTTAAAAGACACCAGCCACTTGAAATAACATTTTTTAAAAGTTTTTAAGAGACTTTGGTCTATTTATGCCATCTGAGTTTCCATTCTGACCTTTTTCATAACCAACAGAGGAAAGAGGACCGCTAAAGTGAAGGGATTAGCGGAGGTGGTTTGGATCAGGAGAGGACATTTCAAGGAAATCCCACCTCATTCCCCCTCCCTGCCCCGTGTTTCACTTTGCAGGGAGGTTCTCCAGCGTGTCAGCTTGGGATGATTTAACCTGCACAGGCCCAGCTGGCTGACTGGTCCTCTACCCTCCCCAAGTGACTGAGCAAATCAAGGGGACATCCAACACAGGATGTCACCAGATGGTTGAAGGGACCAGCAGACCATGAAACCCAACACGTGGTGGGATGAGCAGTGTGGTGGGAGGTGGTGCTGAGCCTCCTGCCAGGGCCACCTGTGGGGTTGTGCCCCATCCTGGGATGGTTCTGCTGGATATCCTCCCCGTGGCTGAGGCTGGTGCTGAAGCTCCCTCACCACATCTGGCTCCCCACCCTGCTCCTCCCTGCCTGCTGAAGCACCTCCTGCTCCAGAGCCCCTCAGCCCCTGAACTTGCCTCTGCTCCCAGGTGAAATGCCAAAGCTAAAAACTTGAATTACAGAACCACAGAGTCACAGGATAGTTTGAGTTGGAAGGGACCCAGAAGGATCACTGAGTCCAACTCTTGAGTGAATGGTCCATGAAGGGATCAAACCCACAGCCTTGGTGTTATCAACACCAGCTCTGATCATCTGAGCCCATCTCAGGGTCAGACTGTCAATATTTCCTCCTTCCTTCTACAGCTGATGCTGAAGAGATCTTGGGGAGGATTATAAATGTTAAGAGATAGGGGGTTTTGGCTGTTTTTTTGGTTTTTAGCCAGTACTTTATGCTTCCAGGTGCAGCAGCAAAATTTTCCTCTGTTATTCACCTGCTGGAACGTCACTTCTTGTTCCTCCAGCTCCCTCTCCCCGCCCTGTTCCCTTTGTTCCACCTCTGCTTTCATTTGAGTGGATATTTGCTCCTATGCATCTTCGTTGAGTTTCTTGAGCAAGTTCAAATAGTATAAAACTTTTCCCACATCTCCATTTCTCTTTACACTCCTGTAATTGTGCACCTTGGTTTCCTTCTCCACGTCCCACTTAGAAATCTTTCATAGATAACAAGACCTCCCCCAGGCCCTGATTCAGCAGAGCACTTAAGCATGTGCTTAACTTTAAATACCTTTGTAAAAGCTTTTGCTGAATCAGGATCTTAGCATTTCTCCTCATCTCACTGCTGTTCTCCCATGGTTATTTCAGTATTTGCTTACAGGAAAATCAGAGCAGAGTCCGTGGATGATGTCAGCAGATTTTCACCCCGTCCAGCTGAAGTATTTAGATGCATTCAGCACAAGAGTGTGGGTGAGGACATGCAGCAGGTAACCTGATGCCCACCAGGCTCTGTTCCATGGGTTTTGTCGGTGAAAAGTTTTGGATACTCCCACTACAGACTCAGTTCCACCAATGGCTTGTAGCAGTGAGGATGACAAACCTCCCAGGCATCTGAAGATGTGTAAGATTTCGTCTCAGCTTCCAGTAAGAAATTTATATCCGAATACCAGCCATATTCAGTCACTTGATTTTTACAAATTTACTTCAAATGGCTGAGCTAGAGCTGTTTTTTCCCTAACAGTTGCTAAGTACAGTTGTTTTTAGAAAAGACTTTATTGTTTTTAATAAACTGTTGATGCATTAATGTTTAATTCTGTTTGCCAGGAGGCAGCAGGGTGATGAGTCTGTAATTTATTTTAAAAGATATCCTGGACCAGTGCAAATATGACTGTAATTATTCACTGCAGCTGCAGTCAGCTGTCATCCACACTACCCCTGCCAACCACTTCTTTTGGAATATATTTTATATACTCTGCTTGTACACAGCACCTTTTACTTTCAAACTGCATCTGCATCAAAAGCTTTTGAGCTGCAGGTTGGGTTGCAGACCTGGTCTGGCACTCTGGGCTAGTGGGGTTTGGACTGAGATGATCTTTAAAGTCCCTTCCAACCCAAATCATTCCGTTTCTATCAAAACAGGACCATTATATCTGGTATTATATTTTAATATTCCTGCTCTACCATAGTTATCCACTCTCCTTTTCTGTGCTCAAGGACTCAAGGGCTCAGAGACAACCAAGAGCAGAGAATTCTTGGACAAAACCTTGGATGTTCAGGAGCAAAGTTGGCAGAGGGAGGAGCTCATGGAGTTTTTCATGATCACACATCAGCAACCTGGGAAGTACCAGGGCAAACACAAAGAACTCAAATGATATTGGATGACTAAAATTTTTTTCTCTCCAATAAACAATCAAGTTAAATCAGGGGCAGATCTAAGAGTTTTTTCTCCCCCTGCAGTAGCTTGATGAATTGTAAATCATTTCTTGAAGTTTTTCCTCTTTTCCTGTCTCAGATGGGAGAGGAAGTTGATGTTTTCTAAAGGGTCATGTCACACAAAAAGAAAAAAGAGAACAGACCCCCTCTTACAGGATCTAGTACCTGTCTGGGTTGAATACATGTTTGGGGGTAAATTGAAGATACATATAAAATCTTTTTTGCAAGTCCCACATTTGCTTTGATGTGTAATGTGAAGTGGATAATAGCAAGGCTGTATTTGGGGTTCATTAAACCCCATGTTATCAAAATATGGTGTAACTTTATCTCAAGAATGTTGCATCTTCCTTCTCTCCAACCTAAAGGTTTTATGGACAAGAATTGATTTTCTTTGTTTCTGAAAATTCCTTGACAAGATCAAAATTTAAATAGAAATAAATTGTAATTAATAGAAGAAGGTGATCCCTCCCAAATACCAAGGAAATTTGGGATTAGACTGGAATGTGCTATTTAACACCATAGGACATGGTCCAGCACGGAGCTTTGAACAGAAGTATTTAGAAAAATAAACAAATTCCTCCTTATATGCCGAAGGCTCAACATTGACCTAACAACTGCATGGGAAGCTGAGGTCCCTTCCAACCCAAATCATTCCTTAGTGTTTTCATGGATGTGAGGAAATCTGTGTGCTGGACAGCAGACTGGAGGAGATGCAAAACTCTCCCTGGTAGCTCGAGGAAGGCACTGAGAGAAGGATTTTAAAAACAAATTTCTAAATGACATGTTTTTTAAATAGAAAGACATGGATCAGAAGAAGGGACTCACTTTGGATCAGGTCCATAAAGAGGTAAAATTGAGTGGTTCTCTCACCTGTTCCACCAGCCACCACTTCCAATGGATTTGTCACCTTCACAAATTTTACAGGTGTGGTTCGAAACAAAATTGGAATATTCCTGCCTGTCTGGTTGATTTTATGCAAGATTTCTCATGCCTTGGAGGGGCACTTGCCAAGCCCATGGCTGGGGGCAACCCTCCCCAAATAAGGGAGGATCTGTGTCATAAGAGTCCTGCTCCCAGGTGAAAAGGCAAATAACCACATTGAAGTGAAGATATTATTAAAAAAAAAGAAAGTACCATGTGCAGAAGTCTATTGACATCACTCTGGAGGGAAACTATTGATTTAGAGGAGGAGAGGTAGCTGGGTGTGTGTCAAATAAGGAAGGACCTGATCTTTACAAGTGCTTTTTGTAGCACGTGTGATTGTTAAGGGAAAAAAAAAACACTTAAAATCCAGGTGATTCAAACCAATGAGACAAATGTAACCCTGACGTGTTTTGTTTCTAAAATATCCAAAAGCCTCCTGGAAGAAAGGAGCACTAGGAACAGGAGTGGAAAGATCCAAACTATTTTAATAAAATACGCTTCCTGTTTATATAAAAGAGGCGTGGAGAAAAATCTGATCATCCAAGGGATCCAAGCCAAATGGATCCAACACAATGTGGGGCATCTTATCAAGCCATGGAGTCCTGGTGGGCCCCTGGAGGAGGGCACACCAATGTCCACTTCTTCAGGCTCCCCGTTGCACACAGGGCTGGAAGACAGCAGAGTCTCTGAAGGCCCAGCCTGAAATCCTTGGCAAACCCCATGTGTTTTTCATTCATTTCAATAGGAAACGTCGCAGGACTCAGGAGATTCCGTTCATTTTTATTTTTATTTATTTTTTTTTTTCCCCCAGCAGTTGTGCCGAACGTGTCTGATTAAACCTGCGCTGCAAAGGAAGTTCCCTCCTCACAGCAAACCGTGCAATTTAATACTGCTCAGAGATGAGGTTTAATTGGGATATTCCTTGTCGTGGGTAATATTGGGTTATGTTTTTATGGTTTGTGAGGAAGGACACGCTGTGAAGTCATGTAAACATTGTGTGCTTGGCTGCTGAACAGCAGTAAACAGCAGCGGAACGGCGCTATCAGATGTTCAATTTAAACACACACCCAGCTACCTCTCCTCCTCTAAATCAACAGTTTCCCTCCAGAGTGATGTCAATAGACTTCTGCACATGGTACTTTCTTTTTTTTTTAATAATATCTTCATTTTAATGTGGATATTGCCTTTTCACCTGGGAGCAGGGCTCTATTGAAATTCTAATGGGAGAGCGTATTCTTTAACATGAGAATACCGAGGCCCTGCGTAGACGAGGCGCAGAATGAGAGATGGAGCATTAACTGATTTTTCTCCCTCCAGAAGAGGGGCCTATGTGGGTCAGACTCGCAGGGTTTTTCCCTTCCTATTTGCCTTATAGCTTCGTAGCAACAATAATTTTAAACTTTATATGCGGCGGAAGATAAAGGAATCCAAATGCACCTGAATTACTGTACTGTACGAGGGAATTTAATTAAGAATATACACATTAGAATTTCAGTGGGAGCGCCTATTTAATGTTACTTTATTAAGCCTTCTATCAAACCCTTTTTTATGTATATCAGTTGATATACAATTAATCTGCTCTCTTGTGAGAAAAAAATAGCACCTGAGGTGGATGAAAAGTGTCAGATTATAATAATTATAAGCAGCTGTTCACTTGGAATCACCTCTGGCCTACATGGGGGATGCTGTGAGCTACCACTTCTCACAACAGACCACCTCATTAGACTTGACCTTCCCAGCTGGGTATTTCATTTGTGGTTTTTTAATGGGTTTGTATACTGCAAATCACAACCCCTCGCCAAGGCTGGCTCTTTGTTGCTGTAACAAAAGGGGAGCAGTGCAACTTCCAAAAAAATGCCGCTCCTGTACCTCGGTGCAATGCCATGGGTGGAATGGGTGACTCCCCGGTACGGGACCGGGGATGCAGAGGACATCAACACCTTGCTTAGGGTAAATGCCTCTCCCCCAGTTTCCAGGCAGTTCTGTTCTTCTCAGTCTTCCCAGGTTGAAAAAAATAAATGGTTTTGTAGTCCTTCAGCATTCCAAACTCCAGCACGGAGGTGCTCGAACCGGAGAATGGCACCCGTGGTGGGAAACACCCTGCTGCAGGCAGCGGGGGGAAAACCTGCATTCCAGTTTGGCCTGGGGACCAAAGGAAAAGCAGCACTTTGGCCTGTGGACCAAACTGGAGAGAAGGTTTATCAGGGCATGTTTCCACATGGAAATGCACACGGACACAGAGCGCTCTCACCGACGCATTCCGCGCGCCACATATATATGTGCACATGTACATATAAAATTAAGAGATTAAAAAAGCTTCTGAACAATATATCTGGTTTCTTTTCCCCTTCCATTTATGTTTGTAATAAACTCACTCTCATACAATTAGCCTCAATTGTTTTTATATCTTCTGAGGCAATAATATAGGCAGCCTGGGGAATACAGTAGTAATCCGTATACCTGTGTTCATTTACCCAAATCACTATGGTTACAGCCAGGGCAAATTGTTTACTGTGAGAATCTTTGGAGCCCCTTTCCAGATACTAATGACCTTTCTGTTCATCCAATAACATCAACAAACCAGGGAGGCTGCCCACACCATTAAAGCCAATTGCCTCTCAAGTTACTGAGGGAGTTGTGCTTTTCCTCATTTATTTTCTCTCATCTGATGTAACTCACATGCCACTTTCTTGTCTTTAAAGAAGGGGAAAAACTGTGGATTATTGATTTGCTTCTGAACAGAAGACCAACCTAAAAGCCCCAATGAATTGTCACTCATTATTGAAATTACTGAACACTAATTAAACTGGCAGCTCAAATCCCAGCAGGCCACACTCATCTGAAGCTGAAATTCAGACACTTGGACAGTGGAAGAGAGAAAGCGTTAGCAACCACCAGGATTGTAATAAGCTTTGCATTAATTTTTGTTTCTTAAAGGCACATGCAAGGTTTGTCAGAGAGCAGGGGATGTGCTACCTGGACTGAGGTCAGATTCACGAGGCGTTTTTCCTGGTTTCCTTCCAGCAGGCATCGTTTCAAATGGGAATCCTACAGTTCCCAAACAGCTCTCCTCATCCCACAAACCACGGGGCAGCTCTGGAGGGCTGCAACAAGATGCAAAGCCTGACTTTGGTGATGCTGACAGAGAGCTGAGCATTTAAATCGAGTGGCTGGGAGGAAACTGAGTCAGACAATGCAGAGCCACACGCCCCCTTTGCTGCCTGAGCAATAATAAATGCTAAAGATCATCTCCAATTCATAGAGCCCAATTTATAAAGAAACATCTTTGGCCCATTTTCACAGGATGTTCAAACTCCATATAAATTATGCATGCCCATGGTTAATCAACCTCAATTTTTTTTCCTTGCCTGAGAAGTAACCCTTCATTTGTTCAACTTCAAAGAGGGCAGAATGAGCACAGAGAGGGCTGGGCTAAGTATTCAATTTGCACTCTGTATTTATGAACAAGACTTTAATGCTGGTAGTGAGGGAAGGGGAGGAGAGAACTGGCCTCTGTCATCCTGTAGATCCTCTTACCTTTATAGTCCATGCTATGTAGCCCTCAAAAGGCAGGGAAAAAAGAACAAACCACAAATCTTTATGAAAAAATGTTGGATCTTCCACAGTTCTAATCTGTTTTTTGGAGTTAAGGCTGTCAGAGGGAACATACCCAGACCCAGCTCTGCATAAAGAGCGCCCTTTATAAATATGGCTTCCTATCCATGTTCATCTCATGCCAGAATTGGTTTGGAATAAATAGCAAAACAATTTTCCCTCTTCTCTCTCCATACACATTTCCACTACATTTCCCAGTGGCTGGTCCTTGGGACACAACTGGCAGAAGATTTCTGAGTGAAGGCTGGAGACAGAAATCTTTTAGGCAAATATCACTCTGGGTGAAACACTTTGCACGTTCTTGAGAGGAGCAGGGCCCTTTTTCATCTGACAGCCACAAAAATTGAACCTTGCTGCCAATGCTGGAGGCTGGAATTGTTTAAAAAGTTTTGCAGGGAGCAGATCTGTGCGGTGGAGGCACCGTGAGGTCCTTCCAGCAGCGGAGAGTTTTGGAAAGTTTAAGGAAAACTATTAATTATTTAATTCTGCTGATAAAAAATTAATTGAATTTTAGAACAAAAGAACGTGCAAACATCACCCTTCTATATTTAGGCGCGGAAACAGAAGCTGTGGGCGGTGACTTAGAAAAGAAAGGAACGAAAATGCAAATGTCCCATTATATTCTGCTGAAGTGTGAGCTGATAGCATCTGCTGTGCCTTCAAGTTCAGCCCGTGTCAACAGCAGGAGACCTGAGGGGATGGAATCAGGCATTTAAGTGCCCTTCATGTGGGACACTCTTACATGGGACACACTGTCCAGCCCTGTTCGATGTCCACAGCCACAGGGCAATGCAAACACAAAGGCACACGTTTAGAAAGCATGCCTTGGACAGAACTGGGATTTTAAATGACCTTTGGATATCTGGGATCTTTAGGGAAAATCCTAAAGTGTATCTGAAGGTTCTGTATCGGGCTGCATTTCTGTGTCACCTCGACAAGAGGATTGGGGTGGTTGTGTGTCACCCAGAATTTTTAAAGCCTTCTGAGAATTTTTATGGCCTTCTGAGAATTTATAAAGTCTTCTGAGCATTTCTAAAGTTTTCTGACTTTTCTAAAGCTTTTTGAACGTTTACATGTTGAAGTGGAATCTCTCAAGGACTTTGCAGGAAGAACAGTCTTTGTTTACATTCCTCTCTCAAGGAGAGACCTTTGATGGACTTTTGTCTCTGCCAGTGTGGATGGAGAGGTGGCAACTTCTCCCTCCAATCCAGGGGCAATCCCTGGAAAACTATATAAACCCTAGTTGTAAATAAACTTTCTCTTTCCTGCCTTTGAAGCTGACTTTGTGTGCTGTGCCTTCTTTCCGTGTCCTGTTGTGACAGTTGTGAATGGTGGGGCACACCTGAACCACGCAGATTTTCCCTGTCCAGCTTTCCAGAGCTCAGGGAGTGTTTGGATGATGCTCTCAGGCCCGTGGTGTGATTCTGGGCCTATCATGGGCAGGGCCAGGAGTTGAACTCTGTAATCCCTGTGGATTCCTTCCAATTTAGGATGTTCTGTGATTCCAATCCTGCAAGAACACACCCAGATATTCCACTCCCTTCTGAGCACCTGGGCACTCCAGAGATGTGTTTACAGGAGGGACCTGTCCTGGGGGGCAGCTTCTTGCAGCAAAAGGAGCCAAAAAAAAAAAAAAAAAAAAAAAAATAAAAAATAAATTATTTTTTTTTTTTTTTTT
>VYXD01004243.1:312550-316534 GCA_013397195.1 Hylia prasina | reverse complement strand
TTTTTTCTTATTTTTATTTTATTGTTTTGTTTTGTTTTTATCAACCCCCAGACTCTGAAGAACAAATAGATACTTAAAATAGTTGCAAACCCAATCTGTCTTAAAAAACCATCTTCACAGGAAAAAAAAACCCAAAACACTTTCATTTTTGCATTATTCTTTGGAGGTTTTGCATCTGAGTGCTCCTAACATTTCCAAAGTTTTCTGAGACCAGACTGGGAACAAAAGTCTTCCTTGGAGACCAGTGCAGTTGTGCGACAATATGGCTCTGCCCTGACTTTATTTTTGACTTCCTGGGAGAATTAAACAGATTGAAATGTACTGAGTTTGGGAGTGAAGGGAGAAATGTCTTAATTAACTGCCCGGAGAGCCCAGCTCCAATCTGGATTGGCATCCAGGATCATCTCCAATGGCCCTCCCTGGTCCAGGGGCAAAGAAAAGGTGTTGCAAAGGTACAGAAACTTTTTCAGATCCCATTTTCCACAGCTGATAGAGAGTGACGACACCAAATTTCTCTTTTCTTGCATTTTGGGGGAGTGTTGTGGATTTTTACCCTCCTCAGAAGAGTTACATGAGTATGACACTGAATTTTCTGATCTAGTGGGTGACATCCCTGCCTCTGGCAGGGGATTGGAATTAGATGATCTGTAACGTCCCTCCCAACCCCAGGCATTCCATGATTCCATGAAATTCCAGTGAAGACATCACGTGTTGGGGAGAAGCCTGGCAAGACCGAAAACCTGGGGCTGAGCTGAATGCGGCTGAATCCCAGAATTTAAACTGAGATTTAATATTGAGCAGAAGCCAGCAGTGGGGACAAAGCCTGGGGCCCAAGACCAAATAGGAAATCATGCTCGGAAGAGTATTAAAAGTACTTTGAATGTCTGGATTGCTTTTTTTTGGGAGGGAATATACTTAGTCCCAAGTTATTTCAGGTGCTTTGATCCCTCTGTTCTGACTTTTTCAGTGCCCTTTTCTAGACAAGAGGTGTCAGGCAAGGACCACCTCAAAAAAATAGCCTGGTTTGACTCACAGGCAGCTCCCGGGGCTGAACGAGGGAGAACCTCCCATTCCAGCTGAACAAAAGGAATTGCCAAACACTTGCCAGTCCAGGGGCAGAATTGACAAGATTAATTTTAAATGCTCCTCCAGCTACTCCTTAAAACTGGTTTGGCTTGAGCCTGAAGAGGCAGCTCTTTAAGCACTTGAAAGGGACTAAAGGCTCAAGTCTAATCTCGACTACTCAAATGCAGATCACCAGGTATCTCAAAAAATCCATGATTGGACTTGCACGTGCATGCCCAGGAGAACATTTTCCAAGACACACAGAGATGCAAACCCACGGATTAGAGATTAGAAATGAGCTGCCACTGTTGAACTCAAATTTATGTTTGGTGGGCTTTTTTTGCGTTGTTTTTTTCTTTTTTTTCTTTATTGTGACCTTCCAAAAGGGTTTAATTGTTTGATTTCACTGTTGTGGAAGAGACTGAATCACAGAATGTTTGGTGAATCCCACGCATGTTAATTCTTAAAAATAACTCTTTTCATTTGTTATTGCAAAGGATTGATTTTTCTTTGACTCTACAAATACATGTTGGAGCTTAGGAATTTAAAGCACATGTGAGATCTTTCAGGACTGTGCTGGAAAATTTAACCAGCATTCATAAGAAAAGGTGAAAAAGGTGGATATGTGTGAGCTGAGGGCAGTTTCTCCACACAGCTGCCATAGTCGCCTCATCACTGATGCATAAAAAGTAAAAATATAATGTGAAACCTTGGTCTGGTTAATACCAGACTTGAATTTAGGATCATCTGGAGATAAAAAAGAGCTTTTCCACCTCAGGCTGATGAATGGACTTTGCTGTTTAGGAACTCTAAGCAAACTTGTGTCCTTCAAGCAAGGTCCATACAAAACTTCCAGAACGCCTAGAAAAATCCAATTTCACCAGTTCCTGTGCTGTTCCACCGTGCAAAGAGAAGTCCAACCAGATGACCTGGAAAACCAGCTGGAGCAAGGCTTGAAAAATGGGGAGGGGGGGATGAGGAATTTGTCACACAGGCAAAAAAAATGGGATTTTCAGAGAGAGGGCTGCTAGGAATGAAGCTGGTTTGTCCAGCTTTGAACACTTTCCTTCTCCAGTGGGGACAATTTCCCTGGTTCAGTACCTCCCGGGTTGTGCTGGTTCAGATTCCTGGAGTGAAGCTGGGAAGGGAAAAAAAGACAATTTCAACCAAAATCCTTATTTTGCTCACCTGTTCCTTCCTCAAACAAATAAAAGACCAAGGTAGAAAATCAGTTCTGTCTGTTAGAGAGGAGTTAAATCTTTTATAGGCAGGTCATAGTGTGATCATTAGATATTAAAACTATACAAATATTGCCTGCAAACACGAATTTTATTTGTTTAGCACCTACCATGAAGTGGATGCATCCCAAACAATGTGTTTTTTTCAGAGCAGGGGGCAATTCATTAGTTGGTCCTTTTAAAGCCTTGGATGATGCCAAGTTGAACACTTTGTGGAAGATTTCTGGAATCTTGTGTTGGTTGCTTGCTTGATGCAACCCAGTATTTCCAAATACCTTTTTATTATCCAGAAATCTGGATTTCTCCACCTCATCCTTGTCTGATAAGCACTTTGCAAAATTGACCCATACAAAGAATTACTCAATTTCAGGGATGAGTTTGGAAGATCTTCCATTCTGCTATGATTTCAGAATCTGGAGTTTTAAAGAAAACAGTGATTTATTTCCTGATCCAGTTCCTTTTGCCTGTGATATTGGGAGTACTGGAAGAGTTCGCTTTTACTCCTGTACATGATGTTTTCTAGATCTTTGCATATCCATTTATGGGACAGGAGTGACCAGAGATTTCCCAGTTCTGCTTTGCCAAGGCTTTGGTGTCCATGCCTAGAAGGATGTGGCATCTTGTTTAGCTGTGGAAGGGGGGGTCAAAAGCAGCTGCATGAAAAACTCTTGGGAATGTGGTGACTGGGGACTGAAAATCCCAGTGGGCAGCTGGGGGCACAAAAGTTGAGGCAGTTTGGGAACACAACCAAAAGGGAGGGAATTCTGAAATCCCCGCGGATCCTTCCCAGTATCCATGTCTTCTATTTTAACTTGGGACTCAGTTTCCAGTCCTCCTCTCCACCTCTCTCACCTCCTCTAAGAGTAACATGAAAATTTGAGACCAACTCTTGTCGCAGAGAGAGGAAACTTCAGGTGAATGTCCAATTCCTGCAACGTTTTGGGGGGCCCTTAACAGCTTGGGCTGCTCCTTCTCCATCCCCTCCTCTCTTCTTCTCTTTCTTCCTCCTTTAGATCCCGAGTGAGGACAAGCAGCACCACGAAATTGGAGAGTATCCCACATCTCCATCACCAAGCGTGGCCGTGCCTCGATGATTTACTGCAGCATCAAAGTCGTGTCGGGGGCTGGAATTGTTTTAAACCCCCATTTTCATATAGTTTGTCCATAAAAATTCTCTCCAGGATGGAGATATTTCCAGCAGTCCAATAGTTTATGGAAAAAAAAAACCCTCACAATGTTTTCAGAGGTTTGATGTCATTCTGCCAGGGGTTTTTAGGTTCCTCCATTTTGGCTCGTGTTTTTGCCTAAAGGTTACATAAAAATGTATTTAAATAATGATAATAATAAAACACTGTATCAGGCAAATATCAGAATGAAAGTTGAGTTTAAATATAAATTATTTCTAATAAGAATATTCCAAAATTTTGAGAGTTGACAACGTTTTATGATTATGTCTCTGTAAATTTGCATTTCACCTTGCGTTTCCAGTGAAGTGTCACAGCTCAGATTCCGAGTTGACCGAAATCTGTGTAAAACCCTAAGCAAGTGCTTTTCCAAGGATATTTCTCTGCATTATGCTCCAGTTTGACCTGGGAATGGTCCTCAAAATCCAGAGCCCCCCTCCAGTCTGATGGATAACGCCATAGGGCTACATTAGTCCTCAGGCTCTGAGAAAGATGTA
>VYXD01004243.1:282550-307550 GCA_013397195.1 Hylia prasina | reverse complement strand
TAAGTTCTCCCCTACCACCTTGTTTTGGTGCAGATAAATCATTCTGCCCCTTCTCAATACCCTGCTCCTTCCAGGGGGCCCATTACACACATTTTATATGAGAAATCTGTTGATCCTTTGGCTACTTTGGGTAGATTTGGAAGTTTCTTGAACCTGATGTGTTGGGAATTGTGTCCCAAGCACCACAAGGTGGGGAGAACCCTTGATCTTCTGCCCACCCTCCCTGTGGGGCACATGCCAGCCTTTCCCCTCTCTAGCCAGGATCAGCCTGACTTAATTTGTCTTTATTACCGTTTATAAGCGATGGTCTTTAAAAAAAAAGGTGTTTTTTATACTATTTTTTTCCCCCCTGAATTAAATCCTCTCCGGACGATTTAATGTTATTATGACTATTTTCAAGGGTCAGCTGAATCTATTTCCAGAAGTAACTGCAGTGTGTTTTCCTAGAACAAGGACCACATACTAATTTTAATGAGCTGGCCTGGCCAGCAAAGGTGTCTCTGTGCAGTGCTGGGGCCGGGGCATGGCCCAAAGCCAAACCCTTCCCAAAATAAAGGAGCAACCCCTGTGTTTCTCCTCAAAAGGCTCCAGGCTGCCAAGGTGAGTGTGAAGGTTCTGTCCAAGGCCCTGCTTTTCCCCTGGTTTACCTCAGCCTGGGTTTTACCTGCCTGTTACCTGATCAGCCAAGCCCAGCCGAGAACAAGCGAGTCAGGCGCGCTCGAGCTGAAGGGAAAATAAATCAGAAGTTTAAGGATTATTCTTTATTCAGACTGTGATCCCTCAGCAAAAAAAAATGTCTCAGGGATGTGTGTTTATCTTGGTCTGGGCCCACTTTAGCAGTTTTTACCCTTTGGCTTCACCTCAAGCAAAACAATATCAAGTGAGCCAAAAGTGATGATAAACACACACACTCACACACAGAGCTCTGAAGTTTTTCCTTCCCGAGCAGGGAAAAGGCTCCACCAGCATCGTGCTGGAGTTCCTCTCATTCCCAGCACTGCCAAGTGACAGCTTTATTGTTAAATAAAACAAATTAATTGCCCCAACTGTCTTAACTAGTTGCTAGAAATGAAATTCTTCACTTGTTTAGCTGCCAAAAATAATGACAGAAATATAAACATGTTACAAAACCGAGGGTTTCTCAGGAAAGCTAAATATAATGGGTCTAATTTTGCCCTGGGCAGATGCACTGGGGCACTTCCCAGTGACTTCTGAGGGAATTTCATGAGAGTTTTTAAAGGAGAGTGTATCCCCCACACTTGACATATCAAGTGCACATCCTTCTCCTGCTGTTATTTTTATTCTTTCTTTTCTCCTGTGTACAAGTGCCTTTGTGCCTTTCTCTTTGCACAAAGCCTGATCATAATAATTTAAAAATTTGCTTGTGTTCCTTGCAAGGATTGTAGATCCCTGAAAGGATTTCCTGCAAGACTTAGAAGGAGAAAAACCATTTTAAAGTGCGCTCAGTGCAGATGAATGTTTTGAAAAGCTTGGATGATTTCTTGGCATTCAGGAAAACCAGAAGCCCCTGCCCTTGCACAGGCAAACACCCACACGTTTGCTGGTAAATGGGCAGAATTTGGGAGCCTCTGGAGTTAGGGAAAAGGTACAGAGAACATCCCGATGAGGTAAAAGGAGAAGTAATTTAATTGTCTAACTCCTTCTGTGCTCGAGAATATCAGACAGATGGGGAGGATAAAACAAGGAGCTCAATAATTAATTTTCATGTTCCTCACTAGTGGGACCTCTTTAATCCCTGTTCCTGTGATTATAGAGAAAGGTTGGATTCTGAAGTTTCACTCATTAGCTACGTGTTGTATGAAAATACCTGTATTTTCAAAAGGAATAGTGACAAGAATGAAAAATTTCTGCTATTAGAAATATCTTGGTGTCAGGGACTTTTGTGAGAGAACAAAAACTCTCTGATTCCCTCAGATAAATAATGAAACAGATGGTTGTTGGGGGGTTAAAGGTCAAACCTTCCCTGTTGACTAAAACACAAGGTTGACTTAAAAGATTTCCTGAAGTTATTCAAGATGCAGCACATCAGCCTGTGTCTCCTGCCTCCTAATGAAATGGTGTGGGCTTCCTTAAAAACACCATTCCAGGGGCTCCTTGCAGGAATTCCAGCACCCATTCCAGCTCCTGAACGCGCTCCTGCAAGCTGCATCCGTAATAAAGGATATTGGTGAATAATTAAGTGAACACATCCAGGGATATAGGTTAGGAAAAGGCTAAATAACAACATTTAATCCATTTCCTAAGAAAACCACCTCGAAGCAGGAATTGGTAAAGTCGCCACAGAAATCTGGGAAAGTTCTCAGAAAATTCTCAGTTTGGAAAAATGGGAAGAAGACAAGCAAACAAATATTGTGTTGGGTTGAGCCTCTGCATTCATGAGCAGGCTCCTGTTAAAGGAGACCAGGGCGTTTTTAAAGCAGCCCAACTAAAGAGACAGATGCTGGAACTCGGATGATTCGACACAATTTGAGCGCAAATTGTCCAATCACTCAAACCCACAAACACTTCAAGGTAATTTTGGTAAATCCCTATTGTGATCTAATTTCTTATTAAGGAGAATAAAGCAGGCTGCCATTGTAATTCATCAGCCCCTTGCACTGCAGAGCGACGGCTGGAGCTCATTTCATGCTTTTCACTGCAAAAAATAGACTTCAATTTCTGGAATTACCAACAGCAGCCTTTGACTAAATATCTACATTATTTTTTTTTATTATTATTTTGGTAAACAGAATTTAAGGTTAGGAAAAAAAAATGCAGCAGAAATCTGAGGAGGCCGTTGAGATCAGAGTTGATTTAAGGACCAAATCCATGAGTGTTATGGAGGAACTTTCAAGGTTCAGAGCAGAGGACACATTTGGCTTCTTGCAAGGGCATTGCTGTGGTGCAGAGCAATGAGGGGTCACATTAAATATCCCGTCTGCGTTATTGCTGCCTTCCTAAACACAGCCAAACATCCCTCCCTCTTCCAGAGCTAGACCTGGCTCCCACAGCCCTTCCCAGCCCTCCTCTGCAAGCTCCTGCCCCTCGAGGAGTGCCCTGAGGGGCTGTTCCCCACAACCAGGGGAAGCTGAGGGCATTTGGGGTGCAGGGTCTTGAAGGGTGGAAAAGAGACAGCGTGGGAAACTCTTTCTATCCTGTGGAAAATTTTATTTCTGCGGAAATTTTCCGTGGAAATGAAAGGCAGCCTTTCGCACAACTGAAGGAAAAATCAGCCTGATCTCCTACAAAAATCAGTCTGAGGGCCAAGAAGTGTTTTAGGATCAAGTGCCTCCTCCAAGCTGGACAAAGCAGATCCTCCTGTGCAGCTTCCCCCTTTCCACTAGGACTCTCTTTACACCAAAACTATTCCCTCCAGGCATTACACAGCAGGATAAAGTTTTCCATCCCTGGAAATGTTTGGGGCCAGGTTGGATGAGGCTCAGAACAACCTGGTCTGGAGGAAGATGTCCCTACCCATGGAACTGGGTGATATTTCAGATCCCTTCCAACCCAGGCATTTCTGTGGTGATCCTGTGAACACCGGTGTGGGAAATGCCTTGTGTGAGTGTGTCAGTGTGTGTCCCTGAGTGTGCAGGAACATTTCCTTCTGCTTGCACACCTCCTGTGTCCTGGCTGTTCTCTTGCCACCACTGATGTTGGAAGGGACCTTGTAGATCACCTGGTTCCAACCCCTCTGCCGTGGGCAGGGTAAGCTCAAAGCCCCACCCAACCTGGCCTTGAGCACTTCCAGGGATGGAGCACCTACAACTTCTATGGACAACCTATTCCAGTGCCTCACCACTGTCACAGCAAAGAATTTCCTTCTAATATCCAGTCTAAACCTACTCTATTTTAGTTTGAATCTATTCTCCCTCGGCTCCTTTAAATAGTCCATCTCTGATTTTGTTGTAGGCTCCCTTCAGGTTGTGGTTAGGTCATACCCACATTTATTTTTCCAGGCTGAAATTTTATATATACATATATATATACACACACAAGTGTACTGAACAGCGAATTATTGACACACCACCGGGTGTTACCCCCTCACTCATTTATTTAGCCACCCTTGTTCCTCCCCAAATCACTTAAATCCACGTTTCCTTCCTTTCATTCCTCCTCAGAACATCCCCACTCCATGTCCCTGCCGCCACCGCCGGCGTTCCAAACGGCCCCGCTCTCGCAGCAGCCAGGGGAATGCAATAAGTAAGACAAATAACAACCTCTTATGTGGTAATTTACAAATAAAAGTTCATTTTCCCTTCAAGGAGGAGCACAGCCATGCGTGTGTGTGAGAGAGCAGAGAGGGAATTCCGCCTGCCACAGGGACGAGGGATGTGCAGCCATAAGTCGACCTGATTTTTATTTTTTTTATTTTTTTTTTCCCCCAAATACAAAATGACCTGTTAGAGCATCCCAGGGAGAATATGAATTAGCCCAGGTCAATAGGAGGTCAAATAGGCAGNGAGAGGGAGAGGGAGAGGAGCAGCAGGACGCCTTTGGGAAGCTCCTGTCTGTAATTTTGAGGGATAGAGTCCCAGCCTGAGCAGGAGNATTTTTTTTTTCCCCCAAATACAAAATGACCTGTTAGAGCATCCCAGGGAGAATATGAATTAGCCCAGGTCAATAGGAGGTCAAATAGGCAGGGTCCTAAAATCCCTTTACTACTTTGTAGTATCTTATGCTAATTCAGTTCCCTTCTCTGTGATAAACAAAGCCAGTTGAAAGTAGATAGCATCACACAGTGATGGGTCCCAAAGCTACAATTTAATACAAATCTAGTAATTCCNACCTCCCGGGTCGGTGCTTTGCAGGTAACCGAGAGCTGTCAAGGCAAAACTGCTTTACAAAGTATCGGGATTGCCCTGGAAATGCTCAGGATCAGATCGGAGAGTCACACATCCCTAANATTATACAACACATCCAGTTCATTTAGAGGCAACGAATACTTAAGAAGGTCCACGATTGCAATGCCTCAGCTGATACTTTAAAAATATAAATAATCCAGTAAAATTTCATTTGTCACATAAACCTAATAGGTGTGTGTGATGGAAATGCTGCCTGTCCTTTCAGACATTTCTTAAATGCAGTTCATAGGTCCTAAGTCCTTTTACACCAATATTGCAGGGGTTTAGGCACACAATCAACAGAAATAATAATTAAAAAAACCCTCTCTGTTTTCTCTTTGCAAAAGGTGATGCTGTAAGAGTCTAATGAGAATTGCTGAATTAATAAAGCTGAACATCTCACAGTGTTTTACAGGTGATGCTTTTCACCTTGNACGATCAGAAATCGGCTCCCGGGAAATGGAGGTGTGAACAGCCCAAGACTCGGTGCTGCTGGCCTATTTGTTTTCCAAGAGAGCACTTAGGGCAGGAAAACAAAAGGGAAGCGAGGTGGTGATTTAACCCCACGTCTCTAAAATAGGTGTTTAAATTAGGGGCATGAACTTCCCAAAGCCTGACAAGGATATTCCCGTGAAGGGAGACTGTCCTCTTCCATTTCCCCACCCTACCGCGCTTTTTCAGGACGCAAGATTTATTTTTTTCTTTGCTGGTCCTAGTTTCCATCAGTTTTAGCAACTTTTAAACTTCTAAGAGCTGGGAGATAATTACGAGGAGCTCGGGGAGGAGGCTGCATTTCTCTGGGCCATTCTCCTTGGAGGAGAATGTGGGAAATACTAAAAGTAAGAAGACTTTCAGAAAGCTGTGAAAGGAGGCCCCAGAAACAGAAAGAGCAGAAGAACTTAGAGCTAGCTGCAGCTGCAAAGCTTGAAAGCAGGAAAAGTTACAACAGTACAGCAAGCAAGGATGTGAAACAATAAGTCGGAGTTTTGTGTCTGGCTAGACCTTAAGACTGCAGAAAAAATATGCTTAGCAAGATAGTAGAAGGCTTTGAGCTTAATAATGGAGTATTGTGTGTTGTCAATAGAAAGCACACAAGCAAGCATTGTTTGAAGCAGGTGCACGTGTGCTTTCAGTGACTGGCTAGAACAATTGTCTGTGAGCCTCAGCAATCTGCTGTTGGTGGCCAGAAAATTTTTCAAATGCCCTGTGACAAAGAAACCTTTGCTGCTGGCAGACGTGAGCTGTTGCCATCCTTCAATTGTCTCAAACCCTGTTAGGAGGCTGATGTGGCGATAAAGGCTGGAGAAAGGTCTCACAGCAGTGAGGTGTTTGTGCAACACCTCCAACACAGGGCAGAATTCCAGCCCTGTCCCGTCCCCTCCAAGGACGGGCACACCAGGTTTGGTCACTGCTGGCGTGCCCAGCTCTGAGCTCAGGAGGAGTTTTGGCCCTGGGAGCAGGAATTCCTTTGGCTCTCCCTGGGAAAGGTAAATCCAGGTGGGAACGGCCCAGCAGCACCCTGGGAGGAGCAGGGGATTTCCTGGGAAGGGTTTTGCGGCTTGGAAGGGAATTTGCTGCTGCTGAATGGAGATTTTTGCTGTCTGCTTGACATCCTCTTTCCAGGTGAGCGCCAGTGACCTTTCCACACGTCCTGGCTGAGCTCCTGTCCTGTCCTCCAGCCCTTTCTGTGTGAGTCAATAGATCAGTCACGTCAGCTGCCAGCTGGGTTTTTATTAATTACATCATCATTTGGGTGAGATGCGCCTTTGGACCATTCCTTGCAGTGGTCTCAAAGCTCTGCTGTGATTAAGAGCTTTTTAGAAAGTCTTGCTGAAGCCACATCAATGAAAAAGTTGTAAACTTTTGTTTTTCTTTCACGCTGCAGAAATGAAACAGTCAAGGCTCAGGTGAATGAAGCTGGATTTCTGTCACCTGGAGCAATGAAGGAATTGTTTAATCTGTCAGATATCTCCTTTTTTTTTAGGTGGCAGTGCTCTCTGTTTGCAGACAAAATTTTAACGGTAGAATTTCTGAGTTATGTTATGAACTGTGTTTCTCATTTTGGGCAAAATAAAGTGTTTTCTTCAGGAAAAGTATTTTTTTTTTAAATTAGAGATAATTTTTTAATAGACTTTCACTTTAAATAGTGTTTCATATACATAATTCTTGCTTTTTCTCTGTGGCCTTACAGAAAACACACTCCAGTCCTATCTACTTAAAATTTTTTAAGACAAATTAAGAAAATTTCAGCATTGCACATTCTCTAGTCTCACAAATTCCTTCATCCAGCCAAAGAGGAGGTTGTTTTATGATTTCTCTGTGGTTTTATTGGCTTTCCCCTCAGTGCAATATTCCAAGTTCTCAGAGTTCACCACTGCTCCTTACTTTTACCAGTTCTTGTTGCATCACCAAAAAAATCCCAGGAGGTTCTGACTGGAAAAATGCTGGGGATAAAATGCTGCCCAAATGAAATGAATCCATTCAAATCTGACTTAAAATCTTGTTTTCTTTCTCTAAGCTAACTGAAGGAAGTTTAGGCTGTGGTGCAGGAACAACCAGGCTGGTACAACTGGGTCAAATATGAACAGTTCAACAACTGCTTTGGACTGAATTAAATTGTGTTGAGCATAAATTTCAGAGTTTAGTCTTAGGATCAATGCCAGGTGAGAGAAATGATGCATTAAATAGTAGTTTGTTATTCTCTCTTTTATGCTCTTTTGGTGTGCATTCCAGCAAGGAAGTCCTGCAAGACCCTCTAGCTTCCTGAGCTGAGTTTAACTGAATTAAATAAAGAGTAGCCAGGAGGATTTCAAAATATTTTTGTGGGCTTTGAGCCTTTTTTTCTTTCCAAATTATGCTCCATTTTAGCTATTCTGTTCCTACACACCCTGTATTTATTTCTGCAGTTGACATTGGTGAGATTCAGTGAGTTCCTGCCCCGCTGAAGTCTGTGGGAAGAACAAGACATTTCTTTCCCTGGATGAACTGGATCTTACATGACTTCTCAGAGTATAAAACCAGCCAAAACTTCACATCTTGTTCCCCAAACTGTGCATCCAGGGGAAATAGCAGTGAACACGTGGTGCTGTTAGGCAGCTCTCAAAGCTCAGCTTTTCCTTAGGCTTAACTCTTCCAGGAGCAGCAGAGAGCACCTGTGAGCCACAGCCCAATCTTTGCATTCAAAAAGAACTATCATTATTTCATCACTTCTTCAATCTCTAAATAAAATTTGCTTTTTTCCTGAATGTCTCTTTCATTTTATTTTTTTCCCCCTCTCCTGACACTCTTGCTTAGAAAAAGGGGGTGGGAGGGAAAGACCTGATGCAGAGCATTTATTTAAGCTTGAAAAGCTGTCCTGGTCTGGAAAAACAAGGTTCCCATGATTTCCAAGCTTTCTACATGAACTTTAACGAGTCACATCTGGTGGTTCTTCCCGTCATGTTACATTTTGAATCTTTATGGGCAATTAACTGGTTGGGTATGAAAACACCCACGCTGGGAATGGGTCAATGGGCACATCCAGGCTCAGAGCTCAGCTCAAATTGTTAAGTCTGTCTCCAAAAGGAAAAGCAGAGTATTTTCATCCTGATGAATTTGTTGAGGCAGTGGTAGAGCGTGGAGTGAGCACAAAACTTTCTCTGCTGTGTAAATACTGGCTGGTGGAAATGGTCAGAGCTCCTCCCTCCTCCCCCTGAACTTTAAACAAATGGCAACAGCCAAATAACAACTTCAGTGTGATTGCACTTGTTGTATGCCATAGAATAATTGAGCTGCTTGAAGTTTCTTGAGCTGTTCTTGGTTTAGAGGTACTGCTGGATTGAAAAAAGTACAACCCACATTTCCAGCTCTAACAGGAGGTGAGCAGCCAAAAAATCTCCTCTGAGGAGTAGGGTTGGGTCATTGCTCAAGGTTTCTGCTTCTTTCTTTTTTTTTGTTTTCCCTCCCTGTTTTCCCCCTGGAGCTTTACAAGTGAATGTTTTCCCTGGATATTTTTTCCTTGCTGATTTCTGAACCAAAGCTCTGTGTTGAGTTGTGCCAGTGCCTTCCTGGAGATGGCAGGGGAAGGCAGGTGTGGTGTTTTCCACCTCAGGCTTATTCCTGATCTGTCATCAGAGCAGACTCAGCCAGAGGTTCCCAGCGCAGGGGCTGTTTGCGTCTCAAATTTGTGCCACACAAATCCCAAAGAGCAGCTTCCTTGCCCTTCCCCACCTGGGAATTCCTTCTCCAAGCCCCTCCGTGGTGATGGGAGTGGAGAAGAGAGGGTTTTCCATGGACACTGGTGGTGTCAGCAGGATTTGGAGTGGCTAGAGCACATCAATATGCGAATAAAATGTACTTAAATGAAATCTTAATGAATTTGAGGCCTGAATTCCAACAACAAAATGATATTTAGGATGAAATACCGTGAGCTGGAGGGCCAGGCAGCCACGTGTGCCTTGGCTCAGCTCCTCGCTGCACGTGGGAAGAGAAACCAAACATTGTGAAACCAGCTCAGGTCTGAACTGTCTGCTCAGAAGAGTAACATCTCTAGTTTTTACATGAATTTTTAATTTTGGATGACACCTTTGACTGGAAGTGACGGTGGAGCAGATAATTTGTGTAATTACAGCAACAGTCATTGAGGAAGGGAGGGATCTCTCTGAAACACATAAAACATGAGATGGAATTGGTCGTGGGTGAACCCTGTAACCAGAGCTGCAGGAACCTTCTGGCCTAGGGAGGGAATAAACCTGGGAAAGTCTTCTGGAACGTCACCAGATCAGCCTCTCTCCACGCTTAGGTGAAGCAAAGTGATGCATAAAGTGGAAGAAGAGGAGTTTTAATGAAGGTTTAGCCACCCCTCTAAGGGCAGAAATGCTAATGCAGCTCTGGCAGCTCCGGCAGCTCCTGCAGAAGAGTGTTCAGCATTTGAAAACAAAACCTTGCAAAGGACTGCAAGTTAACTTTGGAATCCTGAGCAGGAAAACTGCATTCATTCTGCCCGGGACACTTAGGCCTGCTCACTGCCTTGATTTCAAGTCACACCTTCTCCAGAAATGCCTTTTTTAATCAGCCCCCAGCTTTTGTTCACAGCACAGACTGTCCCGGAGCTGAAAAATGTCCTGGTTCTAATGAGGCTCTTTGCACTTGGCTCTGCAAAATGTTGTGCATGACACATAAACATCAGGGTTTCTTACAAAGGATGGACAAATCTACAGAAAAATAAGAAGTAACCAGCAGGCATTTACAAGCCAGGACTGGAGAAATACATTTCACAGAAGGAAATTCCCTGCAATGGTTTGGGAGTGCTGCAAGGAACAAATTCTCTCTAAATACCCTGTACAAGGATAATAATCTTGGGGACAGTAATTTGTACATACTTGAGAACTTGGTAATGATTCTAAAAGTCTGTTTTGGATAAATAGGACATTTTTTGCAGCTGTTTAAAAATGTAAAATCAAATGCAATTTTTTTTTTGTTGCTTATGTGAAGATCACAGCTAATTAGCCTTAGTTAAGAAAAGCACATCCTTTGAAAATTGGAGACAAGTTCCTTTGCCCTCTGAAGAATTGTCTGTTATTTACATTGTTAATATTAATATCCTGCAGCCTCTAAACTCGGAGTTGGTGTCATTGGAGACAGCCTGTAACAAACAACTCCAGTAAAACCAGGACTTGAGGTGTTTTCTCTTTTGTTTTGTCACAGGTTGAAATAACCAGTGGTGAGTGGAGCCCAAAGTTCATAAGGTAAACCCCAGATTCAAGGATCAGACTGCTTTGGGTTGGGAGGGACCTCAAAACCCACCTTGTTCCAATTTCCTGGAAAATCTGCATGGAAGAATGGCAGAAAGCTCCAGAAGGAGCAAGGACTGCAAACAGAGGTTTATACTGAGAGTTCTTGCAAACCTGCTGGAGTTTCCTGCTGGTGTGGAGGAGTGAACAGCTGCTGGAATTCTGCCTGGCAGGAGTCAGGTGGCAGAGCGGGGTCTGTGGGTGCAGGGTTGATTTCCTGCCCTGGAGAAGTGGGATGGACTTTGTATCCTCTGTCACCTCCTGCTTCTCAGGCTCCTTCAGGGACCAAACCAAAGGTTTTGCAGCCCTGGAGTTCAGCTCCCAAGGCATGGCTGAGTGAAAACAACAGAGTCAGTGCAGATCAGCTGGAAAACCATGGAAAATATTCTTGGGGGTGATGCAGAAAGGAGTGGAATTCGTGAACACTGAAGGAAGGGGCTTTGGGGATGAGTCAGCCAAGAGTCCTGTGGAAAGGCTGAAAAATGCAGGAATTGGCATTAAAAGCTCCTTATTAATTGTGCTTTGCTTGTACTTGAAGATTTTGGTAAAAAACGAACTCTTTGCAAAGCTGACACTGGGTGTGAACATGAGAGGAGATGGAAAGGGCCTGAGTGGGGCTGGAGTCAAACTAAGGACAGGAGAGAGGCTTCGGGCTGCACATGGCAGGTACAGAACTTGTCAAAATCGAGGATATTCACCAGTGCTGAGGCCTTCCAGATGGAGCCAGAGAAGCCAGCAGCCTTAAAAAAACCCAAAAAACCAAAGAAACCAAAAAACAAACAAACAAAAAACCAACCAAACAAAAACCCCCAAAAAAACAACAACAACAAAAAAACACAAAACAAAACAAAACAATCCCTTCACTGGCTGCTTTACTGAACTATGTGGTGTGAAAATAAATATTGCCAACAAAAAAATTTAAATATTTACCGACAGCATGTGCTTAAAAAATGAAGGCCCATATATCAGTTATATTCAATTTCATTAAGTTTTAGTATATTCTAGATAGGTTCAACATTTAGGTTCCAGTTTCTGAACCCTGTAGGAGGTTTGGAAACTCCCATCCCATTAATTACAGTGGGAACTGAGCACCCAAAACTGATTCCCAAACTCACTGTGAAACCCTCTGCCTCAACAGTTCATTCTCCTCAGTGTTCACAAGGTTGAATCAAAGCAAAGTTTCTGGGATATGATAATTTTGTGCTGGAATAAGACTTGGGTAAGTTAAAATCCCTGGGAGCTCCAAGGTAGTAGGAGTGATGTACTGGGGAATCTTTAACAAGATCACTGAAGAGATTAGGGGTTCAATAAATGAAGATTTTATCTGGGCTCCTTTGAGACGAGGAAGACACCAAAGGGACTAGAGAGAGATAAACACAACCCCAGTTTGGAGGGGAGCAGGAAAAAAAGGACTGAGAAAAACAGCCAGCCTACAATAGACCAGTACGTCTGACCTTGGTGCTAGGCAGCGCTCTAGAAACATTAATAAAGGATGAGATCACAAAACATCTGGAGAAATAAACCAGTCAGCATGGTTTCATAAAGGGTAAATCCTGTCTGATAAATCAGGGGGAGTTTTTTAGGGAGATGATGTGGAAAGCAGGCATGGGTGAGAATGTTGGGCTTAATTCCATCTTTTCTGGGCTCAGGGCACTCATCCAAAATGATTTCTCACAGAGCTGGGGTGTGGGTTGGAGTAATGTTGGTGTAAGAGGGAGGGATGTGAAGTGTAAGTGGAGGCAGGAGAAATCTCCAGCTGATTTCACAGCCCTTCTTCACTGAAAGGGTTAAACACGGGCCGGGGCTGCCCAGGGAGGTTTGGAATCCCCACCCCGGGAGGCGTCCGAGGAATTCCTGGAGGCGGCACTGGCTGGGGACAAGGTGGGGATGGGGCACAGCTGGGACTCCGTGGGCTGGGAGGGCTTTTCCAGCCCTAACCCTGTGGTCCTGAGGGTTAAACCACAGCTCTCTGCATCCTCTGGAAAAACCTGAGTGAAGGCGTTACCCAGTGAAGTGAGTAAAGTGGAGGTGATGGATTAAACCTGCAGAGAGCTCCTGCACCAGGCTGGGGAAGGCTGGCAGAAAACAATCCATCGGCTCTGCTTGAGAGGAGCTGTGGATTTTTACATTTGTAGCTCTAAATTGTGGGAATATTCACCAAACAAAGGTTTGGCGGAGCTCTGGGCGAGAAGCAGGTGTAGAACTAATGCAAAGCAGAAGTTCAACCCACACAACTGCACACTGTGAAAATACAAGAGTTTCATCTGGAACACTGTAAAATACTTACCTGGATCTCTCGTAGCTGCTCTGCCCAAGGCGGGGACACCCAATGGACATCCCAGGGATTGGGAAGGGCAGGGAATGGCAGCAGCAGGGGCAGAAGTGAACTTGTGGACTTGTTACGTGCAGAGAGCCTGAGAAACCTGGATCTGTACTCACCTGGGGGAAAAACAATCTTTACATGATCATCTGATTCGAAGGTGAGGAGAAATTTGAGAGGAATTGAACTAAACTCTCTAAGTTTACTCAGATTCTCAGGATGTGTGTTGATAAAATAAGTATAAAGAAATAAAAAGGAGCAGGAATAAGAGTATGGATGTGTTTGATTCAAGCAGGGGGAAAAAGGAAGCAGCCTTCATTGGCATCTAAGTGTGCTGGAGAAATGGGAATAATGGAGCTGGAATCAGTTCTGTCCTTTGCTAGCATAGCCCATCTCTTCACTAATTACATAGTTAAAGGCCAAATAATTAATCTTTGCTACCAAGACATGCAAGGAAAGGTGTGTGGTGGGTCAGAGGGCAGGTGGCACCTTCAGTGTGTAAATGAGCTGCCCAGGTGCCACAGGGAATAGGCAGAGTTGTACCTAAAGGGGTTTTCTTGGCTTATAAAATGCATCCTCTGCTGAACCTGCATCACTCCCAGAGGCCAGTTTTTAATTTGTCTCTCTCTTTGTAAATAAAATCCACCAAATTTTTGGTGTCAGGAGGAAAACAGAATAACATATGAGACAAAAAAAAACAAAAAACAAACAAAAAAAAAACCCAAAAAAAACCCACAAAAAAAACCCCACAACAAAAACCCAGAAAAAACCCGACCCAAAAAACAACCCAAACCCACCCTTTATTATAAAAATCCCATTGTAAATATTAAAGATTCCTGAATTCTCTTATGGCATGAAGTCACACTGCTGCAAGCACGACACGAGCCAGGGTCTGGGTTTGCCAGGCTCGTGTAAACAGATAAAAACAAAAAGTACATCAGTCCTGAAATGCCAGTGAGCAAAGGGATGTGTCTGTGTGCTCTGACCTACAAGGAAGCACCCAGCAGAAATCTTACTAATTTTTTGTTCTGGTCCAGAAATACTTTTCGCTGCATGCCTGACCTTCATAGTAGCCTAATTGTAAAGCTGTAGTAGTGTACTAATTCATGGAGAAATGGGGTGAAAAAAATGGAGGCAGTGCAGGGTTTTTTAGTGATGGGAGCTGCATTTGTGTTCTCTTATCCAATGTGTACTGAACTTTATGCATAAAAATAGAAATACCACTGTTGCTCAGTGACACTGGTGATGTGATGTGAGCCAGAACAGACAAGCACCACAGCATCCTCTCTGCTCTAAAAAATCACTTTTTCCATCAGATTGTCAGAGCGCAGCATAAAGCCCCTCCCATTTTTCTTAGTGTTATTCAAATCCATTTTCCTAAACTGTGCTTGTTTGGAGTGGGGTTTTTTTTCTCCTTGTTGCAACATTTGGAAAATGAACATGGCTAAAATAAGACTCAGCTGGAAACTTTAAATAAATCTCTCACCCAATGAGAAACAAGAAAATGCTTTTTAAGATTTGAAATTCTAGCCATAGGCTTGCTCAGTTTGTGTGTACTTCTGCTCGTGGTGGGTTTGATTAGGAGCGATGGCCCTAAAATACTGTTTTTAGTCCTGTTTAGTACTGTTTAGTACAAAATACTGTATTTAGTATTATGTATTAGTATCTGACTGCAAGTAGGAAATAAAATCCTGGGCAAAGAGGGGTCTAGCACAGTGTGCTGACCCTATTTGCCCAGAGAGGTTGTGGATTCCCCATTCCTGGAACAGTTTAAGGTTAGGTTGGACAGGGCTTGGAGCAGCCTGGGATAGTGAAAGACATCCCTGCTCATGCTAGGGGTGGAACTGGATGATGTTTAAGGTCCATTCCACACCACTGCAGTCTGGAATTCTCTAATTCTATTAGTAGGGCCAAGATCCAAATGTCAGAGTTTCTGACGGCTTAAGTTCCTTTCTTTTCAGAACTGCCCTCTTTGATAATTCCCTGTTGCTGTTCCCCCCTTTTTGCTAATTTTGACAGTTGTCTAATTGAACAAAACACAAACTATTATTTAATTCTTCAAGTTCCTAACAGGAACAAAAGAGGGAGTTGATAGAAGCTGGAATAACTCCATTCTCTTCCCAGAGCATGAAGCTGTTGTGTCTGTGAAACCATATTTCTTCTTTAACCTGCTTCTCATTTGTCTGCATCTTCCGCCGCTGCCTTCAGGAGTGAGTCATTAATAGCTGCTATTCAGGAAAAAAGTGAGAACTCTTTCAGTCCATAATTCACCCTCACAATTCAAGCAGCGAGTCAGTTTTGAGCCTTTTTCTACTGCATCATTCCATAACCACCAAACCAGATGGAGTAGCTGGTCTGTAAAGGTAAAGCCAAATTCACCGTCAGGCTGGTCAGGTCTCTGTGTTCAGGTCAGGAGGGTTTTATCCCAGATCTCTGCACTGGGATCAGGTGCTTGGAGCTGCTGTACTGGTGTTTTTTCCCCAGTTAGGAGCTGTGCCAAGGCCTCATCCTGCTGCCCAGGGTGCTGTGACCTGCCTAACCAAGCCCCGTGTGCCTCTGCCTGGCCGAACGCGCTGGAAATCAGAGCTCAGCTCAAACCTGACAGGCTCTTTTTTCACTACAGATAAAAGTCTGTTGATTTGCCAACCCCGACTGTGAAACGCTCCTGCTGCCTGAACTATTTTCCACACAACACTTGTTTTCTTTGTAAAAGCCTTTTTCTATTGATCTGAATTGACTGGTGCAGCAAAGCCTTGTGAATTTGATGCAAATTGTTGCCGTGCACTTACTGGGGGCAGCAGAGCAACACAAAAGGATGTTTTGGCATAGATGTGCAACACACTTATTTCAACACATGTCTCCCTGTATTGATATTTGGCCTGATCTTGCTTGCAGAGTATAAGCAAGCAGCCAGTTAAAGCATTTTTAAATGTTTTGAGGAGATGCTAAAGCCAAAATCCGAGGAGGGCACGTGTTTGGGTGGAGGAATGCTGAATCTGTGTGTTTTCCTGGATTGAGCTGGAATTGATCTCAATCTTTCAGCTAAGAAAACATCAACTTCTAGAATTTTATCCTGCCTGTGTGTCAGGGCTGGAGGAAGCACCAAAAGGCAAACAGAAATTTCATCTTTGTTTTTAAACCTACCAAACTCACCAGTTTTGTGAAGTTTTTAGGCTGTTGTGCAGCTCAGTTATTTTACCAAAGAACCACAAATAGGTTTAGGGCAGCAAAAAAAAAAATCTCAGTTTTTGAATGATTTATCCACAAACAGTTTTGAATGTAGGCCCTTGTTGGGGAGAAGTCCTTCCCAATATCCCATCTGTCCCTGCCCTCTGGCAGTGGGAAGCCATTCCCTGTGTCCTGTCACTCCAGCCCCTTCTCCAAAGTCCCTCTCCACCTCTCCTGGAACCCCTTTGGGCAGTGGTCCCCTTTCAGCCTTCCCTGAGCACAAGCTGCAAATCCCTGTCCAGAGCTGTCAGCTAAACCATAAATCACCAGATTTATTCCCGAGTTAAATATCTCTGAGCCTGGCCTGCACATTTTCTCGACAGGCCAGTAAACTGCCTGTGGAGTCCAGCTCCAAGCTGCACCTGTGTGGATGCCAAAATTGGGAATAACTCACGAGTGCTGCGTTGTGCTTCCTCTGGCAGACAAAGCTGAGTCACGTTTGCTGCGTGTGTGAGGAGCAGGGACATGGTCCCCGTGCTGTGCAGTGGGAGGATGTGCATCAGAAATGACCAAAAGACAAATGTGAGCCCAAACCGTGCTTAATCCAGCAAATATCTTCTCGTGATCCCTTTGTACATGAACGGAGGAGCAGCCGTGGTCAGAATGGCCATCATTCATGTGGAACGTGTTTCCCACGCTGTGATTTACCTCTGTGAGGGGAAACAAGCCCCAAAAAGCTTTTAGTGCCTGCACACAGAAATAACATTACTGGCTGTGCCAGCTAGGAAATTTGGGATGGCATCTGTTTTGATGATAGATGAGTGACCCCCAGGTGGCCCTGGCCACAACCAAAATCTTTTCATTAGAAACAGAAACAAGAGCTGATCATATTTTCCTTAGGTTTTTTTCGGCTTTTGTTTTGTTTTGTTTCTTCTAAAAATTGAAGCTTTAGGTGTTTAATCTAGGTCTTGTTGTTTACTTGGAGGTAAAACTCTCTCTGTCCATCTGTCCCAGGAAAATTTAACACCAATGTATTTTCTGCTCATTTCGTGTGCACACTAGGTTTTTCAGAACAATTAATTTGCATAAAGAGACAAGAATCCTTTTCTGCTTCTTCCTCCTTTCCTTGATCCCATGTGCCAAGCTTGAGGCACCACGTGGCTTTGAGGAGAGGCTCCCGGTGCCTGCTGGGCACCTGGAGAGTCCCGTGCCCGTGAGAGGGTAGTGGCTGGTGGGAAATAAAACCTTAACGATGCTTTGCAAGCCCTCAGGAAGCAGCGCCAGGTTTTTTTCCCTGGGTGATCCACAGCCCAAATCCGTCAAGGCTCCTGCATCCAAATTTAAGCGCAGGAGTGGCCCCGGAGGACGAGGCGTGGGCTGCGCTTACGGAGGCAGTGTTGATTCAGGATTAAGGTGCCTAGAGCTGACTCCTCTGGGGATGTGTATGATGTATATATTAGACTTTTTGAAGAACTTTTGACCTTAGCCGTGCTGGTTTTGTGTTTTAAGTCACCGCGATGGCTCCCGCGACGTCGCGCCTCAAGAAGCTCGCGGTCGGTCGCTGGCGTGGTTAAAGAGTGGAGGATTTGAGAGGGGCCAAAATGGTTCAAGGAAATAAATCCCACTCAATTGAGTGTGACCTGAGCCCCTCGCTCCTGCAGGGCCTTTGGAGCATCCCTGTTTATAATCTTGTGCAGAAGTATGAAAAATATTGGGGACTTGGTTGCTTCATTACAAGGGCGAGCAGGGAATTTGATGTCTGCTCTAAACTTGAGCTCTTCTCAACAGCAATATCACAGGTCTGGCACAAAAAAAATGGCCCTTAAATGGAAAGTTATTCCTGAAATCCTGGCAAGTTTAGAGTTTCAGAAGCAAATGATCCCACTGAATTGCTGTGGCTGAAAAGCAAGAGCAGAGGAGCACAAAGTCAGTATGTTAAGTTGTAAATTCTTTTTCTGTAGTGACTCTTGCGCATTTTCAGAACTGCACAGGGCTGGGGAGCAGAAAGGAAACAAAGCAGTTTACAAAATCCAAAACCATTCTGTGAGAGAAATCGTGTTTTTTATTGAATCATAACATGCTAAAACTGCTTTTCTTAAAGTAAGAGATAGCGAGTAGAAGTGGGAATATGATTTGTCTGTGCTGTCCCTGTCCCATGTGCAGGACCAGAGCAGGGACATCACCACGAGAGCACAGCCTAATGAGAGCTGAGTGACAATGGCACTGCCACAGAAGGACATGTGACATGCACATGAATATCAAATGAATTCATTATAATCACTGCTATTTCCATGAATACCAAATGAACTTATAATAACTGAACTCACGAAGAGTTACCATTTTGTGACTCAAAAAAAAAAAAATAATAAAAACACTAAAAAAACCCCCACTAAAAGAGCAACAACAAAATTATTGGAAAAAATTAACGGAATTCTATTTTGGAGAAGGAATGTTTAGAGGAGAGGGTTGGAAAAGTGGAGTATTTTGAATTATACAATTGTTAGTGCTGGAAAAGGACTTTAAGACCACCAAGTCCAACTGTTCCCCTGCACTGCCAAGGCCACCATGAGCCCATGTCCCCAACTGCCACCTCCACACGGCTTTTAAATCTCTCCAGGGATGGGGACAACAGCATTTCCACTGGTAGATGATGGTTTCTGTCCATTCATTTTATTGTTTTTTCATAGATATCTCCCATTTTTGAATGCTAGCTACCAGATAATGAGGATGTAGAATTTTTTTAATAGCTTACTGGAAAACCTTGATTGAAAGTAGGTTTTATGGAAATAAATATCTTTGCTGTAGAAGAACAACTCTGATAACAGTCTAGGAGGATATAAACTAATAAGGGCTCATATGTAGCACCCTTTAGGTGGTTCTTAATTCCCTGAAGCAGAGAAGCTCTAGGTTGAGTCAAACACCTTCTTCCACCAAAATGTCAAAAAGCTGAAATTGTCACAAATTGTCTATTTGTGACAGATGTGCACCACAGCCTGCAAACATTAAAATCTGTAAGGAATAGTCTGTTGGGGCCAGATTCCTCCTTCCCTGCCCAGACACTGAAATTTGGGAGTTTCTGTNATACAATTGTTAGTGCTGGAAAAGGACTTTAAGACCACCAAGTCCAACTGTTCCCCTGCACTGCCAAGGCCACCATGAGCCCATGTCCCCAACTGCCACCTCCACACGGCTTTTAAATCTCTCCAGGGATGGGGACAACAGCATTTCCACTGGTAGATGATGGTTTCTGTCCATTCATTTTATTGTTTTTTTCATAGATATCTCCCATTTTTGAATGCTAGCTACCAGATAATGAGGATGCAGAATTTTTTTAATTGCTTACTGGAAAACCTTGATTGAAAGTAGGTTTTATGGAAATAAATATCTTTGCTGTAGAAGGACTACTCTGATAACAGTCTAGGAGGATATAAACTAATAAGGGCTCATATGTAGCACCCTTTAGGTGGTTCTTAATTCCCTGAAGCAGAGAAGCTCTGGGTTTGAGTCAAGCACCTTCTTCCACCAAAACGTCAAAAAACTGAAATTGTTTATTTGTGACAGATGTGCACCACAGCCTGCAAACATTAATATCTGTAAGGAATAGTCTGTTGGGGCCAGATTCCTCCTTCCCTGCCCAGACACTGAAATTTGGGAGTTTCTGTGCTCTCCCTGCCTGGTGGGAAACGCATCCCTCTCCTCCTGTCTGCTTCCCAGCCTGTCTGTGCTGGATTTCACTGAGTGAGGATAGTTGGGACTTTGGCATTGGTGTTGGAACACAAGAGTTTATCTGTGGGGTGGTGGGATGAGGGATCAGGGAGCATAAAGGGACTTTGACTTTGTGTCCTTTGATAGGGAAGAGAAAAACAAACTTCAGTCGTTCCTCACATTGCAGGAGCTGCTACTGAAATTCCAATTAAAAGCTGTAATGGGAGCTCAGGGTGGATCTGTACCATAAGACACTTCTAGGTCAGGCAGGAGGGTTGCAATAATAATAATCCCAAGTACATTTCCTTATTTAACTTTGTTTTTTATTGTGTTCAGCCCGCAGCTGATTTTTTTTTTTTTTACCTTGTAACATAGTCCCTAATTGAGACACATGAAGCTCATAAGAGGCTTTAGACAAGATTCAGCTAGCCACAAAAGTCATTATCTCATTTTCATTTATTAACATGATATTTCCAATGGATTAACGAGGGTTTCCCTTTTGTTGCCTCTGCTGTGGCACCAGCCCTAAAGGGGCTGTTGCGTTTCTCCATCTCAAGTGACTTCTTACTCACATTAGATTACAGTAATGTACGTGTTCCAGGAATGACATTTATTCTACTTTGTGCATTAAAATTCTCTATTTGAAGTAGCTGTAATTGCTGGAAATAGGATACAGTGAACTTGAGTGTTGGTTTTAGCAATGAGCTGGTATCAATATAGCTGCTGCAAGGACTGGGCATGCAAAAACACTCTCCTTAATTTCAGGTGTAGAATTTCTGGGATCTGCGTGTTATGGTGAAGATCTGGCAATTCCAGGTTTTCTGAGGAAGCCAGGGGTTGTGCTAAGAAGCCACTCCCTGTATTCCACGGCACTCACAGCTATTTTTCAAGCATCAGTGGTCCTGCCATTCCAGGAGGCTGCAAGAAGCCAAGGAGCAGTGCCTGTTTTGGATAAGCGGGAACAGCGCCGACGGGACACCCCTCCAGGCCACTGCAGCGGGGTGTGGGGGAGCAGCCCAGCACAGGGAGCTCTGTTATTTTCCAGTCGTGTTTTCCAGCTCTCCTCTCTGCTCCCCAGCTCCTGCTGCTCTCCCAGAAGGCTGCCCGAGCAGCATGACAGCGAGGACCTGCAGAGAGCCTGTCTGCTCCAGGCGCTGTCTGATCTTGTCTGACATAATTTAAACCTATGCTTCCTGCCTTGGTTTTACATTTTCCAGGGCCTGAAAGGTTCAGTGGGAAACAAAACTCACCTAAGAAAAATATAGAAGAGGGGATTTAAATCAGTGCAACCTATTGCTGCTTTATCTTACCTGATATAAAGACGCTGCTGGGTGTCTGGCATTAGTTTTGATATAAAATCAAGACCTTAATTTTTTGTGGGTGTCAGATTTCTTCTGTCCAGTCCCTCCAGAGGTCTCTACCCTAAAGGAGGAGAGTTTAAACATGGCATTTAGGAGAAAAAATGTGTCTGCTCCAGCCAAGCCTCCTCAGTGCAGCTGGATTTAGTGCTGCTCCTCACCTGTGTTGTGTCCAGCCCCGCTGTTCCCTGCCTGGAGCTGCACAAAGAAAGGAGTTAGCACAGAGTGATGGTGTGCTCCTTCTGGATCAGCATTTCATAAGCCTGAGGATATGAAAATCTGGAAAATCAACTGTGGAGCTTGGAAGAAGATTTCTTCCTGCCTTGTCTACTGGGGGAAAAAAGTATCAGGGATATTTAATCCAGGAAGCTCCATCACATGTCAAGTTCAAGACTGTAGCAGAGCTTTGTAAAAACTCTTAAGAACACAATCACTAACAGGTCTCAACATGAATTTGTAAACTGAAGATGAATTATTATTTAAAAAAAATATTTTTTCTGCACTCTCTATTCTAGAGGGTGCTTTTGGCTTTGTTTGTTCCATTACACATCAAGGGAGATGTCTGGGGAAGGGGGCTGGCAACAGCCTCAGCAATCTCGATGTTGGCACTGAGTGGGGAGGCTCCTGTGTGGGATCCCCTCCCTTTCTGGGTGTCACAGCTGGAGTCATTCAAAGGAATGCTTCAGATGGTTCTTTAAAGGATGTAGGGCAGGAAAATTCATAGTGAGGGCAGGAAAAATGCTTTTTTAAAAAGTGGCATCCATATAAAAAATGCTGTTATCATTCTCCTAGTTTTTGTAATAAATAATCTCCTTAATATAACACTGAAACTCATGTGAGGAAAATGGCTTTAACCTGATGGTTGAAGGGATCTGTTAAGAAACACAAAAACCCCCCAGGTGACCCCAGACCCCTCTGCCTGGGATTCAGGTGTTGTCACCAAGTGTTTGGCTCTGTCTCTGTCAGCCCCTTCCCATAGTTTGGATTTCACAGCAGCGTCCAGAGAGGTGCTCTGTGCTCAGCAGAGCCTGAACAGAAAGGGTGTTCAGAGCATGCTCTTCCTTAATTTAAAATAAAAATAAATAAATATATAGCATGAACAGTTGGAATAAAACCTGTGTTTTGGGTAGATTCCAATAATGTGTTTTTCATTGCATGAGATGCGACGCCTGTCAACACTTCCTAGTCAGATTCGCCTCTTTTTTATATTTTTTGTACAATTCCCCCCTTATTTTTTGTAGCAGAGAGGAGTGTCCCACATATCATGCTTCCATCTCCATACTGTAATTATTAATATAGGGTAGGGAGAGGTCACCTATGTTTTTTGGCAACAGTTATGTTCCCATGTATAAATCATGATAAAGTGCTATTACTCTGTAGGGTATGCTGATGTTTTCAATTTACCCTGTGTAAAATATAATTTCTTTTTTTCTCTCTTTTGCCTTAAAAAAAAAAAAAGGCAAAAAAAAAAAGGCAAAAAAAGCCTTTTGTTTCTATCATATAGATAAACTCATAGATTTTGCAACCAATAAAAATAATATTAATAAATATGAGGCATTGTTACAAAGTAGGTCCTAACTATGCAGCCTAATGTTTCACTAAGTCTGTGGTGCACATCCTTTTATAGCCAATTAAGAGGATGTTTTATTTCCCTCATTAAAAGTGCAGCCCACAGTCACCATGTTGAATCAAATAAGTACAAGTTTGCACATCCTGTGCACAACCTTTCCTCGAGGCACAGTAGCATTTGTCATCTTCGTAATAAAGCTTTCCAATTTTTCTGATTAATATTTAAAAGAAATAACATGACCTGAGGAATGTATATATAACATCCTTGTGCCAAGGCTTTCTGTGCTCTCTGGTTTAAGGCTAAGGTGCCATTAGATCACTTGGTATTCTGCATCATTCCAAGACTGTTTTCCAGTGTTTATGTGCAGCAGCAGCTTCTTTGTGCTCTTTTCTTCCTCCTGGATGAGAGACAGAGATCTCACCAGTGCTCGTTGTGTTTCAGTGGTCACCGGGACACTCCATGTCTTCAGCCTCATCATTCCACGTGGAGATTAGGGAACGTTCCTCTAGGGATTGTCCTCTGAGGCACCACTGGGTGGTTATGGGTCCGTGAGCCAGCGGTGTCTGGATCAGAGTCCTGGCAGCTTTCTGGCAGAGCAGGGCTGCAGTGCTGGGTGGGAAAGGTGAGGTCCTGCCCCGACACTCAGCTGCCAAAACCTGGCCAGTGGCTGGGGGGGTCTCAGTCTCTTCTGGTTCAGGTGGCAATCTGCTCGTGTCACCCTTGTGAGTGTAGAGATGACCTGGACCTTGTGGCTTCATCCTGTAAAGGCAAAGCTGCCCCTCGGTCCCTGTCTCCTGAGGGCCTCGGGCTGCCTCAGCTTTACTGAATTCAGAGATCTTCTCAGCTGGGGAAGCAGATATCTGTGCTACGACTGGGGATGTCTGCAGATCGCAGGAAGATTGACCCTTTACTTGCATTTTTGTTATATTTTTTACATTTGAAATAGCTGTGGTTGACAGTGCAAAGTATTGATGTATTAAACAAGGGTAAAGAGTTTGCAGGCTGAGATTTGACAGCAGAGGTGCTGGAAACTCTTGTGCAGTCACTGAAATACATTAATTCCTTGATCTTTCCCCTCCTCCATGTTGTCTCTTATTTATTTTCTCTTTCTCCCTCCCTATAATAATTGGAGGCCTACAGAGGAAAACAAGGAGGGCTGAGATCTGTTTTGGTTTTTTTTTATTGGCACATATCACTAAAGCCCCTCAGGTTCTTCAAACCATTACAAGCCATCACAGCTAGAATAACAAAATATAGGCCTTTAAACTTAAAGGCTCAATTATTCAGGGCTCTCTGTAAATTACAGACAAAGCTAAGAAATTTCGTACATTAGTCATGGTAAAAAATATTAAATTCCATGGTTTGTCACAGATTAATAGGAAAAAAAGATTAAAACGGCAAGTTGTGTAAGTAATTTAAACAAATGGTTGTCAGAGATTCTGCATGTTTGGTAAGGAATTAAATAAGTGAATATCAGCAGCTGAACTTCTTGTGGATGAGCCAAAGCCTTTTGGAAAAGCTGAGGCGCTCTTTGAATATGGAACCAATGTTTTCCTCGATCCTGTAACACATTCAAACCAGCTGTCATGCAAAGAAAGAATTTACCATGCAGTGTTGCTTGTGCTTGTCTTAATCCATCCCCACCAGTCAAGCACTCGCTGAGGAGGGGAAAAAAGGGGAAAACCTCCTGTGGACCAAAACTTGGAAGATGCAGAGAATTCCAAGATTAATGCTGAGGGCTGGAGAGGTTGTTGGAGGGGCCGATAACGCCGCACACCACGGGGCGAGAGCTCCAAGAAATAATTGCAAAAAGTTCTTTATGGAGTGTTGGCACTCGGGCAAACTGGCACCAGAGCCAAAGGGATCCCAGGCCTGCTTGGGAATGGGGTGGGACCCACATCTCAGCATCCCTGTGCATGACAAGGAGCTGTCCCTATGATCCAGCTTCTGCCAAAGGAGCGTTCCCCAATTCCCCTACTGGGGGGATAACAGGAATGTCACAGCACACTGAGAGGGGGATTTTGCAAGAATGAGCCGTGTGTGCCCTCAAACTGTGACAGTCTCTAAAAGTTGTCTTTGTTTCCCTATGTTCTTATTTATTTCTGGGTTTGTTGGTTTTTTTCTTTTCTGTCAGCTGAGGAGATGAGGTAAGTCTTCCTTCCTCCTGATCTCCTGGAGCTAACAGTGGGACATCAAGAAGAGAACCTCACCCTACCTATTATTTCAGCTCAGTTCAACATACATCTGATCTTTTTTCCTTTTTT